>VZTN01011112.1:167557-188444 GCA_013400515.1 Erpornis zantholeuca | reverse complement strand
TTTGCGTTAGAGCAGGCGAGCCGGGGCCTGCGGCAGCCCCGGGGCCGCTGTGGCCGCCGAGCAGGCTGGCAGCGCCGTGCCCGGCCATGGCAGCAGCCACACGCATCCGCTGCCCTGGGTTCGTGCGCTTCGCAAAGCCAGATCCTGCAAATCTCCATGAACGCTCCCACTAAATGCCAAGGACATTTTCACACGTGAGACTTAACTCGCATGTAGAAGTATTCCCAGAACTAGGCCTCGCTGAAACTACCCATGGCAGCCTGAGTTTAAGTGCCTCTTCATCTAAAAACCACACATTGCTGCAGCACCACACCACCTACTCTGTGACCGCAGAGCGTCCCAGCAGAGCCCTGAGACAAGTTTCCCTCTTCTGTGTTGCTTTTCACACCACCTATTATAATAACAACAAGTTACAACATCGCCAATGCCCAGGTAACTAGCGCAGCGGAGTTCGTGAAGGGATGCATGTAGCAGGGCTGAAACTAAATTATTTTTTGCAACTGCCTCTGTTCAGCCTTAATATTAGCATTAATACTTTCATTTTCCTCATTTAAATACAATAAAAGGGAAAATTGCCTTTGCTTAATATTGTTACTAATCAGGTTTTGCAATTCCAGTTTTTATAAGGCGATAAAGTCAAGGAGAAGTTAGTGTACACCTTTTCTGTTCCTGGGCTCAGTGCCCTCAGCAGCAGCTTATTTTAAATTGTGAGATCACCTATTGCAGCTGGAAAAAGAGTTGGGGAAAAAAGAAATCATTCTTGGAATATTGTACAGTCCAAGCATCATTTTAAGAAGCCTGAAATTGAAAGCACTGGGTTTGTTTTTTGTCTCTTTCTAAACCTAAGCTACTCAGGATGCTTTCTGGCTTGGCTAGAAAGACAAGTTTGCTACATGTTTCTGTTCTGAAATAATTTCAAACTGCTTTTAGGCTAAATTCTTACCTGTCTTTACTGTCTCAACAGAGTACCTTACTGACACATGTTTTTGTAGATTTGAGAAGCAGTATGTACAGCTTGATTGTTGTCTGTATTTCACCACCCATTTTTGAGTTAGGATCATTTGATTGATGTGGGGAATTTGTTTGAAAAGATGAAGGGTATTGGCATAGCTACCCAGATACTAGTTGCAATTACACCATACCTCAGCTAACAGATTTTTCATTGTGATTGTTACACTTCTAAAAGTAAATGAGTTAATCAAATTGCTATTTTTGGAATGCACTTAAAGGAACATTAAAATGCATTAATTTCATTAAAATAAATGAGCAGATAGGTCACAAAACAAGTATCAGCCAAATAAGCAAGATCTCTATGGAGCCAAATCCAGCCCTAGTGAAATCATCTGAGTTGTGCTTGTCTACAGCACATCTAATTTGGCTTCTGCAGTCACACAGTTGATGCTTTATTTGGTTGTCAGAGGTGTGTATCTTAAAAATGTGCGAGCTGTGCTGCTTCTCCAGCGTGATTAACCTCTGAAGTTGAATTCACCTGGTTCCCATTTAGCTCTGCTGTGCCGTCCTATCACAGATGCAGTTTTTGGCGTGTACACACCAGAGATGCAGAGAGGCATTCCCAGCCCCTGTTTTGGGCTAAGGCACGTGAGTTGTGTCTGAAGTGAGGGTGTGATGAGGTGGATTTCATCAGAGGCTGTTCCCAACCAACCACATATATATGCTCTAGTTAACAGGCTGTGCTGAAGTCTGTGCTACCATCTTTCATTACCGCTGTTACTCATGCCAGTGAGAGTACAGGAAGGGTTGGTGTGTCTGTAATCACACATTCATTTGCTATGTAGATATATCCTAAGAACCTCTTAGCCCAGGAAAATTATGCTGGAATAAGGTCGGATGTGAATGTAAAGCAGAACTGTGTTCAGATAGTTTATTCATTCTGGAATGACTGAGTTGCTTCCTGGTTTCACTTAATCCACTTTCAAAGTGGATTAAGGTAATTCAAGAAACTGAATTGTTACACTGGCCTAAGAGTTGTCTACATATGGGTTTAGTCGAACATAATTACTGCAGTGTACCTAATAAGTGTTTTGAAATAATTTGGTGTGTAGACACGTCCACAGTCACACAGGTGAAAACAGCAGAATTTAGTCATTTTGTATAACATGAGGTTAATTTAGCATAACATTTGACCTACTTCTTTCCTCATGAAGCATATTTAATTCATTACAGGTTTCTCTTCCTCAACAAAAACCCCACAACAGAAATGCATTTATGATCAGTTTCAAGATAGCAATGCCATGCACATTCCACTCAAAAGAAGCAATTTAACCAGTATATACTATAAATACCTTCTCAACTGCCTAAAGAGGACAAAGGGTTCTTTACTGAAAGAAATACTGTCTTCTCAGTTGTAAATATTTTGAGCAGGTTGTTCCAAACAAAAGGAAAACAAACCGCAAAGCTCTGCTCTGCCCTCTGAGGCACCCATGATCCATTTGACTGCATTCCATTCATAGCAATAGCACCCAATCTGACTCAGCAATTTCAGTTCCTGAATGAGGAACCTCACAGGCTCTCACAGGAAGGTTTGCAGAACAACAGGGCCTTCAGTAGGGCCACCTTCAGAATAGAGGGCTAATTTATGGTTTGCTTACAGAGGTCTGCATCAGGGAGAGCCTACCTGAAACCCATGCAACTACCCTGACACTGCTCTGAATCAGGTGCATTTCATCATTTGCATATGGGAAAGTGACTGAACTGATAATGAGAACATACAAGATGTTTTGTGACCTTGTGCCAAGCACAGTTTGTCAAACATCATTCAGTGTCATTCCATGCCACAGATATCCATAGAAGAGAGATGATTCTCTGATGTGAATGAAGCCTTCTAACTTTTAAACTTGATGGCTTGTTGGTTTGCTTTTTGGGGGGGAGAAAAAACCAAACAAAAACATTTGTCACACATTACCCAGGGTCTTCCCTTACACAAATGAAGTAGCCCCAGCTACTCTGTGTAACAGGCAATGATGCCCACAGGATTCTCATTTTGTGATTACAAGCATGGCTTTGCCCTCCTGTGCTTATCTTGGTTAAGGATATAGGGAATGGATTTCACCTACAACTCCCTCACACCAAATCTGCTTATTTAAGTAAGAGTAATTCTGGTGACAAAATAAGCATTGACTGAAGAACGTAAATGTGAACACATGTAAACAAGTAATCAAATACTTAATTTCTGTAGTGCTGGATGACTTCGGCCATCGGTATTGATATTAAGACTCAAATATTAAGCCTGATATTAAACTCAGATTGAAGGCAATGAGAGTTTTATAGGAGCATGCCTGATCTGAAATCCCACTTGAATAAAAAAGTTGGATTGGATTATTTGTACACTCTGCTTCCACTGCGAGGTCTCCAAGCGTGGGATCCACCTGCAGTGGTGGGGTATCCTGGCTCTCCCCCACTCCTGTCATTGCAGGGGCATTACTCATCCAGTGAGGAAGGTGACTTTAAATCTCCAAGACGATGGCACAGCAGACGCAAGAGGAGATCTCAGCGCGCAGCCAATGCCAGGCAATGAAGGATCCTCTGTGGGAGTTGGTTAGTAGTGCCAATGTTTGATATTTGTCGTAACAACCACCGACTGTTTTGTTTTTTGTTCTAACAATGTGAATTATGCATTAAACACTAATACAAGTGAGTGTACTTTCTTTTGATCTTCAAGCATAATCATTTCTAATGAGAGCTTATACATGAGCATTGAAACAAATCCCTGAGTCATGTGAATTTACATTGGTTTTACTCTGTGGGAAAGATCCCACATGAGTTACTCATGTCTGTAAAACATAACATACTTAAAAATCAGAAGAAAAAAAACGAGCTTGCATTTGTCTGTTGGAACGTAAATATCTGCGTAGACACTTGGCTTGTACCCTAGCAGTAATGAAACATTAAAAAGTTAATTTATCAGAGATCAGGATTCAGGGTGGGGCCCTCAACTAATGTGAGATCCAAGTCTGCTCAGAATAAGCTCAGCTCTTAGTTTCTACCATCTGGCTTTTTACAAAGGTTGAGTCTAGTATCAGAAGAATTTGAACTAGCTGTAAGTAAAGGCATCAGAATTTGGCTTGCTTGATAGAGATAGAAGTTGCCAAACTGCCATCACCAAGTTATAATATGCCAGTACAAGCAGGCAAACTGTACAGTGCTAAGTGGCACCTCTCCAAATGCCCTTGACCCAGGCCGGACCCACTGTAGAACCTGCTTGGCCATGTTTAATATCTGCGCTTCTTAAAACAACAGTCACAAATGGTGCATTCCATAAAAACATAAACACTGTGGATTGTGTAACTGCCAAGACAGTTATTTAAAATGCAAACAGAATTTAAGCCCTTTCCCCTTTGACACGCTGCACAAATATTAAACCAACAGGCGATTAACAGCACTTCAGCAGCCGTGCTGCCTGTGCAAGGGACAGGCAACACACTGGGGAAAGTACAGGTGCAAAACCATACATGATGGGCCCTGTTCCAGGGGGTGCAGGTACTCACTACAAGATTTCCAGAATGCTTCTTGCCTTTCCAAACAGACCTCAATGGCAAAGGTTGCAGGAGGTGGCTTTCAGAAAGGTATTATGTTTAATGGCAGATAGGCTCTATCTATGATTAAGGTCATATCTCAGGAATTCTCAAAAGCCCATTAATGTATTTTATTCTTAATGTGTAAGTGCTAAAGGAGTCCTGGAAGCCAGAAATCCAGGATTACCCCACATAATTCAATGTTTTCACAGGAGGCTACAGTCATGCTCTCTGCTGCTTCCCTTCTCTTGCCTGAATGACCTTAAATGCTGATGGTAGAGCTTCAAAAGGAGAGTGGAAGCAGCCTATGCATAGAATAGTTATAGACTAGAAGAAGAGCAAACACAGAACCCTTCATCCCTGAACTTGAATTCTCCAAGTGTTGTGTTTTATGTAATGATAGAGGAACTGATACCTACTGCAGTAGAGGAGAAGGCACCCAAGATACTCCATCATGGAACCCCAACACTGTTTCTATGAATTATCCTCCCTGAGGTTGCACAACTTTGCCTGGCATGTTAAGTTAAGAGATGGATAGGTCAATACTGGATTTTAAATAATTTTGGATAGAGGGACCTCAACTCCGTCTAGACCCTGCTTGAAGCACATGGACATTATTCAGCTTCAAAAGTTCAGTGAGTCTTCCCGCTCTTCAGAATGCGTCAGTACATCCCCAGGCACACACAAAAAGCTGTGCTTGCAAAGATGGAATAGATACAGGTAGAAAATGGTGTTCAGAAACATGCAGGGAGGCCTCTCTAAGCATCAGCCAGGGTGACAAAGCACGCTGGCCCATGGGTTCCCAGGCTGTATTCACAGCCCTGGAATGCCTACTGGAAACACTCCCCTGTAATTTAGCTTATTTGTCTACATTAAAGATGCTCATTTCTAGACCCCTAAGTGAAATGTGATACTGAACTCATTCTTCCTCTTATACCAGCAGACCTCAGCAGATGGCCAAGAGGCCGATGGGAAGGACAGAATGCCAGTTTTAATCCAGTTGTTCATGATGGAAAATTACAAGAAAAGTGAAAAGATCTTATTCCACAGACCAAGGCATTTACTTACATTTAACTGCCTAACCTCAGTCAGAACCCTGAATTCCATTACTATATATGAATGTTATGATATGGTGAAGTATTATTTGGTAATTACCTGGTCAGAGCCATAGACTAGAAACCAGATACGGAGCCAGTGAAAGCCCCTGGGAGTCATACCAGTTTATACTAGCTGAGAATCCAATCATCAATTTCGAATTTAAAAATTGAAAAGTTGCATTTTTCCATGGTATTTTGGTCATATTATACAGGAAAAAAAAAGAAGCAAGGAAATAAAGTTATAGATATTTATATAACCAAGACAGAAGCAGAACCAATGTGAAATCTTTAGCAATTAAATTCTACATCCAAATTATTAGGTATTTCAGTGTTGGTGCCATGTGGATTACTGCTTAACTTTAGGGCAGCAAGGTAAGCTCATTTTCTTGCCTCTGTCTTTTCAGCCACCATTAGGGCTGCAACCTTCCCATCCTCCAGGGAGAGGGGGAGAAGTTACACAATGGGTGTTTCTCCATAGGCGGATGTCTAAATGTGAAGGGAAACAATTGAATTTTAATGACAATTTTGAGACTCTTGAAGTTAATTTCTGGGCAGTGCAGAAATTAGTGGGGCTAGCTGCTGCCAAGAGCTGCATGTTCTCCTCTCCTTCTGATGTTAGCAGGATTACAGGTCTCGGCTTTTGGCAGAAGTAACTCCCAAAATAGTAGGTCCTTCTCTCTTGCCACAAAAGGCAGAGCAGACCTGCTGCTGTCAGACCAAACCATGTGGCAGTGCAGAGCAATGGCTACAAAACACAGGGTAACTGCACCAGATTTACACTACCAGAGATGTGTTCTCATCAGGCATTTGCAGCATGGTAGCTTATCCAGGGTGGGATGGGAAATTTGTTAGGTGCTATGCAAAACATTTCGCCGGAAAAAGTTCCTGCATCCAAAAGCACAACAAAAATGATTGCGGAAGGAGAGTGGCAAACAATGGGATATCCTGGGAAAAAAAAGTACACCAGTGGTTGCAGCAAAGGCAGCCAGCTATGAAGGCTTTTCCTATGCACAGGGTGATGATAATTCTGCCAAGGAGGCAAGTTATTTCCTTTATAGCTATGGTATTTCCACTGCATTACTGAATCATGGTTTGTTAATAGCTTACAAACATCAAGTTTAAAAACCTTTAGGAACTCTGTCATATCTAAAAAAATATGTACCAATTTATCAGTTTCTATAAAAATACATGGTCCAATAGATATTGGGGTTGTGGTTGTCACAGTGGGGTTTTTAATGACTTTTAAAGAAGAGATAATTTCAGTCTTGTTTTTGTCTTCTTAGAAGATTCAGAAAGGAATATAAAGGATACCCGTGTAATCTGTATATATCTACTTGTAGATAATGAAGTAGAAAATAAAAGGTGCTTCAAAATAGTGTCAGTCATTTCATCTGCTCTGTAGCTGCATGGCAGAATGTCAAGCATTTTCACCAAAAGCAGGAGACCCACTCCAGAGGATTGTCTTTTCAATTTTGGCCTATGCAATCATAGCCCCAAACAGGTCAGGGAAGGGATCAGCCTTCCCCTTGTTACCCCTCTGGTCAGATGGCAGCTCCAGCCAAAAGGAGAGAAGAAAAGAGGACAGCCGTAGCCACCTGGCATGGCAAAAACAGGCAGGGGAGGAGGGACCTGGTGTCCAGCCAGGTGTGGCAGGACTGACAAGCCAGACTGCCAAGCTGGAGCTCATCCTCTGAATGGGATTCTGCAGGGGAGGGCACGGAGAAGGTAACATTGGGGAACTGCTTCCCTTGCAAAGATCTGTGCGTCCCCATTTACCCTCTCCCATGAGATGGCCAAATACGCCTCTTACCTGGCAGGAAATTTTCAGCCTGATATTATGTTACTGTGTCCACCAGCCCACTACAAGGTGTGCATAAAACATGATTGTTTAACATGTTCGTGCAGTTCCCTTATGCTGCAGCCAGTCCTCATTTTCGTTACAAGAGAATGAAAAGAAACATCAGGGAAACTCACATTACTGACTGTTATCAACCCTTTTTTTCCTAACTAATACTGGTTTTTATATACAGTACCCCAAATTTAGTTGTGTCCATTACTTCCTTTTACTCACTTATTTCACCAAGGGTGATTTTACTTAGAGCAAGTTTTTGCACTGTGCTACTGAATACTATGGTACAGTTCCTTGCTGTAGAACAATCTCACTAGTTTAGAAACTTCACCATAATGTTTTGCTACTAAATTTCTGCTGAGAAGTAGAGGAGCTAACTCACTAAACACCTCATCCAAGTCTTTATGGAGCCTCCCCAAAAATCTTAGTGTTCTGCTTATCTTATCAGGCTTGCACACATAGCCAAGTCTCTGTAGCCCTGCTCTGAGCCCTTGGGACATGGGTGCTCAGTTAAAACTACAGAAAAAGGAAAAGCATGGCCACAATCAACAGTCAATCATTTTAATGGCTTTTAACGCAAAAAAAGTTCCTAACCTTACTTACTATGGCCAAATACATGGTAGGAGACATGGTTTTGCATGAACCAATATTTTTTTTTTTTAACTCTTTTGTATGAGTAATGATTTTTGAGAGATTGGTGTAGTAATTTCTAGTTGTTAGGAGAATGTTGCTTTACATTTTTACCTGTGCAGATAGGATATCAGATTTCTGTCTAAGTTACCAAGGCCACTTAGAGTTAACAACCAGAAACAGTTTCTTCTATTCCAGCAGTAGTTACTGCTTCTTGGGGCAATTCTTTAGGTACAAGTCCAATAGAAATGGCCCTTCACTATTTTCCATTAAGCTCAGGTTTTCTGCCTCTGCTTTATGCTGCTGCAAGCATGTACAAAATGGGCTCCTAGTTTTCCTCTCCATGCCCACAGTCCAAGAAATGCTGTGCAAGAGTAATTCCATCTGATTTCACATAATTCTGCTCTTGCACTTAGAAGTACAGGAGTTAACATCCAAGAAGTTATTTGGATCCTGATAACTTCTAGATTAACAGGTCTTCCAATCTTCATACAGGTGACCACAAGGTACAAGCTTAATAGACATTTGATGAATGAAGGGTTGCCACTAAATGAAAGTGTGTCACAAAGTTCTAGAGGAAATAGTTGAAAAAAAGGTTTTAGGAGTTTGTGAAGGCACCGTGAAATGAATGCACTTTATGAGGCTACCACATGTGTGTAGCAGGTATATGCAAGCTGCTCTGTATTCCTAAATTGATCACTGGGAACCTGGGCTTCTGAGAGTCATCTCTCTCTCTCTGTGCCTCAGTTCCCTTACATGAAAGTCAGGATGTCTTTGGTGCCCCTTGGACAAACAGAAGAAGTTCAGCTGTTAAATGTCAAGTATTACAATCAATCACAGGTTTACCACATCTGCTCTACCCAACCATTGAAAAGTATTAGTATCAAAATAAGCCAAATTAGTAATGATTGCAGAAGTCCCAGACTATGGAACACGAATCTCAGTGATCTCAGTGGATGTGATGCCAGCCTTAGAGATAAGATAAGCTTCAAAGTGATTTGAAAGATCCTAACACTCCAATGACAAATGATTGCATCTTCTGTAGTTCAGGAAAGATCTATGCCAGTCCTGTCACAGTCCCTCAGCTATTGTTCCCCCCTACTTTGAATATTTTCCTATGAACACTGCTTGCTGCATAACAAGCAACTAAAAAAACTTCGGACCCCCGGCATTTTATGGTTGAATTTATGCTTTCCCTCTTAAAGAATTTTTATTTTGTAATATTGATGAAAATGTATATGCCAGGTAATAAGTAAAGGAATTGAGATATAGTTCAGTCATTATGGTCGCTCTTGTGTGAGTCTACTACTGGTAGTCCTTCCTTACATAAATGCTTCAGGAAAGTTGGGTGCCACATTTTCAGTAATTTCTTTATTCTACCAAGACAGATAGTGTTGAATGCATAAAGTTCCTCTTTTATATGGCATTGCCTTTAAAGCAAGTTTGTCCCCTTGAGTAAATTTTTCCTTGGCTGTAATGTGAGCTATATATAGAGATAGATAGATAGATAGATAGATAGATAGATAGATAGATGCACACACATCTGTATCTGCCATAGATACCTACATTTATCTATCACACTTAGTCTACTGGCTAGATGTTGTTACAGATCGGAAAAAGAAAAACAAAAAGTGCAAATTTCTCTACTCAGTGTTTAAGAGAATTTGGTATCACCAAATTTAGAAGTATAAACTCCTTTTTTTTTCCACCTGAATACACCATCTGCCCCAGAAGTTTCTGATTTCAGTAGCAGTTCATGTATGTGTGCAGCTGCAAAATCTTTTGATGTCCAGGTTTCAGTGGAAACCATCGCTGGATTACAGTATTTTTTTGGCATATGTAAAAGATTCAATTAGCCTAAAAGTATGTAACACTTTCTACAAAGACATGATATGAAGAACTCCAAGTATCTTTTGAACAGAGAGGAGTCACTACCATATCCTACTAAAACGCTTACTGCTTCCAACGTTTTTCAAGTAGACGAAATGAAAAGGAGGGAGGAGGGAAGAAAATTCTTCAGAGAAGATTCAAGTTAGAAAGAGAAAAAAATATTTTCTTATTTATAGTTCAGAGATCTGTGCTATTTTAATTCCTCATTTGAAGAGCTATCTTAAATTATAAATTGCAAGCCTATTTTACATGTCTTGCTCTTGTCGTGTGAATATAAAAATATGAAAGAATAAGGTACAACAAAATATTAAGTAGTGATTTAATTTGTTCTGAAAGCATTGAGTGATAAGCATCTGCATGGAATTACCTAGTGCAGTTCTACTTGAATATTTTCCTAACTGGAAGAAAATGTGCAAGTTCCTCACCCATTTTAGCAGCCATCATAAATGGATGTTAAACTTAGCAGCAACAGTTCATTGGCAGCTTCCCAAGACTGGAATCAATGTAAGGATTTGCATTTGATATGAATGAAAAAGAAAAAAATAAAATCATCGTTATCCTGTATTTGAATGAAGGTTTGAAATAAACACAAAACACCAAAGATGCCACTCATGGACATGATAACTATTTCAGGGGAGAGGGAGGACGAGAAACTTCCTACTTCATGATGAGAAATATAGTAACTAGAAATCTTTAAAGAAATTAAGGCCTGGAATTACAGCTTTCTACAAGGAAGATTATGTCAGTTCTGTGTATTTCTGCACAAGAAAACCAAAACGCTGGCTGGGATTGCTGAGCATTTCCACAACCTGAACAATAAGAGGAAGCTGTTCGAAGTCACGAGAGTTTCAGTGTTAACCGCAGTGAAAACAGAACAGAGCCTTTATCTTAATCACTTACTTAGAATGAACTGATTCTGATTTATCATCTTTTCTCCCTCCATGTTTGGAGCCAGAGCCACTTATACATTACTGACGTATTTCAAAATCCCACGCATGGGCAATAACATGCAATTCTTGCAAATATTTTGAGGGAAGGAGATTGCCTGTCTTATGCCAGTGCTGTGCTTCAGGGTCATGAGTCACTAAGAAAATACAGAGAAATACTTATTTTTGTGCTTTGAATAAGAAGTCTTTTGTGACAGAATATAAACATGGGGAAGTAGCTTCTAAGTTTATTATTGCTACTCCATTTATCAAGAATGGTAAATTTTGAAGCAGTTGAAATACTTAGGTGGAAACATGCCACTACCTCCAGATTTTTTTTCTGCAAATATTCAGTCAACATCCTAATTGTACTCCTATCTTAAATGATGAAATGAGCTCCAGCTCTCTCCATGCATGATATAACAGTAAGAAAAAAGAAAAGGAAAAAATCTAAATGCTATTTATTCAGCAACTGAATCTTAGCCAAAAATGTACTACTATTTACTATGGTTGGTGGTAATTTTACACATCTAATAAACACATAAGGCACTTATAATATTTGAAAGACTGAGATTTGCATTATCCTGTAGGCTCTTTTAATTTTGTTGGGTATATACCGACAGGGTTAAATTGGGCATTTACAGAAAAAAAATTAACTTTGTTAAGGCTGAGATAAATGAATAAAAGAAAATAAATACAATATTGTAGTTGTTAATGCTCCATTCTCAACATAATTCTTATAGTTATGTGTTCTCCTTTCCTTTCCTGCAGGGATGTCAAGGGGACCATTCTCTCCATTTTCCTAAAGTTAGCAAGCCAGTATCTGCTAAATGCAGCATGACATTCTGTTTACCTTTGTTGTAAACTTGAGGGTTTTCCATTTAAGAACTGTATAAATAAATCAGTATTCATTCACACCTATGCCTAGAAAAGCAGAGAGTGTTCATTTTTAATGTTCTCCGTATTCTGATTTTATGCCTTAAAAATACTACACTGATACTGTTCGGAATTGCTCTAGATATAGTAACAAATGCAAGGGAAGTAAAGTCAAAAATAATGGGGATTTTCCACTCATTTTCTGCAAGTATTTATTGACAGAAAAAGGTGATAAAAAAGCAGAGGTAAAAGGTCTTGCCTGACATCTCATTTAAAGAACTTGGTAGTTTAACCAACTGCTATGAGACAAAAGTTTTGTCCCATGCTCCAAAAACCAAGATGACAAAACCCCAAGCTGTATGTTTAGATTTGCCTTCTAAAATCCTGTACGATATTTAGTAACTTGCATTTGATGGCAGAATTTCCAAGGGAAGTAGTAGGGGCTTCTCTGTTTTGTTTCAATTTTTAAAAAAATATATATACATTTTTCATCTGCTGAAAGAAAATCTACCTACATCAGCAAAAAGCACAGGTAAAAAGAAAAGACTAATTACATGAAAAAATGCAATCACCCTTTCTTTAGTGAATGCTTTTGAATCAGAAAATATTTTTTCTCATGCTGCAGAAACCCTGTATTTGAACGAGCACCAACATCACTTGTCCCTCTAATCATCATCATTAGTGAAACAGAAACAGCCTTTGTTGATCACACACAGCATTCTCTAAAATCCATTTTTCCAATTAAGTTTATATTCTCCTTCTCATCCGTCTGCTTATATTTAGTTTTGAGCACAATTACAGCTGTACTTGGGTTAACTTGTGGTAGTAAGGCATTTGCAGAAGCTGTTGCTCTCCGTAACATTGGCTATTACTGATTACAGCATTGCTTAAGGCAGATTCCTTGTTCTAAATGGCATTGAACATTTTTACCTGGATATTGCAACACCACAGTGTGAGCACAGGGATATAAACAGAACAGTAAGCAGTGCTGCTGGCCTCTGGATTTAAACAATAAGCCCGTAGACTTGTGTGTGGAGACAGCTAGAAAATCGAGCTGCCACCAAAGTATCTGATGCAATGACTGTATCTTTCTCTAACTTGCTACTGACCAATTATTACATCCAACTCTGAACCACAGTCCTAAATAATAAAGGTCAAAGTTTTCATAGACATCTTCTGTGTTTGAGTTGCCACCTTGAAATATCTAAAGCTGGGTTTTACAGTTGCAAGGTACCCTGATTTCTTACTCAGATTATGTGCCCTCAACATCAGGAAAAACAAAGCCAGAACAGGCCCCACATCACCTCAAATCAATTCCCCATTTCACTGGAAAAATGGGTTTAACCTCAGCCAGAAGGATGGGCTGATCCCTATTAGTGTATTCACATTTAAAAAATCCCAGTCTGGAACATCTCTTTAGTCAACCCCAGTCTTATCTCACCTCATTTCTAAGCTTTGTTGAATACCAGAAAAAAAAGTATACAAATTCTGGAAATTTAGCACATCGTACTAAACATTTGTGGCATTTTTATGTAATACAAAATTACTGCAAATACTTTTCTTAAATAATTTTATAGGATCTCTACTATTTTAAAAAAGCAAATATTTGTGGACATTCTCATAACTGCAAGGATTATATTCATGCAGCTTTTGAGCAAATGCCAAAAAGCTACATTCATCCATGATAGCCATTATAAAGGTGGGAGCATAGCAACCCTGTTAGGGAAGTGTGCTGGAGTTCAGGACTCTGACCTGGCTCTGCCTGTAACCTGTGACTTACTCCAATGCACCCTATCAAAACTTCCTTTCACATCAGCTTTCCTAATACCTAACTCACCCAAATAAAGTATTTTCCCACTTTTCTGTATCAGGAGGAGATGTAAGAATCCTGTGATAATGGATATTTGTGAAGTTGTTTGGGATTTCTTAGTGCAAGGCAAAATAAGCCTGTAGTTCTCTCACATTTTATAATGATTAGTAAAGAAATGATAAGACTACTCCATATTATTCCAAATAAAGATGATTTCCTATTCCAATGAAGTTTTGGTATTATTGTTGCTACCGAACCACGCTGTGATCTCCCAGTAACGACACTAAACCTGTCTTTTAAGCTGTGATGTTGCTCTGTGAAGACATTCCATCTACTCTGAAATTAAGCCCAAACTTGTTTAACTCCTAAGAGCACTTTATCATAGCCTTATCAAGCAAGCACGAAAAACAGCAAAAAGAAGGAGATGGAGACAAAACCATTCTGAGGTTGTGCATCCCAAACCAATACATGTGCCCTAAAATCTAGCATTCAGAAATCCTTTATCTCTGTCACCTACCGCCTCATCTCATTACAACGCGTTCGCCAATTACTATTATTTTCTTCCCTTGCCCACCCGAAAAGGCAGAAAGGACGCTTGTTCCCCAGAACAAGTGTTTAAATGGCGAAAGGGGTGCCCGGTCCCCTGCTGCTGTGGCCGCAGGAGCCTTCTCTGCTTCAGCACCACTGCAAGCACGGCCCGGCTCCAGCACCCCACACCGACCCCTTGCGCAAGCGGACAATGCGGCGGCATTTGGGGAATAGCTCTTAGCCCTGGGAAGGGACCCCCACCCTCATTCCTTGCTCAGACATCCACTTATTGTAATTCCTCAGCTTTCCGCAACTTTGCTCCTCACCAGCAAACCCCCTGGAAACTTCGAGAGGAAGAACAAAGGGGCAAAGAACAAAGAGCCGGGGAGGGGTAGGAAATGGAGGGGAGGCGAGGGGAGGGGGAACTCCCCCTTTTCGGGTCAGGCCGGAGACCCTCCCCTCCGGCCGCCTCAGGGTCAGCCCTGCCCGCCCACCACGGAGCCCCGGCCCCGGCAGCTGCTCAGCGGGGACTCCCCGGGGTGGCCGTGAGCATCCCACTCGGGCTCTGAGCCCCCACACGGACCCTGCCACGGCTTGCTCGGGATCTGGTTTGTGCCCGGCCGCGCAGCGTCCGCTCCCGCCGTGCCCTCAGCGATGAGATAAGCGGGAGGAGGCTGCCCCGCTTCCCCGCATGCTGCCGTGCCTTCCCGGCCGCGCAGCCGTGTCCCGGAGAGGGCCCGCACCGAGCATCCTCGGCAGCATCCCCGCCGGGGGCCGGAGGCGACCCGTTCCCCGGGACAGCAACACGTGTCGACCCTACAGCCGCGGTCCCAGAGCCGGGGCCGCTCCGCGGGGAGGCTTGAGAGGCTTTTGGGAACAGCTTGAAAACAGCAAGAAACCGAGGCGAAGCAGCCGTCCCGTTTCGCTGCGGAGGTCCCGCTCCCCTCGCAGCAATGTTAAACTCTTGCCAAAGTATCACTGTGCAGCCCTTTTTTTGATGGTCCGCTTCCCCGACACCCCGTCTTACCGAAAGCGACCCTCCGGCAAGCCTCCTGCTTCCTCTGCTACCAGTTAAACAACCTTGAAGAGCTGCAGGTGCCCTCGTTACCTGTTGCTATGAGGCCCCTACCCTCTTATCGAGGGATGGGGGTAATTAAATCTGTTTTCATGGTGTGGTCATGCTGCGCTAGCTGTGGGAGGTGTAAATTCCGTGCGGCTGCGGGTAGGGAGCAAGGGAAGAGGGGGAAGGTTTGGGCAGGACAGCCGTGCCCGGCGTCGCTGCCCGACCTCAGAGCGAAGCCAGCGGGGCAGGGAGAGCCAAACACCGGGCAGGGCAGCAATCCTGTCATTAGGGACCACACGCACTAAGTGCCATCCTGCAACTACCTCTTAGAGAACGGCAGGGAATTATCATTATTCTTCTCGGGCAGGCTTTTCCAATTTGGACTTAATTGACGCGGTTCTTCAATAGAGTAATAACCAAAGGAAAGCCGAGCTTTACCCGAGGAACTTTAAGAGGTTTTTCTCCCGACCCCTCCCGCCCACTCCCCCTTCTTTCTTTTTTATTTAAGATAGAATTGAGCTAATAAAACCTCGCTTTCCTGAAGGTGAAATAATCTAGTCCTTAATCGGGAGCGGAGACAAGCCGCAGCCCGGTACCGAGGTGGGATACGGGTGGCCGCGCGACGCGGTCCAGAAGCGGTTCCGAGTTCGAACCGAGCTGGGCTCTCCCTGACCTAGTCCCAGCACTCCCAAATCCCGAGAGGAAAGAGCCCCCTCGTCCCGCAAGCCTCTGCCGTGAGCGTCCCTCATGAGAGAAATCAGAGAACGGTGGGGAACGGCATAAACAGTTTAAAACCCTGATGCTGGCGACTGAGGAGCATGAGGCAGAGCTCAAACATGCGTTTGCGTGAAACGCCGCCCTGGGAACGGGAGGAAAACTTGAGCGCAGTCTGTGCCCTGAGTTAACTAAAGCCAATTACTTGTCTCCATATAAAAGGTTTCGCGTATGGTTACAGCTGAGGAAATACGAGAAGCTGATGAGTCTGTTTTGGTTATGATTTAATCAAATAAATTAAAGGAGAAGGGTAAGGATACGCCCAATCTGGGACTTAAAAAAAAAAAAAAAAAGGCATGAGTTTTTTTGGGACGCTCTCTGTCCAAAGCCTTTCCTGTCGTACAGAGCAAAGCGAGGCTCTCGGAGTCCACTCATCTCATTACTGCTGGGTGTTTGGGGTTTCTCTTTTCCTCCCAATGAAGTAACCTTTCATAAACGATTGCAATTTCGGGGGGAAAAAGCGAGTTGGTGCCAAACCAAGCTTGGGGGTGGGGCAGAATTTTGCGTTTCAAGCAATTTAGCAGACAGCAATTCTGCTTACAGCAGAGAGGTAGGTGGATACTTGAAAACATCTTCCATCGGGGTGTCCTACTTTGGTAATTCTAATTAAAACAAGGTTTAAAAGATGCAAAGAAAGAGCAAGACTCTTGCTTTATTTCCAATGGGCGTGGGGGATACCGTCAGGCACAAAGAGTGCTTCCAGCTTGTTCTAACGTGCACCTTTGTTTAAAAGAAAAAAAAATAATCAAGCTCGTCCTCTGATTTCAACTAATGTATTTTTAACTGGATTTCTTTCCTCTGCTTTGTGTGATCTGATACCTACCGTGTAGCCCTGGCCCACTTTCAGCCCTGCGGGTGCCCTGCATTGTGTGCGTGCCTGAAAGAAAAGGGAAAAGTCTTCCATCTCCCACTCTTTTGCCCTGTACCTGTGCTTGGGAATTGAATCCTGTCCAAACTAGTGGTCAGTAAAACCCGCATCCTATTCCCCTTCTCGCTGCCTAGCCCGAGAGAAGACGCGACTTTGTAGATGCAGCCTGGCTGTGGTGGCTGTGACCGTCCAGCACCTCGGATCAATAAAGCAGACAGTTTTCTGACGTTTCTTTTCCACGGCTGCTTACTGAAAAGGAGCCTTTACCGCCACCTATAAATAGCGCTGCAACCAAGTCAATTTTTTTTATTATTTTTTTTCCCTCTCTACGTAAAGTAGCAAAGTTCTAACCAAGATAAGTTCTCCTTGCTGTTCAGCGAGGGCTCCTCCCGGAGGGGCTGCGTTGCCGCCTCCGAAGGGAGCGGGGGGCTTCGGCGGAGCCAGCCCCAGTCCCGCACCGGCCGCCTTTGAACTTTGCTCACAGGCATGGGAGGGAGAGGAGCGAATACCGATACTCACCGTGCTCTTTGGCTTTCCAGATGTAACTCCGTCTCCCTCTTCTTTGTGTATAAATGAGCAGAGGTTACATCCCGGGCACGCGGTATAATGCCCTGGATAACCCCGACCCTGTTAATTTAATGCTACGCTAACCTCAGAGTGTGTGATTGGAGCTCGAGTGTTGGGTTAGAAAAGCGCCTCTCCACGCTGGAAACAAATTCCCTTTCTCTCTCCGCACCCACCCCCTTTCCTCGCGGAGTCTCCCAGCCCTACATTCCTGCACAAACCAGGACACCTACCTTTCCGAGAGCCACGTTCCCTATCACAGATTGCATTTTTTGCCCACTCTCGAAACAACTGTGCGATTCCCCAGACCCACGTGCCGTGCCCTGCTTGCTGCGTGGGGCTTGGTTTCGAGCACTGTGCCACGCCGAGGTCTGGCACTGCCTGCAGAGCGCTGAGACCTCGCGCAGGGGAAGGAAGGCGCTGCCTGTCCCCCCGCCGTGCCCCTCGCTGCCCCCTCGCCGGGGAAGGGGCAGGGGGGGCGAGGGGCCGGGGCTCTCTCTCCCTCCAAAATCGCACGCTCAGCCCGCGGGACTGGGCTGCTCTCCAGGCACTTTCTACCTGCCTGCACAGAGAGCTGGGAGCTGACGGACAGTCATCGCTGTACGCGGAGCGATCAAACCCCCTTATCCCCGCGTGATCTCTCTCTCTCTCTCTCTTTATTTATTTATTTTTAATTCCCTTTCAATTCCCCCAAATGAGGCTTGATGAATACAGCTCGTTGTCCGCGTTGATACCAGGGTAATAATTATCTGAGCGCTCCAGGAAAAGAAAAGCAGAGGAAGACGGAGGGATACAACCTTCGCTATCTCGCTGTTACTAATTCCCAGCCGGCTCGGACTCAGGAGATAAGGCGATCGCTTAACAAACCCTCCTCCTCCTCCTCTCCCTTCACCACTCCTTCCTTCCTTCCTTCCTTCCTCTTCGCCGGCACATTTTCTCCCCCGCGCTCGCCCACGTTTCATTCCTCCTCTTCGTGAGGAATAAACCGTGCAAACTCAAACTAAAAAGAAAAAAAAAGGGGGAAAAAGAAAAAAAATAAAAAAGAAAGGTGGGTGGGAAGGATACAGGAGGGGAATAAAAAAAATAAGAAAGGGGAGGGAGGAGGAAAAGGACAGAAAGTGTCTGTGCCTGATCGCTGACCATCTGTGCAAAAGGTGATCATTGTTAGGTACTCACATGGCTGGTGGCAGAGCAGCTCTTAGCAATTAATAAGTCTCTCAGCTTGAGCTCTTCTTTCCCCTTTCGGATGGCAGCGCTCTCTGCGTGGCTCGCTCTCACTCGCGCGCACACACACAAACCCGATCAGATGCTTCAGGACCGGCCACTTTGCGAGGGCAACAACACGGGAGGGTTTGTATTACTCCAGGTTCGTGTGTGTAGCCTATAAATAGCGAACTTTTTGATGGAATCAGCTAACAAATGAGAGGAGAAGGCGTAATTTTGCGCAGGGAGCCCCCCTTTCTCTTTGCAAGATTAAAACCCCCCAGGCAGCAGACAGAGCTAAAGTTGTGGGTGTGTAGAAAGGAATTTCACTTTATTGTGATCGTGAGAGAGATTTGTTTGTTTGTTTATTTTGGGGGTTGTTTTTGTTCCTCCCCCCCACCCCCCACCAACCTATACGTTACCTATACGTTACATCCTCCTCCCTGCCTTCCCAGCTAGGGGCAGGAACTGACCCGTATTAGCACCGACTTTAACTCCAAGTTGGGAACACACGGCACATTTGAGGTTTATCTTTTGGTGGTGGTGCCTGTTGTTGGTTTGGTTTGCTTTTTTTTTTTTTTTCTTCTTTTTGCGGGTGGGGGTGTAAGATGTCCACGCGATACCGCGTGGAAGCGCAGGAGGCGGGCAGGCAGGCTTCCCTGAACGTGCCCTCATTTTGAAAGCAAGTGAGGAACAGAAAGGAAACAGCTCGGAATTATTTGGTGGGGGGGGAGGAGGGAAGAAGGCGGTACTTTGGTAGGGACGAAGTGTGTGACTGGGGCTTTGGGTCAGCCACGGAGTGATGGCCCCACTCGAGAGAAAGCGCCTCGAAACACGTGGCTGCGGGGGTTCCGCGGTGCGGCCCCCCACGCCGCTGTCCCGCCCGGCGAAGCGGAGTCCTGGGCACGCGTGGGCGCCGTCATAACCTCATCCTTGCGGGCGCCCACGGGCCCGGCCCTTCGCGGGTGGGCAGCGGGGTCGGCCCGACGGCTGGGGCCTGGGGGGCACCCAGAGTCTCCAGAGCCTACCCCGGCCTTCCTCCGGCAGCCTACGGGCTCCTCGGGGCCAGCTCCCCCCGCCGTCCTCGCTGCCGTATTTTGTCGGGGGTCTGAGTGGTACCGGCACGTTCGGCATCCCCCGTAACGACAGCCCCTGTCCCTCGGGGACATTGATTTGCCGGAAGCTTAAGGCTGGGCCCTGTCAGCAGAGGGGCTGCCGCTGATAAGGATCCCACCGCGGCAGCTATGAAGAGGTTTTCTACCCTGACAGGTGCTTGACAGGGCTGGCCGGGAAGATCTGCTGACCTGTCTAAAGAAATATATCTGCGTCTCCCGGAATGGCAGGACAGATGGTGCCCGTTCGCACCGCGGCGACTTCTCTCGATGGCACACACCGAGCGGAGCTGATGAGTGGTTTGTTTTTATGGCAGGGAGGTAGCCATGCCCTCGGACATCCCGTGGCACGGGCTTGATGGGAAATGTCCGCTCTTGTACAGGCGCAGGTGCCACCGAGACGCCTACCGGGAGGGCAGAGGGGCAGCGGCACCGCTCCCGCCCGCTCCTGCCCCGTCCCCACGTACATGACCTGCCGCAGGATCGCCGAGGAAAGGAGCTTTCGGCACCCGTGCCAGAGCCGCGCCCCCAGTTCCCTCCAAACTGGTTCTAAAAGTCGCTGCCCGCTCGCCCCCACGCCTCTCGGCGGAGGCGGCCGCGGCTGAGCTTCGGCAGCGCCGGGCAGGGCTCACGCTGCCTTTGTGCCGCCNGGCATCCCTCTCCTCTCCGCGCCCGGCTCCCCCAGCTCCCGAGTGACGCGCAGCCCGGCGCGCTGGTCCATCCGCGCACATTTCCAATCTCATGGCTCATAAACTATTAGCGAATGGTTTTCATTATTCACCTTCCGTATCTTACAAAGGAGAAAGGGGAAAAAAGAAAAACAAAACCCCAAACCAGCAAAACACGCGCTCCTGGTAACAGCAAGACCGGGCCGGGTTTAAATCCCAGCGCCTGCCCAGGCTCGGGGCACTGGGCTCGGCTCCGAGCCGGCGGCCGCGGGGACTCCACCGGGTTCCTCCCTCCGGCGCTGGGCCCCGGCCGCGGCTGCTTGTCTCGGAGGGACTGCGGGGGTCAGCCTCGGCCGAGGGCAACGCAAAGCAAAGCCGCGAACTGCATGTTACCGGCCGCGGAGAAGATATTCCAGAAGAAAGAATAAAATCTTGAGGATGAAAGTGGGTGGGGGGCAATCTGCTTGTTTTCCTTATTTTTTTCACTCTTTTTTTTT
>VZTN01011112.1:23619-164476 GCA_013400515.1 Erpornis zantholeuca | reverse complement strand
AAATTAATTTAAAATTTTCCATTCACATACACACTTCAGGCAGGCTGGATGCCTGACGAGGCCCCCACCCCCCAAAACTGGCGCAGGAGTACGTTACTGCTGAGTTACACTTTAACTTCTCTGCAGGTAATAATTAAAGACCTTCTTTCTAAATCTCTTTCCCCCACAGAAACACCGAGGCTCTCTTTCGCAATAGATTATATTGATCACACACACGGGCACGCTCTCCTCAGAGCCACCGTCTGTGAGCTGCTCTCAATTCCGTGTGCTCTGCCCAACTTTTCCCAGGTCTTCTCCCATTTTTTTCTCGAGCTGAAAGGTTTCTTTAGGGACGCATTTCTGCAAAAACTTCCAAATCTTCCCAAGAGGAAGCTCCACATGCAAAAGGGGACTGCCAGTCACTCAGATGCACACCTGCAGGCTTTGGCCCAAAGTCTGAATTTTGTCTCATTGTGGGTGAGTTTAAAAATAAGAGATATAGAGGCATCTCCGTCTAGTGGGAAGAATTCCAACTTTTTTTAGTGGTGACACTTTCCAAAGAAAACCTTCAGCCTTGTCCTAACAGCCGTATTGAAAGTTTTAGGGGCTCTGAGTTACTTGAGATCACAAATTAATCTGCCAGAGAAGTGCAGCACATACCTGATATCAATGGAGGGTCAAGAGCTGGCCAGTTCCAGCTGGTCCCGCATTTGATTTACTTCAGGCTGTTAAGATGTATGCTGTGGTGTTTTGATAAGAAAAAAGGAGTCAGCAGTTTGATTTGGCAATTCTCTCCTTTTTTTTTTTTTTTTTCATTTTTTTCCCTCTGAAGAGAACCGCAGTTTAAGCTAAGGAATTTGTTGTTGCTGGTGGGATGGTTTTTAGTGGAGGTTTTTTGGTCTGCATGGCACTATCTCATCATATACTGTTAACACTTCATGGCGTTTCTGACTCTCCCAAGTGAGCCAGACTGTGGCAGGAACTTTTATGCAGCTTGTCCGCCTCAGGCCTCCAGCATCTCTGCTCCATGCCTTTGCTGGGGTTCATCCCAGCCAGAGAACTTGGAGCAGCAGCAGCAAAGGCAGTGGCCATCACCCAGTGGGTCACATCAGCAGCCTGCTCTGTCTTGATGGAGCCCTACCACAGCTTTCCCGTCTCACCTCTCTCTTCCACAGGGCCTTGCCCCTGAGTTTCATCAGATGCCTCGGAAATATTTCAATTTTAATTTTTTTATACTGTACTGAGGTACTCATAACAAGCTCAGTGTGGAGGCTGCTTTCTCCTAGCTGAATTAAATTATTATTTGAAGATATCTCCTGCACCTGCTGTGCCCTCTCTTACAGGCCCTCAAAACTTTTGATCACAGAGAGTTAAATCACAGTAATTACACCAGGGATGTTACCTCTGATGTGCATGTCTCTGCAGCGTAAAGAACACCTGCAATGCTCCAGACCAGAGGACCATTACACAAATAACACCCCTCAGAGGTGGCACCAATGGGCTCATAAATAGGGAAATAAGGAGCTGATCAGGACTTTTTTAATTTTATCAATAGTTTTTTCTTTTCTTTTCCTCTTATTTTAGTGTTTCCCCTCTAAAGTAGGGAAGTGAGAGTCACTGACCCTATTGCCTTTCCATGAGGCAATTGTTGTTTGAAAAAAAGTCAGAAATCCTCAAAGAATGTAATCTGTGATAATATATATTGTAAGGTAGATATGCTGCTATTCCCTGTATTGGGGTTGGCAAACATTTCTCAGCAGAGACCATATTTTCTGTTGCACGTAGCTTTAGAAAAAACATCATTACTTAGGCTGAAAACTGATATGCTGACTGTCTGTACTGGGCAGATTATTTTGAAAATACCTGCCAAAACAATTTGTCCATTTCCAAGAACAAGGTTATGGAAAAATAAACAGTTCTGCTCATACTAAAATGGAAACTTTTTTCCTTTGAAATGCTCTGCTGCCCTCAGGCTTTGAAGAACAGTCTCATAATGTGACCTTTTTTATTTAAAATGCGCCTTTCCCTCTCTGTGTGAAAATTTATCCAAATGTGTCTTACAAATATTGGAAACGGTGTTGTGAACAGATGTCCAGTAGTGATTTCTTTTATTCTGTCAGGAAAAAGGCATTGCTAAAGATTGGCCCTCTCTGCAAACAGAAGCTTAAAGATACAGTGGTGAGGCTAGATTTCCACTTTAATCCCCACCTCCAAGTTTCCCCCATGAGCCTGAGCTTTGGCGCAGAATCTGAGAGGTAGGAATCCTATCTCTCCTAAGCTCCAAGTGATTTGAAGGTTGTGTCAGGAAGAAAGGTCT
Source organism: Erpornis zantholeuca (assembly GCA_013400515.1). Taxonomy (NCBI): domain Eukaryota; kingdom Metazoa; phylum Chordata; class Aves; order Passeriformes; family Timaliidae; genus Erpornis; species Erpornis zantholeuca. The sequence continues at coordinate 162,180 of VZTN01011112.1, read as the reverse complement.
CCGCCTCAACACAACACAGAGGGAAAAACCATCCAGCCTGTGACAGAGCAGGCAGTAGAAGCAGCCAAGCCAGCCAGAGAGAAAAACTCTGGCTGGTGTTTGGAGGCAGGAGCCTGGGACTGATTAGGTAAGGACACATAGGGGTTGTGCAGAGAGAAACCGCTCTGTAGAGGAGTCTGGAGGCGAGACAGGAGGGCAAGGCTAGAAAAAACAACTAATGTTGTCAGCCAAGAGCAAGGATGCTTAATTGCAGGGTGGCCAGGGTAGCTGGGATGAATTTCATTTAAAATATGGTAGAAATTCTGACAAAATGTAGGGGGTTTTTCCACTATTTCTAGCCTGTGTACTTCAGCTACATAATTAATGCTTTTTATTTGGAATAGAGTCTGCTTCCTAACACTGAAAAAGAACTGACCTTCAAGAGAAGTGTTTCTGAGATGATTCAAAACACATTTTAATATGTGTGTGTGTATGTGACCACTGAACTAAGGAAATGTGTTATCTATTCAGCACTAGCCTCCACATCACGGATGTTAAGGAAATGACTAACCTGGGGGGGTTCAGAGCACCCCAATTCAGTTTCCATACATTAGGATATATGACCACACAGATTATATTCCACAAACTTCCTGAAGCAGAAACGAAACCCTGCAAGGTACTCTTCCTCTGGGAACAGATCAGTACTTTGTAGATTTTATTCACTGGATTCCTGTCCAATTTGTCACAGAACTGGGTACAGCTCTTGTACAAGGCAGCGAATTAAAAGGAGGGAAAGCAGAGCTTTGTGGCAAAGCCGTAGCTGAATTTTACCTGCTGAGTTTGCTTCCGTTCCCTGTCACCTCAAAGATTCTACAGTGTGGAGAAAATTGCCTCAAAAGGCAATATTAGTTGAGATTTTCATATGACAAGGCCCTATCTTTAAATTTTGGAGTATGCTGGGCTGAAGTGAATCACTCACTACCCCAGATAGAATCCACGGGACTTTGCATGGACTAGGCCAAATGATGCAGAATGCCAAACAGGTTGAAAAATCAAGTAGATAATATCTCTAATTGGATACTCCAAATTAGTAGGCATTTTGTACTTTAGTCTCATTTGTTTAGAATAGAGATTTATTAAAAATTATAGGATGATATCATCCCTTCAGTTTCGGGCTGTAAAAAAAGGAGCACCCAGATGCTATAGTGTGGTGGGGAGAGGAACAGGAAAAGAGCAAGATTAGGATTTATATGGCCCAGATATGGCCCCATAGAGGTACATTTAACACTGGAAATAACTCTTAAAGAAAGCTTTGCCCATGCCCTACTCTGCATGCCAAAGGGGTGCTTGTGAAGATGACCAAGCAGAAAAGCCCCACTGGTCAAACTGTGTTCATATTTCACTGCACAAATGCAGATGAAACAGAGGCTTTATAAAGTTGTTTGTGAAAAGGAGGGAGGAGAGCAGTGGGGGAAAAGAGAACAAGCCCAGGGCACCAGAGATCATGGAAATAAGGTGCTGACCCGGAAGAGACTAAAAGTGCATGTCTGCACTGGTGAAAGCACTTGCACCTGGGGACACTTCACATCAGGTATATGCCATAGTGCCTCGCCTTTTGGTTACTGCACAGTCTCTTTCTCTTTGTTTCTTGGCATTTTGTCTCCTACATAGTCTGAATTCTGGGGAAAACATTTTTTTTTCCTGAAAAATTCCTCGTCATCTCCTAGTATATGATGGTGTAAGGATAAAGTGCCTGCACAAGGGATTGGTCCTGAGCAGTGTGATTAGCTTTCATTTTCTCAATTCCTACTGCTTCCGACTAGCTTTAAATGTTTATAGAGCCTGTAATACTCTTTTAATTTGTGTGTGTGTGTGTAAAATATTATATGGCTACACAAGGTTTATCCCTTACTTAATTTATTGCTGTTCTTTTTAATTTCCATTAAAATATGTTATTGCCTTGGTTATTCGATTTTTCATTCCTTATCAAAGTTCTTTCCTTGATTTTCCATTTCAGCCAGTCCCACTGCAAGTTTAGGGGTATTAGTAATATCCTACTCATTTTAACAAATGGGGTTTTTTATTTCTTAGGGAGTTAGGCACTTATGTCAGGTAGCAGGTTGGTACATTCCAGGCAGTATTTCAGCTCATCTGCTGATTGGGTATGGCACACCAAACGCCTCTGTCCTACCAAAGTTAAGCATAGTAACAAAAGTGCAACCAAGTACTTTCTAACTTTTTTATTTCTCAATAAGCACATATTTAACTCCTTTTTTAGTGAGTAGCATTGGAACCTATTCATTTGGAACTGGATTAAAATCTTTAAAGTATTTCAGGGGGATAGATTTAAACACTAACAACTCTACAGATTGCCCTACATCTGGCTAGATTTAAACAAACAATAGGGGAAGAAAAACCTCTTAAACTTTTGAATTTCTGTTTTCTATGTTAGAGTATAGAAGGGCTCCAGAATCTCTTCTTTCAGAAGTCAGAAATCGGAAGTGCCCTCACCAGGCGCATGGTTCTGACCTCAGCTGGAGGATCTTGGCCTGGAGTCAAGCAGTCACTGCACTCACTGAAACAGCCAAATTAACTGTCTGCTTAGCCATGGATTAAAATTCATTCACTGATCCAAGACAGTACGTGAGACAATAATTTGCTACTCCTACTTTGTTTGGCAGCAGATTCTCATTCAGACTAAAACTGCAGTTCAGCATCAGGTTTCCTACCCAGCAGTAACCACGGTGGCATTGTAAAATTGTACCTCCGATAACTTTAACAAGTAGGATAAACAAATGCAGATGTAAAAAGAAGAAAATTTGTCCTGTTTTTAGTAGCACAGAGACAGCATGAGAGCAGAGTACAAAGATAACTTCAGGAGTCCTGATGCAATCAGCAGTCACCATTATTTTGGGTGGTAACTCCAAAGTGTCATTTCCTCTGAGCCAAAGACCTCTTCAGCTCTGCCTTTACCACCACAGCCTAACTCTTTTCTTCTCCAACAAACCACAGGCTTGATTGAAATGTTAGAGAGTAAATGGCTTAATGCTTTCTAGAGACCTCAAATATGTGAGGGTTAAAATATGTGAGTGCATAAAAAAGAGAGCTTATTTCAAAACCAAGCATGACAAAGCTGATCTGCTGGAGAAAAGAGCCTCTGCCTTGTTCCTGCTCACATTAGGTACAGTGCTTGGATTTCCTAAGAAAGCAACATCAGCTTCCAAGTCCATCACTTTTAAACCAATATACAACTAATATAATCTTAATTATGCAATGTAAAGGTGATGACCTAGCTGCTTAGGAATTGCATTTGACCCAGAAAAGAGCAAATGTATTTTGTATTGGAGGCAAAATTTTAGGTCTAACATCCACATCTATTATCATTGATAATGACAAAACAAACAACTTCAAGATGTAGTTCATGTTGATGGCAAACAGAATATCTCCTGCTGTATGTATATCCTATACATTATCAGCCTCTTTGCAGAGCAAGATTCCTCTCACCATGGCCAGTAGTAATAGAAAAGAGTGGGGAAAAAAAGCTTGTCTCAGTGTATCTGACCAAGGCAAAGACCTGGTATTCATGTCAATAAAGCTTTACTATTGCTTGTGATGATAATCCTGTATCATCCCACCCCTGAGGTGGGTATAACTCATGGTGAATGAATAGATCATTATATAAAAGTATGTACCTACTTTGATGTACAGTAATCTGACTGTATCTCTATGTAATGCGAGAGGCCCCAAAACAACAGTAGGGGTGGTCACAGTAAATCATTTGAATAGAAGTTTAGCAGTCACTGCAATAGCATTGCAATATTTCATAGAGACATGTTCACAGGGAAAGGGTTTATTCATAAATACACCAATGATATAACTCACTTGGACACTCCTAGCATGAATTTAGAGAGAGGAGCAAAATCAAAGTTTATTCTAATTCTCTGGGTATGAGGATGGCGTTTCTACTAGCAGTATCTGGCCCATCTTTGTAACCAATGTTCAAAAACTCTCCACTCACTCACCCATATCACCAACACATAGGAAAAGAAAGGCAGAGTTTTCTGTGAAGGTATATTTGAGACGAGGAAGATGTTCTGGACCTGCTCACTGCTGGGGAAGGTTTGCAAAGAGGTAAAGAGAAGCCAGGTCTAACTTTGCCCAGGCAAGAGCCAGCCTCACTAAAGGCAGGTGAGCACTGGTGTCTCACCAGGTTCAATTGTCAAGAAGAGCTACAGTGTTTAAACTACTTTCGTGGGATAGTTTTCCCCTTTTATTTTCCCCCCCAGGGCTACTCCACCTTTCTGAGGATGATGAGCCTATGCAGGCTCAGTTGTGACACTTAGCAGAGAAGTCAGAGAAGCGGTAAAGTCTTGAGAACAGGCAGCTATATTTTGTGACTCTTAATAAGTTTTCAGATTAGCTTTGCCTTCAAAAAATGGAATAGCTTTTAAACTAAATATCCATTATAAAATGTATTGACAATAACAGAAGTGAAGATTCTGTATATTTGAGCTCTCGCTATTTAAGGGAAGTTCCTGCATGCATTCACTGCAGCAGACACACCAATAATTTGTTCTGTATAGAATATAGAGGAGAAGAGTATGCAGAAAGCCCAGTAATCCACCATCTTCTGCTTGGACAAAAGGCAATGACAATGAAGAAGGTAAAGGGTGTAGAATTGCATGGAGGGGGCTCAAGATCAAACACGCTGGTAAGTAAGGGTGCTGAGTTTAATAAAATCAGAAATTAATTCTTAGCCATCATACAAATCCTCAACACTATCCTATGTTAATGATTTCATAAGTTGTCTGCACCTGAAAAATGTGTAATTTTTTTAGTAACTACACACTTATTTAATTTCCTTTCCTATTAAATCAACACACATTGGATATTTGCTTTGCAGGCTCACTTTTCCTATATACTGAGAATCATACAGTTAATGCTAGAGTATTCATTTGAAAAGCTGAGGAAGAGCATTACAAATAAACAAAATCTAAAATGAATTAAACTCCTATTTTATTTGGTGGAAGAATAAAGAACAGCAGTACACATATTTAGAGTCATAAATGTACCAACAATCTTAATTGAACTAGTATTTTTAAGCATGTGACTGAATCAAGTAATGGACTGGAACAGAGCCTATAATCAGCAATAATGTGTTCAGACTCTGTTTGAAGATTAGCAGATGGGTAAATTTAAACTCAGAAAAATATATTTTTAGCCTAATAAATTTGCCTCCCTGAGCATCTTTTTTACTGTTCAGCAGTATGTATTGTCATGTGGGAGTTACACCTATTAATCTGAAAGTGCACTGGATCCTCTCTTCAGGAATAAGTTTTCTTCCATTCATATTTATATCTGCCCCAGGCTGCATGGAGAAACTCTCATTTATCTTGAAACAGACGGATATCAAACCCAACTCTTTCTTCGGATTAGAATGTATCAAGAATTGCTCAGATGTATTAGTGCCATAGATAAAAGAGATTCAGACCTTTCCTACTGTACTTGGCTCATCCTGCAGAGGAGTTATGCCCTGAAAGCTACACAGTGATCGGGCTGCTGGGGCTGACTTCCCTAAGCTCCACTGTGCAGCTACAGAGTTCTCTCCTTCTGAAGGCAACTTGGGGCAAGATTCTTATCTCAGGAGACCTGACTTGTCTTTTGGGGCAATCCCTTTACTCTAAGCTGCTGCACCCTCGCACCTACTCCTGAGGCAGTGAATGTACCATGTATTTAAAGAGGAAATTTTAAAAATAGGAATCCCTCAATGGCTGGAGAAGCATTCTCTGGCTTCTCCCAAGCTTCAGACACCACTATCCAGAACAACCCAAAGCTGACTCTGTGAGTGTTCTTTCACAAGACACGAGAACATGAAAACTTTACTTGCTGACCATCAGGTGCCATGCTGGGGTTGTACCAATGGTCTGCCTACACCAGTCTGCCACCTCCTCATGAGCCAGAATCAGAGTCAGACATGTCCAGGAAAAATGTTGGAACTGCACCATAAGGAAGTGGAACTGACCTCCTGAAGGGTTTACTCTGTTTTTTAAGACTCAATGACTCTTTGTTGAGTCAGGAGAAAAGACAATTGGCTTTTAGTTATGGTTGGATCAGAAGTGATGTATTAATATGAAGGTACTCAGAAAAGAGTGTTTATAGTGTCAACACTGATTTCTAAGAAGCCAAAATTTTCAAGGCTATGTGAGCACAATGGCATGTTTCTCTTTCTGTTCATTTGTTCTTCCCTGTGAAACAATAACTTCCCATAGCAGCAATCAAGAACAAGGTGAATTTTACATTTGCCCAAACCAAACATATTTGAGAAGAATAAATTAGGGAATTTTGTTAGCTTTAATGCAAAAGATTGTGTTTCTGAAGTCTTTATCATTTTATTCCTGCAAAGGAATTAAGAAGATGACATGATTAGCAGGTTAGAAAAATATCTGTGGAAGTGCCAGTCACTATAACTGTTTGATGAACATGATACTCATGGAATATATAAAGAGCTTTCTGATCTGGCACTTAAAAGATTTACAACTTGCAAACACTATGGGGAGTACCCTTGATTTAACTGGGTCTTGAACGCTGGCACAATAAACCAGTGCTGAAAGCACTAAAAGTTCTGCTTGTGGGTAGCCCAGTCATCTGATGCTGCTTGCTTTGGGCCCATGGTTAATTGTTAACATTTTGGGGACAAGCCAGTGACCCTGTGTTCTCACTCAGGAATGTATGACCATTCACCAGCAACCAGTTTGTGCTGAATGCCCACTGTGATGGAATATTTTGGTGTTTAAGATGCACCCAGTTCCAACTTTTCTGTGTTGCTACTGACTTTCCATCAGACATCCTGCTTTATGGAATATTCTCTCATCCTGCTTTGGAGTGATGGATGCATTGAGCTGTGAGGAAAGTTTGTAAAAGCTAAAGATCACTCAAGGAGAAATTAAATGGCTTTTGATTATAATTTCTTATTAGGTTTAAGAAATTGCTTTAATGAAATCAAGATGGAACACTTTGGATGCAGCAAAATTATTACTTTAACTTGAAATAACAACAGAAATATTTAAGAATAAATAAATCAGGACATTGTAGAAATATGATTAAGACCAGTGCAACTAGTAATAAAACTGAAAAAGAGACACACTTATTCCAAGTTTAATTTATTTGTGGCTAGCAAGTTTTAATTAAAACAAATCCTATTTGCTGCATATTTACCAATTTATCATACAAGGACCATAAAGTGGAATTATATTGGGTGATTTATTTTGTGGCTGTTTCTCTCTGCTTCTGTGTTCATGTCTAAATCATGAAGAGAAAATGAGACCGCTAGCAAAACCCAAATACTTTATTTAAAACAAAATGTGTAATTGTTCACAGATAGACTATTGACTTTCACTGGGTTAAACAGCTCGTGTACTGATTAGGCTTGAAGCTATAATTGTTCTTGTCACCCAAACTCTGCTCAGTCAATATCTTTTTATCATATACATTTTTAATCACATATTAATAAACAAGAAGGTGTGCTTTATTGATGGCTGGATTAGTTTATTGACCAACTCAACAACTCTCTATATGGTTTCTCAACACAGAAACAAGGTCAATGTGTAAAGACGAGGAATAGTACATTCACCATCTTTAATATACTTCAATCTGGCAGTGTACTCCCTTTCTTACAAGTGCTGCAATCCATATAATTTCTCCAATTCTTGTAGAAATTATTTCATATTTTAAACAATCCCATTGTTCAAGCACGTTTTGGCTTGAGTTTCAGCAACTTTAGACTTCTATGAGCTTCTCTAATTTACTGGTTTTTTGTTGCTTTTGACACTAAGATGCATTATTTTTAAAACCTTTAGGAATTCAGGTTTTCATATACTTGTAGATTCTTACCAAGTATTCTCTTATTACTTCTATTTTGGGAAATATTTTTGGAAAATTTTCAGGTTCCCCTAATTGACAACTTTCTTCATTCTTATAATCGGGTCTTGTAAATTTTTTCTCTGTGAATAGTTATTGTGAGTATTCTCCTTGAGTAATCCAGGTTTGAAATTATGGCCTCTAAAATTACTGTATGAAAATAATGATTAAAACAATAACAGATCGTGGTAGTACCTATGTGTATTCTTTTCCTGTCAGGAAAAACTTCTGCAGAGGAACTCCCAACCTACACCCCCTTTTTTTTTTTTTTTTTTGTTTTCAATTATTTTTTATATTTTTCAAAGGAATGTAAAACAGGATAGNAATCACATATTAATAAACAAGAAGGTGTGCTTTATTGATGGCTGGATTAGTTTATTGACCAACTCAACAACTCTCTATATGGTTTCTCAACACAGAAACAAGGTCAATGTGTAAAGACGAGGAATAGTACATTCACCATCTTTAATATACTTCAATCTGGCAGTGTACTCCCTTTCTTACAAGTGCTGCAATCCATATAATTTCTCCAATTCTTGTAGAAATTATTTCATATTTTAAACAATCCCATTGTTCAAGCACGTTTTGGCTTGAGTTTCAGCAACTTTAGACTTCTATGAGCTTCTCTAATTTACTGTTTTTTTGTTGCTTTTGACACTAAGATGCATTATTTTTAAAACCTTTAGGAATTCAGGTTTTCATATACTTGTAGATTCTTACCAAGTATTCTCTTATTACTTCTATTTTGGGAAATATTTTTGGAAAATTTTCAGGTTCCCCTAATTGACAACTTTCTTCATTCTTATAATCGGGTCTTGTAAATTTTTTCTCTGTGAATAGTTATTGTGAGTATTCTCCTTGAGTAATCCAGGTTTGAAATTATGGCCTCTAAAATTACTGTATGAAAATAATGATTAAAACAATAACAGATCGTGGTAGTACCTATGTGTATTCTTTTCCTGTCAGGAAAAACTTCTGCAGAGGAACTCCCAACCTACCCCCCCTTTTTTTTTTTTTTGTTTTTGTTTTCAATTATTTCTTATATTTTTCAAAGGAATGGAAAACAGGATAGAAATAGATCTTTTTATTGGGATCTCCTTTTTTACAAAACACTGTTTCGCAACAGAAAGTAATAAATCGAAAATATGTTGATGACTCTGCCTGTTAAGCACTCACATGATCACCTAAACCCAAAAGTCATGTGGAAAAACAGCTGACTGCCAGCACACACTTCTCTTCAGCCAGAAACAGAGATGAAGCATGTTTTCAACCTGAAGTTTTTAGTCTCTAAACTCTTCCACATGCTTTTCTTCTTAAGGTATGAGGTCAAAATGATCAGTCACTGCAGTATCAGTAGCTCTGATTTTACCACTGGCTCATGCCTGAATAGTTTAGGTGATGAGAGGTATGGAAAAAAGCTCTGGCTTGACTGTTTCTAGAATCACATGCAGAGGCACTATTGCTTTGCTTTCTCCCTGTGCAGCTCTTCAGATGCCTCTCAAATAAGCTCTATTCCCTACTATGGATTGCAGCTCACAGTAAAGAGAGGCTGTCTGAAGAGGTCTCTGTGTTTCTTTTTTTACCATCCAAGAACTGTTTTGCCTCCCAGAGTATATTGTTATCAGCTTTGGGTTTTTTGCAAACAGATTAATTTATTATGTAACTACATTTCTGCTTTCTTTAGGTCATTTTATCATACTGGCTGTATTTATACTGGTTTTCAGAAAGAAAATATCTCAGTACTATCCAGTAATGTTTTCTGTGCCTTTGACTGAAGTTTAAAAGATTTATATATCTTTTATCCTCTTTGTGAGTGCTATGCTATAATGCTCAGGCTGCTGGTCAAGGAAAACACTAAACTCAAATATACTGAAGTATAAAAATCTAGCATAATGATGGAGAGAAAGCTGCTAGTGTAGTTATTAAACACCAACCAGTGACCCCCAGGCACTTCAGATTTAAATGGGGAAGTTTGAAGAAGCAAGGATACAAGAGAGGATCCCTCACTCCACTAATACCTCAAAATCCTGCGAAAGGGAAACTGAGACAACAGCAGAGGATCAGGCTGAACTGCACATCACCACAAGGTCTTCTCAGGAAACAAAAGGTGTTACAGAAACACATCTGAACCAAGAGCAGGCTGAACTCCTGCGGATGAGTAACGCACAGGCAAACCCATTCACATTCACATGAGCATTAGCCCTGTGAAAGCACTGAGTGCACCGAGATGTTGTGTAGAAGTTCTGGTCATGCAAGGTAAAGCTTCCCAGAGGCACCCTTTAATTGGTCTCATTTTCTCTGCCAAACATCATCCAAGTTTCAGATGTTCAGGCCAGGTCTTGTCACTTTACTATTTCATCACTTTTTGGATTACTGACTCCCAGCATAAATGTTCTCAAATGTATTTGCACCCTGTATGTTTTCCTTCTTTTCACATGCACACTTCCTTCCCTAAGAGCCTTGATGAATTCTTTAAGAGAAAGGAAAATGATGGAGAATGAACTACTATTAAACCCCACAAGGTAAATGGTTGTCCAGATACTTTTTAATTTCAAGGGCAGACAGAGGAAATTTTCATAACCCTTTAGGAACATAGTCCCCTTTACTTAACTTCTGGCCTTTTTAACGAAAAAAGCCCCAAAACACCAGAAACCTCAGCAACCATGCAAGCTGTGGATACCACATGCTGCTCCCTATGTCGATGTGTAGCAAGTATACAGAGTTAGGCAAGCAAAAGCATTTCTGGGAAAGTTGTTATTAAAGGGAAGGCAGCTACTAGAGCCAGTTTATGAAATGATTGAAATGAGTACTATGCACAATGAATAGGCTGATTTCCATGGCAGGAACACACCAAACCATGCCAGCGTGGGCTGACTCACCACAAATAGGTGGGTTTGACTCTTGGCTCCGACACTGACTTATTGCATGGCCTCAGGCAAATCCCTAAACATTTGTTTTTAGTTCTCCATTTATATGATTTGGATAATACTTACATACCTGAAGGGGATACTTTAAGATACAATATGTTTAAGATACTACAAAGATTTTAAAAGCTGTAACATAACTAAGCCTCATTAACACCATCAGACCAAAATAAACACCGGATGATTTAGGTAATGCTGTACATGTTCCTGGAACAGGGGAACTTCACTGAACAAAGAGCAAAATCTTCAAAGAGCCAGAGGAAAGGGAAGGTACAGCCTATTGTGAAGGTGAAGCACTTTGCAAGGGTGGGTGAATTTGTAGGGGAAGAAGAACAAGTTTGTTAACAGGCAAGAGTTCAGTCTTCATTAATTATTGAAGTGGTTGGACAGCACTGAAAAGCAGCACATGCTCAGGAGTGGGTGAAGAAAACAAGGAGCATAGCCTCAGTTACCCCCTGTATTGGAGCTAGAGAGAACTTTGCCAAGGAGAGACCTGAGGGCTTATTTTTCTTTCCGATGTAATGTGAAAACACAAACGTCAAAAGAAATCCTCTCCATTCAGACCTTCCTCTCCTGTCAGGAAGGGGAGATGGTTTTCTCCAAAACAGCACGAGATGCTGAGAATTCCCCAGGACTCAAGCATGCAAAAGGATGATGCTTATCCTGCTGAACTTTTCAGCAGGGAAGTCCTGGCGTGGTGAGAGATGGGGTGGAAATCCCTCTAGAAGAAAAAGGCCCAGTAAAGCCACTGGGAAGAGAGCTCATCCTGTGATGACTGCATTAAACTCACTGCAGTGAGGACAAAGTGGGAGCCCCCAGACCTCTGCTGGAGACTCTGGGCCTGCCACCAATGTAATGAAATCCTTAATCATGGAATCAGATTAGTTTGTGTTGGAAGAGACCTTAAAAATTATCTCATTCTGACCTCCCTGCTATGGGCAGGGACACCTCCCAGTAGACCAGGTTGCTCAGAGCTCCATCCAGGCTGGCCTTAGCACACTTCAGGCCAGGAGAAGCTGTTCCAGTGCCTCACCACCTTCACAATAAAGTATTTATTTCCAGTATCTAATCTAACCCTACTCTCTTTCAGTTCAAAGCCATTCCCCTTTGTCCTATCTCCGCATGCCCTTGCGAAAAATATCCCTCTCCAGCTGTCCTGGTCCTGTAGCTCCCTTTATAGCACCTGGAAGGTGCTATAAAATCTCCCTGGAACCTTCTCTTCTCCAAGCTCAAAAACCTGAACTCTCTCAGCCTTTCTTCATCTTAAGTCCCACTTACACCAGAAGGAATGCATTTTTGGGCTCACCCAGAGAGAGGCAAATCCCACACACAGAATATCAGATAAGATAAAACAGCAACATTAGCACTTCTGAGGTTTCCTCCCCCCTTTTTTTTTCTTACCTTCTCTAAAGTTTTTTTCCACACTTAAAGGCCTTAGTGAAAAAACATATTCTTAAAAAAAGGGTGGAGGGAAAGCCTGGAAGCATAGAGAGTGGTATAACAGGATGTGAAATCAGGCTAGCTGCTCTAGAAGTAGGAGGGAGAGGTTGGAAGTGAATGAGGAAGAGGAGGAGAAGCTGAAGTGGAGGTCTTGGAGTGAGGGAGATGCAGTCAGAGGGAGGAAAAGGAGGGACTTCTCTTGGTCAGTGACAGGGAGCAGGTGAAACTGCAGCAGTCAGGTTTCAAGTATTAAGAAATGAGGATTGTGACAGTGCCGAGATCTATTGTTTTCATTAAATATATCTGTAGTAAACCAGAGAAAACAAGTTGAGGGCCTACAATTTGAACAGGACCTCCAACTTTTGGGGATAAACCTCAGTCCTTTTTGCTGGTTTGACAGGAAAGGACTAGCAGCTTCTCCTGTCTCCAGACCAGTTCTAACATCATCCTGCTCTGAATGTCCACTCCTGGTTGAAAAATGCTGCCCTGTCCTGGAGCTTTTGTTGTCTGGGTTAGTTCCACAGAAAGGAGTCCTGTCACCTCTGAGATTGCCCAGCAATGTGAACTAAAGAGTGGTAGGTGCAGAAATCTGGGAGATTTTTTTCCAGAGAGCCCTTCTACTCCTAAAGAGAATGCTCTGACAGGCTGGACTTATCTCCCATCCCACAGTGACACCAAGGCCGTTTTTAAGTTGCTAGCACAGAGTGCTCCACAGCTCCTTGGTAGACATCACTGAATCGGACAGTTTGGGTTCTTTACTCACTACATCTATTTTTGTGTCTTATTTGCCACTTGTGACAGCCCTAAAGATGGACCTGGATCTAGAACACAGTTTGAGACACTACCACACTGCTGCCTATAAAGCTGTTGCCCATACCAGAAAACAAAAGTATTTTCACCTTGTAAACTGGTAAGTTCTTTAGATACACATCAATTGAGCAACACAAAATCAAGTTCACATTAAACTAACAGAGATGATACATTTTTACTACATCTACAGAACACTTTTCTCCCAAGAAAAGTTGAATAAACCACAGAGCTTTCTTAAGGAGACTTTTCTCCTTGTCTTCAGAAAGTCCTTAACATGACATCTGTCCCTGCACTGTCACCTCCTTTAAAACTAACAAATGCATGACAGATAGTACAAGATTTATAAATTAAAGAAACCCACCCCTTTTAAGTAATATTCTTTAAATCTCAGTTTCTGACAGTCCTCCTATTTGCTCAGTAACTGTAATAGGCGTATTTTTCAGAAAATAGTGAATAAAACCTGACAAGCTATCGGGGGAATCTGAATGCATAATTGATAGGGGCATAAATTAATATGATTAGGCCTTTATTGGGTGCCACTGCTGCCAAACCTACAAAAGGGGCATGGAATAAAACATGGCTCTGTTCTCAGGGCTGATAGACATCAATATGTAATGCATATTATCTCAAACCTTCTCATGTAGTCTGCTTATGACAGCACTCAACCTAATTGAAATTTTTATCTTTCTGTTGCATACAGACAGTTTTGACTAGCTGCTTCCAGGGAAAAGAGAGAAATCCAAATGACCCAAACCAAGATTTCTCTGTAGAGGTATATACCCTTCTTGCAAATCACTCTAAAATGGCTTTTTGCTTTCTGGTTTTATAAAGCCATCTTCAGAAAGCTGCATTAAAGACAACTTGGGATTTGGTTTGCCTCTCTCCCTTTTAACTAAGCTTAACAGTGCATTTCCCTAAAAGAAAGAAAAGAAACAAAAGATTTCTTAGTAAAAATCAATACATCTCATGCTCACATCAACTGAGGCCACATTTTGCTGCAGTTCTTCACACTACATATATACACCTTAGGAAACAATCACTTTCCTGTTTATTAAAGAATTTTTAACTCTATCTACCTCCTGGTCTGTGAGGAAACAGTTAAAAATTAAGAGTGATTTCTTGAACTGACATCCCCAATCCCTCAAAAAATGTTGGTCAGGTGATACAGTTCAATTAAGAGAATTTGAAATTATATTTCAAGTTTTTCTTTACTTTTTCAGTTCTCTTTATGAATTCACAAACTATGAAATGAAAAGCCATGGGAAAACAGTGATAGCTATCAGTTCTAAAATGCTTCAAACAGTTTTCTGTAAATGATAATGTAATCAATGTTCATTTTTCATAAAGGATTTTTTTTTTGACAAGTCAAAGTTGATTAAAAGGTTTCACATTTAATGTTTGTTTCTTCATGGAAAAGTTCTGTACTGCATGAGTGTTCCTGAGAATTCGGGCTACAGTTACTAAATATTTTTATTACATTAATGCTGGATTTTGTTCAAATAAGACAAAGAATCAGCTTCTGCTCTGTTGTTTACAGTCTAGAATGGGATTACTCCTGGAGTAAAACACATTTAACTTGTAAAGATAAAAATAAAACTGAGAGGGGCAGAAATGGGTCCAAAAACTTATTTTGGCTTTAGTGAAATTAACTTCCTGAGACATGGGAAATAATTCTAATCTTTCTTTCTGAAATATGTTTAAAAGCCATGTATTTACATTGATAAATAAAAATGATGTTATTGGTTATTTTCATACCATGACACAAAGACAAAGGCAGCAGGGTAAAAAATAACTTTCTGGTGTTCATGGACAATTTTTTCTCTTCTGCCTTATCACTCCATTATCATAAGCAGTAGGCCATCTATAAATATGAATAAATATGAAGGGGACACATATTTTGTAGCTTGAAGAATGACACATTGTGTTCTGAATGATCCATTTTGCTGTGGCTGTTATTTCAAGTAATTTATTTATTTCAGAGGTTATAGAGAAGTCCCACTTTCATTTCACACCTGCCTTTGCTAGTTGCAAGTTCAAGATGGGAAACAGACCTGCTATGATTTCCTTTTCACTTACATATGGCAGAGAGGTCAGGGCAGTAGATGGACAGCAGGAGCTCATGAATTCTCCCTCAAGCACCCTGGAGAAACTCCAGACTTTATTTTACTCTAACGTGAATTTGTCATGCGAATAAGTTGTAATGAAACACGTGTTGGGAGCCTACTGCTGCACAGTTTTAGTGCTGTTTGTTCCTGCTGTGGGGCTCTACTGAAAAGGTATCCCTCTCCTTCTCCAGGATCAAGGCTGATATCACTGGAACACACACTGTGCATGCACTGCAGCATTGTGCAGATTGTCAGGGGCACAG
Organism: Erpornis zantholeuca; assembly: GCA_013400515.1. Lineage (NCBI taxonomy): Eukaryota > Metazoa > Chordata > Aves > Passeriformes > Timaliidae > Erpornis > Erpornis zantholeuca. Next base: position 146,742 of record VZTN01011112.1, on the reverse strand, counting down.
GGGCGAAGGGAGGGTGTGGGTGTCTAAAGGCTTGCTGCTAGAAGAATGGATTAAAAATATAGCTTTAAATTAAAATTACTATTCCTAATCCAACCCTAATTTACACATCCCTCTTCAGAATGTAGCTTCAAAACTGGAAGCCTAAATGCAAGTCCATGAACAAAACTAGTGCTAGCACGTGAGAGAAGTGGGAAGGTTTGCCAGTAGCCTGTGGAGTACAGAGGTAGGATCCTGCATATTGACTTGTGTGCTGCCCTGGCTTTGAATGCAGGTTCGGTTACAGAAGTCATAGGATCAAGGTGTTGCCAGCCTGAGCACTAATATCCAAATGACCTCTCTCAGACTCCTGTGAGCCGTCCAGGATTCCTACAGAAAAGTGATGGTGTGGGGCCTGTTGCTTGCTTTGCACTGAACAGTGCAGACTCTTGGAAAATTTCACACTGTTTTGGAAAGCTGTGAAGAATGATTGAAGGTTTTTCAATGGGGAAAATTCACATGCTCAATCATGAGAAAACCAGCACAGCTCATGGCATAGTTTTGGTGACTCTCTGCAGGCCAGGCTTTTTTGGCTGCCCCACATACTTTAGTATCTGCTTGGCCAAACCAGAACTGAGCTCTGTGTGATGGAGGATCCACTTGGACCCATGACCTCACATTGGCTTGATCCATAACAGAAATCAAGGTTATTATGATGGCCTTGAAAGCAGTCAATGAACACACACGCCAAGAATCATATTAAATCTGGGACAGAAGAAGAGAGAAACAAGCATCATTTCCATGGGTATGAAAGCACAAGACCACACAGATAATAAAAAAAAATCTGCAAAACATCTGCATTGCTGCTGTAATGAATCACAGGCATTAATTAGCTCACCGAACCCTTGTACAGCAGGGATGGGCTGCTATCCCTGCATGCAGAGGGGAGAACTAAGACTCAGGAAACAAGAGAGACATTTCCAGAGGGGTGAATGGCACCTGACGCCTCCAGGCCTCTTTGTAGTTCTGAGGTCTGTTCCTCCCCAACAAAGTATTTTGCCTGAGGTCAAAACAGAGGTTGTAGATGTTCCAGTCCTAAACCTCCACCAAATCACTCTGCAGGATACTGGCAGCAATCTTACTGTGCTTACTGCAAACCAGAGAAAGCCAAATTTGCCGAATAACCACAGCTCTTCAAGAGCCTAGACTTGCCTGAAATTAGCAAAATAAAACACATACAAAGTTTTAATATCCCCTCCCTCACTGCAAAGCCATTTGAGGAATTTCATCATTGTGACATTTTCAAATGACCAAATTGAAACACTTTACATGTTAGTAAAATGCATTGTACCAACCATGTTTTAACAAAGATCATTTATCACCACAGAAAAGTTGCTGAGTAAATCCTTTTGACTTTGTGTTATCCCATTCATCCTTGTTTCAAATAATGTAATTCTAACATTGTATTGATATTCTTTTAGTTTCCCCCCCTTTATTTTCAATTTAAAAAACTGGTTTCTAAACACATTTGGTACAACTAAGTTTTATATTTGTCTCCTTATGGAAGTATGCAGAAGATGTGCTCAGCTATATTGATCTCTGAGGAAATGTGGATGAGGTAGATAATGTGAAACCTTTTTGTCATTACTACCAGTTATATAGGTTCTGGAAACTTTCTGTGTTTGGCTGACTAGATAAGTGGATGCACTCACATTTATTTGATTGGAAAAGTATGGGGACTAAACTGTGTCTGCCCAGTTTCTGTATGGAATTGATCTTTTGTGTATTAACACTTTTCTATTACAGCAAAGGAATTGCTGATTAGGAGAGCAGAAGCACCCTTTTCTTTCTGCTGCAGTCTGTAGAGACCAGACTTAAAGAGGAGGAAAAGAAAATTAAGTTAAGGAAGGGATGACAAAAGGGCATAGTGCAAAATATTTCCACCTCTAACCTTCAGAAAATGAAGGAGGAAAGGAATCTCTCTCTTTACTGCATTGGCTCCTTGAATCCCTCTCACATCTGTGACAGACCTATGCTTACTGCCCCTGGTCTGGAGGAGCTGCAGGTGGCAGGCACTTGCTCAGTTCTGGCCCAGTTGCAGGAGCCAAGGCTGGTATTCAGCTTTACCCCAGTAGCTGGGGCACCCAGGTAGAAAGTTATCAATGTTTACATGCAAGTCCCATGGCTTGATGTACAGGAGTTTATCTGAAAGGTGAATGAGTATAAATTGAATCCCACAATCACAGAATAAGCTGAGGTGGAGGGCACCCACAAGGACCATCAGAGTCCAACTCCTGGCCCTGCACAGGACACCCCTAGAGCCACACCATGTGCCTAAGAGCATTGTCCAAGCACTCCTTGAACTCTGTCAGGCTGCCTGGTGCTGTGACCAGTTTCCTAAGGAGCCTGTTGCTGTGCTCAGACACTCTCTGGGTGAAGAATCTTTTTCTAATATCTAACCTATGAGGTCCTTTCTACCAGGAAGCTCTCAAGAAATTGATTCCCCCCTCCCCCCCATTCTAATTCCTCTGATTGTTCAACATGTCTCTATACATCCCCCACCTTTCTCTGAGTTTCCGGACTGTGTTCTATATCTGCTCTACAGCAGACACCAAGAGGTACACAAATTGCTGCAAACAAGTATAGGCCATGAAATCTTAATTCGGGATTCAGACTAAACTTCCTTTCATGATAAAGAGATCTTTCAGTCCTCTTGCATCACTTACTCCCTTCCCCAGATATGTTACTGCCTTCTTATGTGAACTGATTTAACCCTCTGCTCTGTGGGGACAATGATTAACCAAATTAAAAGTAATTTTTCTGAATGGTTTTTTAGTATCTTTTCCTTGACTTGGTTTACAATGTGAGCACAAACCTCAGTTGGGTAGTGAGACAAAGAGAATTTTTGGCAAGGGGGAAACAGTTGTGAACAGGGATCATTTAGACTGTCACTGCTGTTATAAGGCAGATAATTCGTAACACAGAGTAAGGTGCTGGCACCCAGAGTGCAGAGGTGAGTAGCAGAAAGACTCTGGTGCTGTTTGCTCAATCTGATGGCTTTCGGGACCAGGACTAACAAGGATCAGATGGTCAGAGACAGCTTCCTTGTAGAGAGCAGGCAAAAGCAGTCTCTCACACTCTGTCCAGAGTCCTGAGACCCATCATTACTGGACACAGCCCTCCCTCCCAGCTTGTGTGAATGTGCTGATATGGACCTGATATGCTGGGCTTTGGCTTGCTGCCCTTTCAGCCAGAATCTCCTTACCCTCCCCCTCTGCACCCCAACATGCATTTTTTATGACTCCTCTTTTATTTTTCTGAGTCCTACAAACCAGTGAGCTGGCATCAGATACTTTATCGTGTCTCTTTTATTTTACGTCAGCAGGTCCTGTTTATTAAAATACAAATCCATTAGGTTTACATCCATATGGTCAATCTCCTTTCCAAGTTGGTTGCTGACCCGCAGTACAATTCCTGATAACGGTGCTGATTGGCATAAAGCTCCCCTAATCACAATAAATCCTGCGCAGACTAAGGTCTCTCTCCTGCCCTTGGTGACCCTCTTATGCATTTCAGCTTTTCATGTAAGTTTAGACTAGCACTTTCTGAATCCAGTCTTAATCAAAATTAAACAAATCTCTGCCACGAGTGTTAAAACTGACAAACAGAAGCACACAAGATCTCAGGCAAAGCTAAAAGTGACCAACTTGTGCAAATTGGCAGAGTAATGCATTGTGGACAAGAGACACAGCTCAGAAAACCTGGAATTGAGCCATTTTCTTTAATTAGCTGTACCACTTTATGTTGTCCAAGATTCTGGCCTGTTTCTTTTTTTTAAAAAAAAAAAAAGTTTTGGATGTGTTAAAAGAATTGGGAGTATAAATTACAGCTGTCCCTGTGGCACTTTAACTTGAATGACCAGCACTCATTCAGTCAACTACAAGAGGTCTCACTGTCCTTGGCAGGATCACAGGGGTAATAATTTCTAACATGGATGAGCAGCTCTTGAACAATTTTCTCTCAATATATAAAGCATGAACAGGCTTTCCTTCGACATCAGGTGAGCATGTCTTCTCCTCACATTTATTTTTCCTCACCAGATAAATTTATTGTGGCCATTACATGGGGAGAAAACTTCCCTTCCTATAAATGTTTGTCTTCTCCTCCATCCCTTTTATGGCAATGCCACAAACTGATGGAGTGATTTTGTTTCAAATGTCTGCCTTGTTTTATTTATTTATATAATCAAAGACAACATTCAGTATTGTTATGTTGCTTCTTATAAGGCTTGTTCATTGCTTGCAAAGGAACTTGTGGGCAAAGATAGACTATGATGAATACTCTGTTAAAGACTTATCTTGTAGCTTCTTATTGACAAGAAATCTATTTTGTTTAAAGGGAGTTTATAGTATCAAAAAATTTACAAGTTTAGATTAAAAAAAAGGTAGCAAAATATTGTTGACTTATTCTAACTGTATAAAACGTTTTGGGGGCCTTGACATATCCTCTACTGACAGCTGGACACAAAGGACTTCAAATAGATGAAATAAGAATATAAATCTCTTCTGTATAAGAATGATTGATAGAACAACATGACTGGTACATAGATCAGACATTATCTCAAATTTTGTATCTTAGGGTCTCCATTAGCAGAAAGAGAGCTGCTATCCTAAAGGGCTCAAAAAGAATATTCAAATGCTTCAATAGCAAGGATTTAATTCTTTCATTAATTATCAATCCATTGCCAAAGCAGAGGGTGCTTTTGTTTTTGTCCCTCACCCTGCCCCCTCTTTTTTCCACTCCTTGACCTGAATTTTCTAAAGTGTTTATTGATTTATTGGAATATATTCTCCTGTGTTCATAAAATTTCCTTAGGCAAAGTAGTGGTTGCTTTTATAGAAGAGCTGTAAGTATTGGTAACTGGCAATCTAACTTTGAAGATGCAAATGAGTTCCCTGTATAGCATCCAAGCCTACTGAAGACTTACAGAAAACAGAACAAGAGTGTGCAGGTTGAAGTGAAAAGAAAATTCTTCATACCTAACACATCGTGAATAGAATTGCACAGTTTTAATTTTATTTTTGTAGCCTTTCTACCAGAAAAACGTGCTCTGAGCTTAATTGTGCTGCTTTTCTAAAGTTTAGAAATAAGGTCCAGCATTAAAAGACATTTAGAAAGACTCTGCAAGTCTACATGAAGCAGTGTATTGAAAGAAGATGCCTTCATTTGCTTGGCCAAATTCTCATTTTAATTATTTGAGACTCCAGACTTCCTTGTCCTTTAAGCAGTATTCCTTAAAGTATGTCTTCTCAGCTCAAGTGTCAGATCAATTAATTTTTTCTCTCTTTGTTTGCTCTAGAGGAGACTTCTTTTATTACAAGAAAAGGAAAAAAAATGTACATATGTGATAGTAACTTTAATTATTGAAGGTTTTTGACACGGGCAATGAAAACGCTTCCCACAAAGTCAGCTTTGAGCATAGCCAGCAACAAGGCAGTGAAGGTCAGCGTTCAGATTAACATGCTCCCTGTAAAAACACACGACAGACTTTTGTACTGCTCGAAGGAGGAACATACAGACTGATTGAAAGAGGGGAAAACTTAGATCCAGAGTAATTAGAAGCCTCTGACACCAGACAACTAAACAGGCTTCCTTGTGAAACAAAAAATTTATGTCCTTGCCTGTTTCACCTAATCTAAAGTGATTTTAATTCTGAGAATTTTTTTCTTTTAAAGTTCCTTCTGAGACAGTTGCCTTGTGAAATTTGGATAGATGGAACTATATATTCGGTATCTGCCTTAATATTCAAAATATTACACACTGATTCCTGTCCCCTCTCAGGGTGCAATTCAGGGAATCTGCATGGAAATCAGCTAGTAAAAGGCCCAAAAGTTTTCAGTGTGTGAGGGAATTAATTTTTGGCTGCAGACTCTCGATTTTTGAAAAAAATTGGATTTCTCTGATGACAAGTAAGCCCTCACACATGAAACAGCAGATGGGGAATTGTGCAGTGTTTTTCACCCAAGAAAAATCGTGCCTTGATAGTATCACCATCATATACACATTCCAGGCTGATGAGGAGGATGGGTAAAGATAAGCACGACACTTTCCTAAGACAGCTGACAATACATTTAAAGGAATAGAAACTCTGGAGAAGAAATAAAATATTCTGAGAGAATAAAATTATTTTTCCTCCAGAACCCCATGAAAAACATATGCATGTGAAAGGCTCGAAAAAAAGCACCATAGCTGATAAAAAAAGGGAAGTCAGCTGATGTCCTGTGAAACAGAGGATCTGGAAACAATTTACTGAACTGCAGAGAAGGCCTTTTAGCAAAATGCTTCTCCTTATTGCTTTTTGTTCCCTGTCCTTCAACAAGGCCTCATGAAAGGAATGATCACTATCCTGGAGAAGACACAGTCATGCAAAAGTTTCCCTCCAACACAAAACTGCAAACTTCAAATTACACTAAATAAATATATGAAACTCATCAAAACTAGGACAGAATGAAACAACAGGACATAGATACTAATTTTTTTTTAGACAAACAATTCAACAGAAGATCCCAGATGCCCTACATCTTGGTCATTGGTCATACAGCTAGGTGAATAGCTGGCTCATAGTGAAGGGCTACAGGGTGCAGCTTCAGCTGTTTTGTACATCTAGGTTACTCAGAGAGATTTAGTCCTCCGTGGCCAAAAGGCACAGCATAAGGAAGAAATGGCACTGGCAGGGGGAAAAAAAAATCTGTCCTTAAGCAGTAATAATTGGATTTGGGGCTCTCTCCAGCACAAATTAGCATTTATGGCATCTGGCCCAAGGACCAGATGCTGTAGGACTTCAGAGGTGTTTGGAAGCATCCAGCTAATGGCAGCAAGCTGCTGCTAAGGGAAGAGCAGGAGACAGAGGCCTGTGAGAAGGACAGTGCTTTCACCAAGGTCCATCTCTGAGTGAGGTGGTCTGAAGGGACCTAAACCATTGCTGAAAGTGGATGGATATAGAGTCTTTTCTCTAGAGGACTAGGGGAAAAAAAAGAAGCATCTTCTTCTCTAAAAGTTTTCATTTATATAAAGAAAAGAAATTTGTCACTCTCTACATGTGGTTGAAGCAATCCCTCTAAAAGGTGGAAGGTTATAGTACCTCTTACATTGAATTCCCCTTTGAACAGATCATTCACCTTTCAAACCACCCTGCCATTTCTGGACATTTTAAATTTTCCTTCAGCTCCACGCCAGCTTGGCAGAATAATTCTGGCACACAGCTAAGCAAGAGAGTCCAAAATGCCATGAACTTTTTTTTTTTGGGAGGGGAGTGGGGGCAGGTGGGGGAAGATTACCAACCAAATCATTCTTTGCAGCTCATAATTCTCTAAAAGCCTTTGGTGATTTCTGCATCTTTAGGACATCTCTGGCTTAATGAACTATAATGTTGTTATACTGCATAATTGTGCACAGACTTCCAAAGCCCCTATGAAAGCTGCACACTAGCAGTAGTGTCATTGGAGTCGTTGCTTATATAACATTCTGTAAAATTTAGACATCAACATTTACAGCAAATCAACAAAAAGATCGAACAACAGACCAGAACAGTCTAGAATAAGTCTGAAAATTAAAGGAGAATTGTAAAGGAGCAAAGAAATATAGAGGCTAATAAATCATCAGCAACAAAGTTAAGCCAATTAGATTTAGCAATCATCATTTTCTCAGTGACACTTTTTATTTTGCCTGCTAGATAGAGAAAGTGCACAAAGTCTCATTTCTTCCCTTCACTTTTGGATTTGCAGATTCATTTGATCAATCTGTCACCATGACACTAAACAACAGTATTCTGGAAATTTTCCAGCAAAATGTTGTCTGTTTCAAGCTGGAAAGTGAGCTGCTGACACTATCAGAAGTGTTTATGGTGGTCTATAAACATTATGGCTGACATTTTACCTAGAAAAAATTTTAAAGTTCCTGAATGGCTGACTAGGGATTGAGCATCCCTTTTTCCCCTTCAGCTCCTTTGTCTGTAGCTTTGCTATTTCAGAGCTGCCCACAGTTTGGAGTATTTTCTGGCACATTCAAGGCCCAGCTGAGGTCTCTTTGTTGAACTGGAAGCCATAACCATCAAACTATTAGCCCAGCTGATCTCTCCTGTATGTACAACTCTTGGTGACAACAAATATTCCAACAGACAAATACTGGAGTGGGATACACATTTTCAAGAGCCTGTTCCAAGAAACATTTCTATGCACACCTATCTAGTTTCTATGATATATTTATGTAACAGGACAGCTCCAAAGATGGAAGGGAGAGAAGCTCCAGCACAGCCATCAGCAGCTGTTGTGCCACCAGACACACGAGAGCAGGGGTGTCCACGTGGATTTTCCTCATCTGAATCCATGACAAGAGACATGCAAAGGAATGGTGAAACACAGGGTCAGTAAGAAACGAAAGACAGAAGATGAAGTAACTCTCTTAGACCTAGATGGAACCTGAAGCCAATGAAGAAGTTTGTCTGCTGAGGCAGAAGGGAGGAGTGGAATAATGGGAAGGAGTCAATCTTCTTCCATTTAGAGACTGAATTTTTGTGTCCATGGGAATGGGGTCAGTAGCAGTTTGTCAGTATTAACAGCCCAACTTCTTTTGTCTTCTGGCCTGTGCATTAACAGTGGGGAGTTGAGGGGTTTGAAAAGTGCCTAAATAATTTGGCAGAAAAAATTAAATGGAATTAAAAGCCATCATGTGGTATTTAAAATAATTTAGTGTTAAGAGTCATCACTCAAGCATTTTCAGAGTCCCCCTCTTAAACAAAAAAAAAAAATCTTCAGAGCAAGTTTTAGAATCCTACTTAATTTTTCTTGAATAAATCTTGTCCAAAATAGACCTTTCAGAAATAGATGACCTCACCATTATATTTTAATCAGCAGTCATTTGAAATGAATATTTCAAACTCTCACATGCAACACCAATATCTCAGGAGGGAAAAACCCCCACAAAATGCTCTGAAATTACGACAGTTTGAACACACCATCCATACTTTGAAAAGCAACCTCAGTTTCTTCTGGGCCAACCCATTTGCTATGGTACCAGTGGCCAAAAGTGGCTGTCCACAACACTGATGAAACAAATGCCCACTGAATACCTACAAATCTTACTCAAAAAAAACCCTTCAGCCATTATTGCCCTTCTCTCCTGCACAAAATACAAGGCAGTGTAAGAGAGACACAGATTGTGTTTATTTCCTCCCCTTTTTAACTTATTTTTTACATCCTCTACTAATTTCTGGAATATCGAAGACCACAGCTGGCAAATTCTCATAGGAATATTATCAGTTTTGCCCTAAAACAAAGAAAGTAAAGGGATCCTCTCTGTACTTGAATTATTGTTTCTCTGTTTGTCACAAAATGCTATTTCCTTGCTTATCTTTATGATGAGAATCTGGAATTATCTTTCATTGTCTTACTGCACATTGCTGACACAAACTGTTCCTAGCCAGTGACACGACCAGAACATACAAACACGTTTTGTTTTTTAAAAAAACTCTTCATACACACATAGGAAAAGAAAGGGTAAAAAAAAATGCATCCTGGTGAAAATCAAACATCTTTAATAGATTGAAATTCATTTAAATAGATTTTTTAAAATTAAAATTAACACTGAGAAACTGAAGGGAAGTAGCTCAGCCTACTTTTAACTAGACAGTGTGATATTTAAATGGTTTGTAGGAGACATTAGTACCATAAAAACTAAGGCTCAGCCACTCACTGCACCCACCTCCAAGGCAGGCTCTGGGTTTGGTTTGTGCAAGCAGTACTTCTATGCTTTCCTAAGCTGCTTGTTAGCTGAAACGTGTTCTTAAGAAGAGACTGAAGAGAGAGATAGCAAGTGTTATATTCTTATGTGCATTTTTCTCCTTGCTGAGACATTCACAAGGTGGTTACAGGTGGACAAAATTGTGTCAGTATGACATGACACGACTTTAAGAAAAATGTAGCAGAGCTGCCCCCTCCTCCCACTCCCCCAAGTAGCACAGCATTAATTGCACTTGCCACTCATCTTATTTTAGTTTAAGGCATTTCAAGAAGATTGTCGTTTTAGAGCCTGCAATTCAAGTCTGTTGTTCCTTTTGCAAAAGAATCAGCTATATTGAACTGGAAATCTCACCCTCTAACTATTTATTAATATAGTTTTAAAGGAATTCTCAGATTTTTGTTGCTAACTGCTCACTTGGGTTGAAATGTGATGCACTTGTTGGCAGTGTTGCCCCAGAGGGACTGCAGTGAGACAGACTTACTCAAGCTTCACTTGAACACAGAAATGAAAATCAATAAACAATTTGAACTTCTCAGAAGAGAATTTTTCTCCTCTAATGAATATACAAGCTTGGTTACAGCTTAATTTAAAGATTGAATTTAGTGTGTGTTTTTTCCCTGCACTAGGAGCATGACAAACACAAGCTTCAAGTGACATGTCCCAAAGGGAGACTTATTGTTTAAAAAAAGTGGGAGGGGGGAAAAAAAGAAAAAAAAAAGTGAGCAAATACAAAATAAAAATGATTCCTGGTCCCATGAGAGGGAGGTACTTTAAAAATAAGGAAAATAACATGCAGCTGCAAAGCAGATCTCCTTTGTGACTGTAGAGATAACTTTAATCTTCTAGTGGGGCAAATTTCATAACATATGTATTTTTATTTGCTTTTATAAGTGACTGCAAATAGGGTCAGACCACAGAGCAGAAATGTGGTTGTAAATTCTCTAGTTGTTAGAGGATGTTTGAATGCAGTGAGTGTTTTGTGGGTTAGTTTCTCACACATACACAAATCAGATCTATTTATAACATTTGCTTTCAGTATTGGAGTAGGTTAATATTGTAATTTCTGAAGAAATTAATAATATTAATTAAATAAAGAAAATTACTGTAGAATCAATGTTTCCAAAATAAGACATGCTTGAACTCAGTATTAACTACCAGAGGGGTGAGGGCTGGGGTGAGCTGCTGCATTTTTGTTTGTCAGAATTTCTGCAGAGTTGTCAAACTAAACAGCTTTTGCCATCTGATAGTCTTGGCAAAGCAATTAGTCACAAAAGTGATTGTGTACAGCATTTTATTCTTCAGCTCAACAAGAAACAGATTTTGACTTGGACCTCATCAGTACAAACTAGAAACCAGATAAATCAGGTCTTAAATACAAATATACATATCAACTAAGTGACAAAATAAAATAAGATCTCTATTTCAAAACCAGTTCTAAAAATTTAGTGTTTCCTGGAAGAAACAGTGGGAATGTAGATGGACTGATTTACCTGATTGTGTAAATTTCAACCAGTTGGTTGCAGTTTCTATTCTGTGTACAGAATATATTTAGGACATTCACATAGATAATATGTAGCTTGACTTTCCAAACCAAACCAGCTAGAGCCACATTTTTGTTATTATATTAAAAAAAAAATCTTAAATTTCTTTAGCCCCTGAACTCTTTTTCATGTTTGTAGTCTTAACACCTCACTCAAAGGAATCTCTAAAGCTTTTCGTTTAAACTACAATTATTCTTTTGTCTACTGGGAACCCAGTGCAAAGATGATGTCCTGTGTGCAAGAAGCAAGCAAGCTGAATATTAATTAATGAACACTACTTAATATGCAGAAGAAGGGGAGCAACAATCAGTCGTGAGCCCTTACATATTAACTGGTAGATCATTGTTATTCTGGGAGGCATCATAAGGCCAAATGCAGGTTACAACTAGTTTAGAAAATCTCTTTAATTAAGAAACGTGAAAGTTTAAGTCTCTCATTTTAAATATCTTATGGTGGCCATAAAAGACATCATTAAATGGTGTGATGGTACAGCACTTTTAATGCAGTCTGAGGTGGTGAAATGGACTTTCAGCTATTACTCCATTTGCAAGCAAAACCAGCAAAACACTGAGTTTTCACTATTTTTCCTAAGATCATAGAATCATTGCAGGTGAAAAAGATCTGTAAGATCATTGAGTCCAACCATTAACCCAGCAACTACATGTTCACCATTAAACCATATCCCCAGGCACCACATGACCCCATTTTTTGAACACTTCCAGGGACAGTGATCCCACCACTTCCCTGGGCAGCCTGGTCCAATGGCTGAACTACCCATTCTGTGAAGAAATTATAGTATCCAATCTAAACCTCTCTTATGCAACTTGAGGCCATTCCCTCTTGTCCTGCCACTTGTTGCCTAGGAGAAGAGACTGACCCTTCTCACCACACCCTCCTCTCAGGTACTTGTAGAGGACAATAAGGTCCCCCCAAGCCTCCATTTCTCCAGACTAAGCAACTCCAGCTCCCCCTCACACAAATGACCCTCCTGGCCCTTCACCAGCTCTGTTGCCTCTCTCTGGACATGCTCCAGTCCCTCAATGCCTTTCTTGCAGTCAGGGGCCCAGAACTGGACACAGGATTCAAGGTGTGACCTCTCCAATGTCACACAGAGGGACAATCCCTCCTATGGTCCTGCTGGCCACACTCTTGCTGATCCAGGCCAGCATGCCAGTGGCCTTCTTGGCCACCTGGGCACACACACTGGCTCATTCAGCTCAGCCACTGTTGACCAGCACCCCCAGGTCCTTTTCCACTGGGCTGTTTTCCAGTCATTCTTCCCCCAGCCTGTAGCTTTGCATGGGATTGGTGTCACCCAAGGCCAGAACCTGGCACTTGGCCTTATTGAACCTCATAAAATTGGCCCTGGTCCAGTGATCCAGGTCCCTCTGCAGAGCCTTCCTGCCCTTCAGCAGAACAACACTTCCATAGGGTTGGTGTTATAAACCTGCTGAGAGTGCACTTGATCCTCTCGTTCCGGTCATTCTTGCAAAGGAACCATTTTTGCTTTTCTTAAGGACATGTGAAGACCATGAACAAAGAAATCTCCATGAAACACCTCCAAATAGGTGGATGGGGAGTTTCACATAACAGTAGTCACAGAACTAGTCCTGCTTGTCACTTTCCACAGCTATTGGCAGCCTTGCAGAAGAGAGGAAAATAGGAATGATATTGTCCAATGTTTCTTTACTTTGCTAAAGCAACTGAAGCAAAAAGAACATTCCCATCAGTAAGTCTCTGGGTCTATTACTGAAGGACACTTGCCTCCTTGTTCCCATTTATCAGATGAAGAAAAGGTCTGTGAAAAGATGAGGTGTGATCTAAAGCTACTCCTGAGGCCAGCATCAGAGGCAAATAGATATGTCTTTCCAGGCATGGTCTCTGTGCTCATCAATATTGCTTTTCCTGTTACTAAATTAACCCTCCCCCAATATTAATGAAACCTATGAATATTAAAATCCCAACAAGACTACATCTTAATAAGATTCCGACTTCAAATTTTGCACGTCTGATGACAGGTGTTCTACAGGTTTTGTTACTGCATGGAGCCACACAACAAATAAAACTGAAGCCATCCATTGTAGTGCATTAGTTCATTGCAAAGTGCATTGTAATGAAAGGAACATCATCTGTTTGCAGATCTGTTTCTCTCAATATGCTTGACTGTGAGACAGGAAGAATCAAATTCAGTTCTCAACTGTATGCAAGGTTAAGTACTGATGACAACACTTTTTTTTAGTAAAGGATGCAGCAGCCCACATTGATTCAGCTTTTTATCCTGTTCAATGAGTTATATGAGACTTTCCTGCATTTGCTGTACACAAAACATTTTCCTGATACATTACACAAAAATACATTTCTGTTTGCTGATGGTAAGAGGCATCTCTGCCAAATACACAGTATCTCTCTGAAGCAGTACTTAAATAGCTTTTACAGGAACAGTTTGGACAAGAAATTAGATGTAGCAACATCTTACAAGGATTTAATGATAAGCCCTTTGTTTTATATTAAACTACATGAACATGTTTTTATGCACTATATATGGAAAAAAATCTTTATTGTTTTAGACAATCTGGGCAGTTTCAGCAACTTGAATTTAAATATATGGCCATTGATTTAGCAGGAGTATACATTTGCCTTTTGGTCCAAAAAGGTGGTAATTCTTGTGGAACATGCACAGGTTTACTTCTTAACATGCACAGGCAGAGTGATGCCATGAAATCTGACTCAATCAAGGGTTTTACAAAATTATTTCTTCTTAGCAGTACCCAACATTATTTACACAGCATTTTCTTTTCTTGGAGATCTTCAAGACATGATCTGGCCTTGATGAATCTGAATCAGCCCCTTTGTCTCTTTGTTTGTTAACTACCCATCAAGTACAATTAGCCCTGTAGACTGATACCACTTGCTAGACTGGAAGCTAAATGATGCAAAAAAGCAAGGCTGGGGAAGAGTAGGGATAATATTTACAATGTATGGAAAACAAATGAGCCAGTATTTCCAAGAGCCTCTTGCAGCAGTGAAAATACTTCCACTAAATGTAAACTCCCATCAACAGGGAGGGAGCTGAAGTTGGCCAAGAACACTCTAAAAGTCTCATTGGTGATGGGAAAAAAATCACCAGGTGGCACTGTTCTGTACCATCATAAAACTCTGCACCTGTTGACAGATTTCTGTTGAGCAGGGGAACCTTTGGGGAGGAAATGTTGGCCTTGAGAAGGGTCCTGTTTGTTGCTGGCGTGTGCTGCCACAGACTGGACCTGGACAGAGGTACCAGTGGTGCTTTGTTCTGCTACAGAGAACTCCTGGCATATTCCACCCATCTCATGCTGGTCCTCATGTTGCATATGATCTATAAAACATGCCATAGATCACTAAGAGGATGAACCTATAAACCAGGAAAGAATATATTTTTCTATGAAAAGAAATGAAAGTAGAAAACCTGGATACAACAGGAAACTTTGGGTGGATGGGGGAACAAGGGGAAAGGTAGAAAGCCAGAAGTCATTCCCAGGATTAGAGACATTGCCAGAGCAATATATGAACAAGAATAGGAAAGGAATGGAAACATGAACCACAATTCATGCTATTTTGCAAATAGCAGCATTTGGAGGATCTTCTAATTTTTGAGGCTAGTTGGGAAGTTCTGCTAACACTCATTCTCTTAAAAGACAGGAAAAGAAAAAGAAAAAAAAAGGAAAGCAACCTAAACCTTATAATACATTAAAGACTTTTGATTTTTTCAAGATTTACTACTCCTTTGGGGGTGCATAATTATCTTTAAGAATTATTTAAAAATCCACTCTTTCCATCTACAATAGCTCTTAAATGGAAAAAAATTTCTCAGACAACTGTGGTCATACAGTTGGAAAACTTGTTAATAAGAGTACTAAATAAAATTTAAATGTCCTTTTCTTTAATTAACTTGGTAACAACCTTCTGCTTTGCTTAATGTCCTGTTTAAAGAGAGTTTTTCATACCACCTTCCATGCAGGGTGGCTTGGTTTGCTTTATTTTAATGTATTGTTTTTGTAGGAAAAATAGCAGGCCACAAACAATTCAGTCCTTTTTGTCCAGAGATTAGAGAACTTTTCTAAAAATCTGGCATGCCAAAATATACCCTATTTGGTCTCATGATTTGCCTTCTCCTAAACTCAGTATCGTGCTTATATTCTGTGCACTCAGATGTTTGCAGACTGTGCAGGTTGTCAGGATGCAGCATATGTTTAACCTAAAATAGCTTCTCTGAACTTAAAGGCAGCACAAGCCATGGGCCATACCAATCACATTAGATTGCCCTTCCTAATGGGAAAACCTCCTCCTCTCTAGCTTTCCAGGTTAATTAATGTCTGACTGGTCTAAATGATGTCAGGAGCAGAAGAATGAAGGCAGCTTGTTTACTCTGAGACACCATCTGAAATCCAGCATGAGGTAAGGCTACATCTTGCAAAGGAAACGTCACCTTCCTCCCTCAGAAGGAGATGGCTGTGATGGAAACATTGACTAATATTTCCTGGCTGGAAATAGGCTCCCAAATCCAAAAAGAGAACATGCCAAGGAGTCACTGCAGGTCTGCATTATGAGAATATATAATGCCTTGCATTATAATTACCTACAAAGCCTCTATGGCAGTGGAGCTTATCACTCCTGTAAGCCAAATATGTGGGTTTTTTTTTTTAAAGTACTAATTTATAAAGCTGAAAAGTAATTTTAAAGTAAGTCAGGAACTTCCTGGCTGTATTGCCTTAGATCCATCATCTCCAGTAACAGTCAGTCTTTGCCTGCTTTTTCCACATTTCCCTTTTCTCCCCTTTAGGTGCTTGAACTCCACACTGAGAATCCACACTTGATTAAAAGCTCATTGCCAAGAATTGCAATTTAAGCACTTGGTGAAAGAATCATAATGTAACCAATAACCTGGGTGGCACAGACAGCAGAGTAGCCTAAGGTTCACTCTCCTAATAGAAATAGTTACATTCTATTTACTAGGCAGCCTTAATTTGCCATCTGAACAGAATTAATTCATTAGTTAAATCAGTCTGTAGCGCCATTTGTTTCCTTTAAGTAACAGCACTGAAATTTAAATGAGAGGAGTGCGTAAACAGTTAATAAGATGAGAAAATAAAGAGTCCTGTGAAAGAAGGGATATATACTTTGCTACACTGTAAAGGGGAGGAAAAAACACTCAGACCTTTCTCAGCAGCTGTGTTTTTCAGTCACATTTGTGAGAGCTGCTTTGCCTCACTCTGGCTCCACTCATCTTCCAAAACATACCTCAGAGGTATGTCAGAACCTCAGCTATAAATAATAGAGAAAGAACCAAAATAAGAAAAGGAAATAAAGAAAAGGGAAGAGCAAAAAAAAAAAAGTGTTTTTAATGTTTATGTTCCTAAATTGTATCTGTAAAACAATGAAAACATTTGAGAAGGAATAATTTACTTTGAGAAAATTCTTTTTGGATTAATTTTAAATCAAATATATGCCCATATCCTATATTTACTTAGCAAGTAATCACTGAAATCCCTGCATATTCATGCCAGTTATTACAGAAATCAGACAGAATGCATAGAGAAATTTTCTGAGATACACTTAGGTTTTTCTTTTCCAGTAAAATGCACCACAAAGGGAATAAGGAAATTCTTTGCCCAAATTAATGGTGAATTATTTTGTCATGAGAATAGAAGTTTATATTCATTTAAAAGAAAACACATAAATTGTTCTTGACAAGAAAAACAAAGCTAGCCTTAGGCAGTATTTTCATTATAGAAAAAGGCACATGTCCATGAATATCTAGTATAATATTAACAAAAACTGTTCAATTAGCTATGCATGTGCCATTGTTATGAATATTTATTTGCATCACAGCTGGGTAACATTGATACCTTTTTTTCCAGCCTGTTTAGAGGTACAAAATGAAGTGAACATTACTGCTCAGTGGAGAGCAGCAGAACTTCTCCAGAGAGCTGTTCAGACATAACACTTCTTATTAGCAGAACCTTCTTGACTACTAGTTGTTTCCCTCTTTTTCATACTGGAAATCTATTCAAGAACTCCTGGAAATTTTAATCAATTTTTGGGTAATTTGGATCCAATTGACAGCTTAATCTCGTATTTTCTTTACAGAGAAGTTATTTATGGAAAGAGGACGTAATGCATGAGCTTTTTTTCCTGAAGTTGATTCATTTGAATTGCATTCTAATCACATACAGCTTGATTTTCAAAAATATTTCACTTTCTGCTAGAAAGCACTGCAAAATAGCAATATTAAAGGAAAGCAAGTTTTACCAGTGCATGTGTATAAACATTACTAAACTTAGTCATCATAGGCTTAAGAATCAGAGAGGTTATATCAGCAGGAATGTTTATGGTTAACAATTCAGTATTAAGCATCATGAGCTTTACATCTTACATTACAAAGAAATTTTGAGTATTAAGCAGTTGTAATGAACTACCTGTGAAAAACTGCAGACAAAAGGCTTCCTTTGACAAAAATATATTCATGTGATAAAAAATGTTGTTCTGTATATGAATAAAGGTATTAGCTGAAGAACTTGCTCTAGGAGGAATTTCAAATAATGAATCATTAGACTATTACTCACTATTAGAAACTGAAAGAGCTAAATTAATTGAATAAATTTGTCCAATTTATGATTGCCAGAAAAGAAACCTTCAAGAAAATGGTTAAGAAATAATTACTTCTGGTCTCTTGAAGTTTTATTGATCATAGATCTCATTCTTGTTTTCATTCTGCCACTCCAGGAACCTTTTCTGAAATCCACTAAGGTCAGCAGGAATCATTTTATATAGTGGACAAGCAAAGATCACAGAAATATTCCAAATCCCTAATTCTCCATGAAATTTCTTCTGAATGATTAAGGCAATAATCAGTTCTGTAAACTATTTTAGAATTTGTCTCTGCTCTTTTCTAGGCTTTATTTAGGTATTAACAGTATTTCTTTCTCAGCAGCACAATGCCATGCAGTACAAGAACACGTGTACAAAGCAGGAAATTCTTACAGTGTGTTTTGAAAAGGAGAGAAATGGTAAAAAGTAAAACATGACATAAATAGATGAGGTATTTTTAGTCCTGTTAATAAAGATAAAAGAATCAATTTTACTTTAAGGTGGCTAAGGGAAAGCAAACAGGCTATTATAGAATAATACGATAGGTAACCGTATGGAAGATGCTTTGTGCTCACATAGATCCTGTTGATTTCTAGACAGGTTCACTTGACTCCCTTCCAATGAAAGGCCTGTTGACAGTAAGATACATTTTCTGTAGTTGATCTTGCAAGCAAATATAACCCACCCTCCTCGATAAAATATGACACTTGGCATAGCCACACACTAAGAAAGAAAAGATAATAAAATTGTGATAAAATATTCCTCTCAGAAAGATTTTGTTTGATTTTATCATGTCCAGGATGAAGCTATCAAAAAAAGAACATCTTGCAGCTGATGAGCTGGGCAGAAAAGAAAACAAATTTAAGTGACATGATCTGGATAGCCCTCAAAATTAAAATCTCAACAGATCACAGTTTTGGAGACCACTGCCAAGAAGGATGCATGTCCAAAGTTTTGTTATCTATTAGAACACCAGCTGCTTGCCTCTTCCACTGCTCTCTGTTTGCATGTGTCACACCAAATGCAGAGCTCTGCCATCAGGCAAGTGATCGGAGTTGTTATTGTAAATGGTACACGTTGCCCGCTGGTGATGAAATAGGAAGCGACAAGCACCAGAGAAATTTTGCTGGTAATTTCTTTTGATGAGATACTTGCAAGTATAAAAGCAAGAAACAGACAAGATAATAAACGATAGGGTTCTGGGAGAGCTAAGAGGAAGAGACTCCTTGTTAAGCTGGACTGAGCGGTCTGTCTCAGCAGCCAAACCATGGCCTGGCAACAAATCAGTAGCGGTGGCTGTGAGGGTGTGGCACCACAGGCATGAACTGCACAAGCCCTCTGGGGACCTGGCATGGTGCTGCAGATGCTGGCCCTCAAAGGACCTGTGCTATTTCCTGTGCTGACAGAGTTACAGATAGACTGCATGGACCTGACCAATTCCAATCACACCATCCTTCGGCCGTGCGGGCACAGCGACGGGGTAGGTGAGTAGCACTTGGATGATGTGCCACAAGATCAATAGGTATATTCCAAGTGATCAAAGCCAGATCCAGGACAGGAAGTTCAAAACAGATTAGACCTGAAGCTCCAATGTGGGCCCAGCATGGGAGCAGGGCCAGGCAGGCATCAGCTTGAACCGTGGTTCTCAAGGGCAGAGGGACTGGTAGCAATGAAGGAGTATTTCGTTTGAATCAGCAGCCAGACTTTTTCATATAAAGTTACAAAACTTGCTATTTGTGAAGAAAAAAAGCCTATAAAAGGGTGTTTATTTAGTGTGGGAAAGGTTTAAGACCCAATAAAAAAAAGAAAAAGGAGCTGAGCAGGCAAACCTCAAGCTTAACCTCAACCCTTTGCAGCTTGGAGCTCAGGGGATCTCTCAAGTCACTTGAGTTTTATCTCATCTTGTCACTGCAGAACAGCAACTCTGCCACCCTTTGAAGGGAAAATGAGGAAAGGAAGGTTGGAGTAGCTATTTGTTTATCTTTCCAGTTCTCAAACTATAAAAAATCCCTTATAAGTTAATTTTTACAAGATCATAGATGAAAAGGCAGGTTCTTGATTTGTCTGTAGTCTGCTGACAGACCCGTTCCCTGAGAAAAAAAAAAAACCAGCTGCAAGATCCACACCCTGCCCCTTTCTTTTCTTCAGCTGTCTACCAGAACTTCAAGAATTTGACTTGGGAAATTTTGTCAAGAAAAGAACTATACCTTGACATACTAACTGTTCCTACAGTAACCAAATTTAGTAGTACAGAACTTTGAAGAGCCCTCAGGTTTTCTATCCAAAATGTGTTAATTAAGTATTTTGTGGCTAAGGAGGCATCGGTCTTCTAAGAAGGCATCTGAAAAGGAATTTTCTTCAACTCTTACATTTGGTGGTTGACAGACCCTGAGAGTCACCTTCAAAATTTGTCTTGTTGAACACTCTGAACGTGGACATGCATTAGGTACAACATGGTGTCAAAAGCAGCCTGTGAGCCCTCAAACTGAGTTTAAAAGGTGCCATGAAGCAAGGCAGAACCCAGGTTGAAGGGCTCTGCTTCAACTATGGGTTTCTGGAAGCTTCGAGTATTGTTCAGCATCTTCAAATTTAGTGCTCAGCATTCACAACAGTGATAACCCGTGCAGCCAGCAGCCAAAAAACAGCCATAGAGAAAGCTGGGTAGAGAAATTAAGAGACATTTACTATGCATGTTAAAGAAATCAAACAGGACACAAGAGAAATCTAACACACCAATCTGGTTTTTGGTATTCAGCTCTCACACAGGGAATGGCTAATCTGATTGAACCGGTGTGGTGACTGTTTGTTTTTCCTGACTGGGAGTGCACATGTGTATGTGATAGCACCATGGCAGCAGGCCAGGCTATTAAATGGAGCAAGTGCATTCAATAAGAAGCAAACAATGGCATTAAGCTTTCTATCATTTTTGCTATTAGACTGAATCTAAAGTTTTCAAAAGAATATGAGTTAGGCTGTTGAACATGAAAAGCCAATATAGCTTTAACCTCTAGATACCACAGTCCTTTTCTTGGGTAGCTTAAGAACTTAAGTTACTTCAAGATTTCAGGAAAAAACTCCCTTTCACTTTTTGCATTTCATTATAGCTTGATCTGTTGAGATAGGAGGACAAGTTTGAACAACAACTTCCCTAGAACTCAGAACACCCAACACTGCCAGCATTTAATGCAAAAGAGGAAATTGCACCAGTATCATCCACCATCAACAGCCTGTTCTATCACAGGCCAGCAGCACCCATCTCAGCTGCTGCTGCTGTATTTTCTAGCAGACTTCTGAGTGACCTCAATCCTGGTCATTCCACTTGGAAAACAAGAGACTTCCCAAACTCTGCAGTACTAAAATTATTGCACATATTAGATGTTGTACTCAAGTACGGGAAACATATATATATCTATATATATTTATAATACATAACATTGCTGGGACGTCTATAACCTTCACCTTAGGCTTAAATAGGAAGTAATCTGTTCCACACTGCTCTGCCCCACCTTTTTTTTTCCAAAGGAAAAAGAGAACAAACAAATATTTGGACTGCCACAATAGCATTAATAAACATGAGAATGCAACAGCTAGTGTTATTCTACAGAAATGAATGAATAAATAAATAGACTATAAGCACTTTATTCTTCTCACATAATTTCTTCTCAGTGACATTATTGAACAGACTGTTGAAAACAAACATCGTTAAATGAGAAAAGAAGAGCAGGAGCCTGTCTAATTCCCTACTGCAACATTTTCCAATGACGAATGCTCCCTAAATGGATTTAGCTTTTTGAAAAGAAGTCAGAGAGAAATTTGATGTGGCCCCCTGACCCCTGGTAAGCACATGTATCTTCACCTGTCACATAACACACTGGCACTTGCTTACTTTTCAGCAAAGACTATTGATTTTGCTTATTGGCTGCAGGCTAGTCCATAAAGAACAAATTACAAAGTCAGAGGTCTACAGTTAGCAATTGCTTGCATGATAACAGGGAACTCAGCACTATTCCCACAATGCGGTATTAACATTCTCACAAATGTGTGCAAACCTAAAACATTCACTTCTGCTGTGAAGTCCTCTGGATTTTCAATGATACACGGCCAGCAGAACACAGAGCACACCCCATACCATCACAAATGATCTAAAACTACAGGGATTTTGCCCCAGTACATGAGCTACACTTGTGGTTTAAACAATTTCTTTGTAAAGAACAAAGAGAGCGAGAGAAGTTTAATCAATGGTTACATTCTACTATTAATAAAAGAAAAATGTTTGACACAACCTACTGTTTTTATGAATGCCTTCACAACTAAATCTTATACAGTAAAAGCCAACATCGTGACTTTTAAGAAATGTATCATTGTGCTACCTCACTGGAGTCATAAAGTTTATCTTTACCCCTGTCTTGATAGATGACCTTGGGGAAAAATAATTTGATTTTCTGCACCTTGCTTTCATCTTATAGAAAATAGGATGCAATACTGTCGTCTGCTGTTCAAGTGCTGTTGAAACCCAGTGCCAAAAAGTCCTGCAAAAGACAATGTAGCCTGGCTTTTATTACTGAAATGGGACAGGCACAGGAGAAGAACCCTGGTGAAGATCAAAACTGGAGAGCCTGAGTGAGTTTCCAAAACGTCATTTTAGTTTTTGGATCTTAAATAGTACTTGCCTGATATAATAATTGCAATTTTCTTTTAATACCCAACCATACAAAAATATAAGTATATACTGCTCATCTGGCATATCTTTTTCAGTAAGAGCCATGAGAACAACACAGAATGATCTGATTTCAATACTATTTCAAGCTCAAGAAATTTATGATCATTTCAAATATGAGATTATTAATGACAAAAAAAAAAAAAAAGAGCTATTGTTTTGACTCACTTCCTTACAAAGGAAAGGTTTTATTAAATTTAAAAGATGCTTTCCATAATAAAATGTGATGATTCAGCAGGTCTGACACAACAGCTTTCAGGAAACATTTCCTTTTCTAGAATATTTGACTGGGAGGAAGAGGCTGGAAATTTCAAGGGTGAGTTAGAGCTGAACATATTTGAAAATCCTATCTCAGATCCCCACTGAAATCAAAGTGTTCAGGAAGAAAGAGCAACAAAAAGCTCTTTGGGGACTCCTAGTTAGCACTGCCTTAGTGTGTTTCTATAATACTGTTTTGCTTCAGGTTAACTGATCACCAATTAACCAGAACTAGTTAAGTGTGAAGGTATTAGTAAATTCTACTGCTGACACTTCCTAAATGTTTCTGGTTTATCCTAAGACTGAACATGGTAAGAGCCTAGAATAATAAGCTATACAGAAAGCTGGACAGGACAAATAATCTTGTGAAGTAATTTGTAGAACAAACTGAGACCAATGATTTCTCAAGACATGGCCCTTCCACTGAGAAGACAAAGGCACCTGTGTGGACAAATGACATGCAGGAACAAGCAGCCACAATGCCTCATCAGCAGTCACAACACATAGAAAGGCTCAGAGCAATAGCTGGGAGACACTGTCCCAGGGTTGGTTGGACTTCAGGAGTGGTGGCAAATAACTTCTAATTGCCAAGAGGAAGTTTGTGCCACCTGGGGTAAGTAGTGTTTTAAATAGCTCCAGGGGTGGTGACACAACCACTTCCCTGGGCAGCCTGTTCCAGTGCTTGAAAATTCTTTCAGTAAAGAAATTTTTCCTAATACCCAATCTAATTTTTACAAGCTTTATTAGTCATCTCCAAGGGGGAAATTCAACTTCACGCATTACAAGATTATCCAGTCCCCTCTTCTGTGTTCGGCAGTGAGATCAACCTAAAAGTGACGTCTTGTGGTGGCTGAACACTTCTGCTGTACCTGGTCTATAGTACTAATGGCAACTATGTTTCTTTAGAATTAGAGGTTCAGAGTCTTCCCATGAAAAAAACAAACCAGAAAAAACCTGGGCAAGAAGGACATCAAAGTGCTGGATGCCTTCATTAAGGTCTACAACCAAAATTCAGCATTGCTGTGAACCCACAATAGTAAAAGTGATTAGGCTACAATTAATCATCCTGAACACTTAGAGGTGGAGTCTTCAATAAGCATCATAAGTCTATGTTTTGCAAAATATGACCTTTCCATTACAAAAAGTTGGGCATTTACTGCTTCTCGTTGCACTCCCTTTCCACTTTGATACCCCAACAGAGACATAACCTGCAGTCACCTAATGGGAAACCAATGTGACACTGTGGATTGCATCTCTGTCTCTATTCTGTAACTTCAAAAAAGTTAATTTAACATAATAGAGAAAACAAGCCTCCTTGCTGAAAGATAATGCAGAAACCAAGTAAGAAAGGGCATGCAGATTGCTGTGTGAAATTGTTATGGCACTGTCAGTTACAGGGAGCAAAGAATCCCACTGAGTTGCCCACAAACCTTGATGTTAAAAACTTTTCTGCCAAAGAGGAATTTTATGGTTTATGTCTTCAAGGGTTTGTAAAATAATAATAATAAAAAAAGAAATAAAAAAATACTTACTTTGCAAATATTTAAGTTGAGATTATTATTTTCTCAGATGCATACAGATTCTGGGGCTGTAGGAAGACTTCCTTTATTAGCAGACATGCAAAGAAACATTATTATGATGGCCTTTGATCCAGCCAAATAAGGGAATATAGCCCAAGACAGGGATCACTTGTTGTCTAAGCCTTCTGACCTCTCTGGCAAGGCTCTATAAGGACCTCTAGCTGCAGAGAAGAGCTCATTTTGCTCAGCTAGGGATGCTTGCAATTTGATTAAAGAGAATTACCATCATGCAGTGTATACCTCATTATTTTCCCCTGTATAACAAAGCTGAGAATGACTTCTCCAGTTAAGACTATAAAAGATGTAAATTTACAGACATTAGAAACTATTTCTGTTCTTTTAAATTACTTTTCTTAGTTAGAATACCTTCCAGGTTTATGTTAGCATTTCATTGAAAAATTCATACTAATAGCCTTAACTAAAGAAGAACACCACAACCACAAAAGGAGAAGTAATAAACAGTAAAACATACATGGAAATTAGACCTCTCCTCTAATCTTGTCCAAGACAAAAAAATCCTTGTGTATGGACATAGAGAAAAAAGCTGAAGGATCTCCATGGATTACAATTAACAAACTTACTGGTGACACGAGTCAACCCCAAGAATGTGGGCGAGAATCTGGGCTGAAAAGCAGATGATCTGTGTTCAGCTCAGTGTCAATAAGCACATAATTACTTGTTAAGAGTGAAACAAGTTTCTCCAATTCCCCCTTGTAATTTGTGCAATCAAAAAAACCAATTCCACATTTGACTTTTAAAAAACTATTACTACCTGGGTGGGAAGGGAAGATCCTTGACTGCAAAGAAAATCTGATACTATTATTCAAACAAGGCATCATTGTTTCGCTAGTAAAATGGAACCATTTTACTTTCAAATGGCCAAATCTTGATTTCAGTATTCAAGTTTCTTTTCAGTTCTCACATGCATTGTCTTCAGAATGAATTAAACTCACATTTTGCCATTTGTTATCTCCAATGTGGTGAAAAAAAAAGAGATACAGGAAATCAAGGTTTCTGAACCAAAAGCTAACTCATACATACACATATGCTTTCACTTCTGCCTTCAGTGGGTTATGCCAAAACAAATTGGGTTGTGTACTGTTTTGCCTCTATGCCACTGACTTCTATGGAATTTTAGCTTTGGCCACTTCCGGTTATCAACAACCTCCATCCAGCAAGGCCATGATTAAATGAATAAAATATTGAAATATTTAATACTTCTAATATTGTCAAGTTCCCATCTCCATTTCATGCTAGTTTCCATAAATCAAAGAAGCAAAAATGATATAAGCAACAGTAAGACCCATGTGGGTCTTTTAATGACCAATCATAAAAATGATGTCTTCTAAAATACATAACTTAGAACATGTGGTAAAGCATCATACTGGAAAATAAAAAAAAATTTATTTTCTGAACACTGTTCTTTTGAAAGTGTAAACCTTTCCATAACCCATTTTTATAAATGAGCACTGGTTTGAGTTGAACACATGGAGAGCAACTAACAGACACTTTGGGATTTACAGTTAGGTCTGATGAGACAGCAGTGCACTAAAAGTCAACTAATCAGTTTAGCTATATCTTCTGAAAGAGACTTTCAAAATACCTATTTTTGCTATATAATAAATAAAATCCCTTGCCCTAGCTGGGGGAATAAGTAGAATTGTTATGTGCAAGATATCTAACCTCGTACTAAAAGCTGTATTTTTAAGGACACTACTAAGAGTTACAAACAGTTATTGAGCCAATTTTTGTTTCAGGTAGAAGAAAGCATTTCAAATTTATTTCAAACAGTACAAGTCAGTGCTGCTGTTTAAAATTCATCACAGAACACTTCAGAAGAGCCTGCTTATCTATTCAAGCCACACGTTTTAAGTGAACTCTTACTAAATTCTCTATGTACAGATCAGGATTACATGTACCCTGAATACGGAAAACTTCATCTGACAAATTTAAGAGAGGGAGCAGGGCGTTCAGCAGAGTCCAAATGTGGAGATCCACTGTGCCTTGTACAGCCTGACAGTGCAATATGTCAGGCAAGGAGAGCCTCGGGTACCACGTCCAAGCCGTGCTTGTTCCCAGGATGTGATTTAGTGTCTCAGGACCGGCGGCTTCGCAGTGCGTGGGCATCTCGCGGTGCCGGGCGAAGGGAACAGATTTGTCACCGCCCGCTGCCAGGAGCAGGCCCGAACAGGGACATTTTCGGCCTTCGACAATGATTGCTGTTACTAATTCTACTGTGAAACATGCAGAGCATCTGCATGGGGACCTGGGGAAAGTGCTGCCAAAACAGCTCTGGCTTTATGCTGTTGCTCCTGGTGTCTGGTTGAGGCAGCAATGAGACAGATCATATGACTTAAGCCCTTGCAAGGCCTCATCACTTTTCATGGGAGAGCGGAAAAGTGCTGATCCCAAGGCTTTTATGCTGAGGGAAAGCAGATAAAAATCTGCAGGTGTAATTTAAAAAAATTGGTATGAGAAGCACAAAATAGTGTAAATAAGGCTGAATTTCCAAGGAAAACAAATAAAGATCAAGCATGCGATGGCAAATAAATGAAAAGGAGAATTTAATGATATAAGAACAGACGTGTGCATTGTTAATCTAAGAGGATAGCATTTTGATTTCCAAAGTATTCTGTTAGTTTTAAGCTACAAACAGTATTGATACAAAAAAAGCACAAAGATGAATGGATGCAACAATTTCTATTTTATTTTTCCAATGAAAAGGAACTAGTGATAATTGGCTGTAACTCTGCCTAGCTTCATTTCTAGAGAGACATAATCATACTGGATATACGAAAATAGATTGCTCATTCTAATCCACTATTGCTTTATACTCTTTGGGGCTCACTTCTCAGCTGGTGATAATCAATGGTATTAGTCATTGCAATACAGGGCACTGATTTACTCTAGCAAGGGCTCTGGCCTTGAGCAAAACTCATATTACCCATTTAATTCTCTTTCTAGCAGCAGCACACTTCAAAAGGCTTGAACAAGGAGTTGTCTCCTTTCATCCAGTGTGCCAGGAAAAGCTCAGAAATGCTGTCCATACACTGCTGAATCATACCAACAGCAGCCACCAGAACCTATATAGTTGATGTTATGAACCTAGGTCCTCCAAATACTACAGTTTTGACTTTGAGAGCTCTTCAGAAGTTCTGCAGAACTTTTGAGAAATTGCTGGTTTAGAGCCAAGGCAAGATCAGTTGGGTTTTGTGGACATCCTCAACCATTATCAAGATGTTCAGCTTCTTCTGTGCCTGTATTTTCTTGGCCAGAATTATCATGCCTGCCATTTAAGAGTGCCATAAAACTATGTGAAATTTAGCTGGGCTTTTCTAACTTGGGTAACAAAACTCAAACACAGAGAGAAGAGTCTTCCCAGTCTCCCCAGTGTTAACTGGCCACACCTTACATGAACTACCAGTTTGAAAAAACTAGAAATTGACTGCATTTAACAGTTAAAAAGCATTTTCAATCCAATTCCAAGTGTCTAAAGCGAGCATGAATTGCGTATGAACTCTGTTATTCAGTCACAATATTATTAGCATGGGAGGAGCAAGGTTTATCACTGTTGTCAGCACAATTATGCAGCTTTCTCATTTGCCTTATCTCAGAGAACATACACAGCATGGTCTTGATCAGGTTTGTCATCTTCCCAATGCCTTGGCCACGATGACAGTCAGAATGAATGAACAGATCGGCACTTTGAAGTGCTCATTGATATCTTGAGGTCAGATGTTTCTTGCATGTTTCTGGACCCTTTCCAGGCACATGGGAAGCGACAGGAGCAACGGTGGCACAAGTGTCTCTGCCAGTCTTCCCCAACCCTACCCTGCTCCCTCACTGCCTGGCCTGGCTGGCTGGCACAGACCAGAAGTCAGTGCATAAGATTGCCACCTTTCCTTTTTGGCA
This sequence comes from Erpornis zantholeuca, assembly GCA_013400515.1. Taxonomy (NCBI): domain Eukaryota; kingdom Metazoa; phylum Chordata; class Aves; order Passeriformes; family Timaliidae; genus Erpornis; species Erpornis zantholeuca. The sequence goes on along the minus strand of VZTN01011112.1, from coordinate 118,333 downwards.
GTGGTTGCTACATCAAAGCAGTTTGGGAGCATTGCTTAAACTGTCTTGCTGAATCTGAGCTAGCTATCAAGTTATTCCTCCCACACAGAGCAGAACAGCTTGGTCCTGCTGTTTAGGGGTCCTTGCCAGCTGCAGAGACAGGAAAGGATTCTTTTTTCACCCCCCTCTTTACTTTTACTTGTTCTATTTTCTCCTGTGCAAGTTTGTTAATGTTTGCAGCTTGGAGAAAATGTAATTCAAGAGAACACCCAAACAAAAGGATCAAAGATTAAAATAATAGGAAAAAAAACCCAAAATCAATATGTATTAGCATGGCAGAGCTCTTGTCAATATGAGTATTCCAGAAAAACAAGTTCTGAAATCCTTAATCTGTTTAAATATTTATTTTTTTCTAATTCCCATTTTTAGTCAAGCAAATATATCCCAAAACATGCAGAAGAGCTGCAATTGCAAAGATGTCACAGTTTTTGTTTAGAGTAACTCACATTGTTAAGAAGATAAGTCAATGAGAAACTGCCCAAAGAAAAACCTTACGAATGTGCTGTGCTGAGATTAAAATAGTTTATAAAATAATAACAGCTCTAGGATATATGAATTTAGCTGAAGGTTTTGTTTTCCTCTCCCCCTTAAAAATAAAGGACACTGGAGTAAACCATTTTCAACTTTAGAGTTGGGAGTTAACATTTTCTGGTATGCCTTTTTTTTTTTAAATCCCTGTCATCACCAGCTCCTCAGACCAACACATAAAACTCCCTTAAACAGCCAGTGAAATGAATGGCTGGCACACTTTGGAGCAGTCCCTGGGAAACAGCATGGCTGCAGCAAGAATAATGTCATTCCTCAAGAGAAGAAAGGTGTGCCACCAGTAAAATAAACACACCCAAAGAATGCCACTAATCAGCAAATATTTTGTGCTATTTCCATAATGAAATTCCTCTGCTGTGGAGGACTTTCCATCCTCCAAGCCTAGGGCTAGAATAGGTAAATGATAAATCAGCTGCTGGAGAAGCACTGCCCTGCGCACGCCACGTGGGTGTTCTTGATGTTTGTCCTCTTGGAAGACCTCCAGTCCCAGGACAGAGGAATCATCTTCTGCGATGTGGGGGAGCCTTTCAGCTCTTAGCCATCAGTAAATTGCTCAAGTCAGCAACTCGGGCAACTGAAAAAAATCTGTGCACCGCCATCACATGTAATGCTGCTTGGCTTCCTAGCGCCTTCTAACACCCACTGCTGGCAGTGCTCTACTCCAATTGTCCATGAAAAAAGGTTATGTTTGAATGTCCAGGTCAAGGTTTCAGGTGACACTGCAAAGAGACTTCAAAACTCCAACAAACACTATGAGCCAGTGAACTGCTACCTACTACATGACTACTCCTATTTACTTGATTAGTCCATTTACTCCTATTTACTTAAAGAGTCACATGGAATGTTTAAGAGTGTGTTTCAAATAAAATGCAAAACCCTAACTGAAGCAGCTGCCTCAATTCATCTAACATGATTCTTCAGGTTAATCAAAGAAAGTAAAGCATAGCTCTTCTGCACATCCCTTTTGCTCTACAGAAAAAAAAAAAGTATCCAGAAGGGCAACATACTCCGAGGAAAAGTTTTACACAGCCAATGTAACCTACCAACACCATCTTATGGCTTAAGGCACCTTAACTTAAAAATTTCTAGGTAATTTGAACTCTTGAAGCAAAATACAAAAGACAGGTAATTTCAGAGATATACAGGATCCAATCCAAAAAGAGCTTTGTACATCAAAACCAGCACTTTGAAATAAACCCGTAAATAAAATGCAAGTCTGAAGCAGGTCAAGATACCACTAAGAAATCAGGAAGTCACTAACCCACTCCAGGGGGGTCAAGGATACCTCCAAATGAACTGCAGTAGCAGGTTCAAAACATGGTAGTTGTGGGCTGCAATTTTCACATCCAATAGTTGCATCACAAGAATGAAAGGAATTACATCTTCCTGCCCCTTCCCTAATGAGGGGTAACACCAGGACCAGGACAGAAATGTTCTTGTAAAGATACATGATGCCCAGCCAGTATTTTGTACAGGCTTATTGCATACTTGAATTATCAACAATACTGATCTCCATGCAGCCTAATTGCATCTTACCCTGTGCATGGCCCTGCCATATCCCTGTTTCAACCCTCTTCCTGACCCTATTTCCTTGATTAGGACAAGTCAGGAACTTCCCAAAAGACCACTTTGTCCATTCCCTTGTCTCAAAGCAGAATCAGCTGTTGCTGACAGATGAATGTCCAAAAACCTTGGTAACAGCATTCACCAATGGAGAGATCACAGCCTGTTCATCGTACTGCCCACCTCTCTTAAATATGACACAGCTTTTCTGAAGCCTTATTGTACTTTAACCACTGCCTCTCACCTCTTGCAGACTGAAAAAAAAGCCCAGATAATTTACAGACTCAACCCTCTGTTGAAGGCTTTCAAAGCTTTGAAGATTTCTACCACATCCTGCCCTTGCACGTCCATTTCCCATTTTCTTTGCTGCACCAAACCACACAACTTCTCCACTCCTCTCATTTACACCGTATTTTTCTTTAATCATTTTGACAATCTTACTGTTCTCCTTGGGACTGTCTCCAGGTGGTCTCAGAGGGACAGAAAGAGGCAGAGGAAAGCCACGGGTAGGGAAGAAGTGGGCACAGCCTGGGTTTGCACTTCTTTGCATGCTGACCAAAAGACCTGGCATGACAGGAACAGAGAAATTAATGGGAGATGAGAAAGATTTTGCCCCAGAGCAAAGGAGGATCAGAGGAGGAAACGGAAGTCCGAGGTATAATCCAGTTTCTTGTCTGCTCATGTGCACTGGCCATCACAAGGCCATGACTAAGAGTGGTCTGTCAGGTTGCAAATTCATCTTATGCAGCAAAAGAACACAGAAACATGTTTAATAGCTGTCTAAAAAGCCTAATAACCAAAGTTATCTGCCTGGGAACTGAAGCATGGTCCTTTAAAATGTGTGGGGAGTCAGGGGGAAATGATAAAACAAGTTTTGTTTTGTTTGCACACTCTGGTTGGAAAGGCATATGAATTCTGAGCAGCTGGAATTGTGAGGTGCTTTCATGGAGAAAAAAAAAAAATCAAACAAAACCCCTTTGAAACTTCAGTTATCACAACCTTTGCACAAATGTAAGGGTCTGTATTCTATCTAATCTACAGATAAATCAGTGGCTCAGCAGGTTGCTGCCATCTACTTATTTTACTTGTATGTGGGTTTATAGACAGGTGAGATTGTCTCAGCTACTAGATTGATGGACCTTGGACTATCAGTCTCAATAAAAGACTGGTCTGCACATACAGTGCTCCCCCAACACACATTTTTTTATTTTAGACAATATTCCTCATGATGTTGGAACATCTTCTTTTGCTGAATTTTTTGTCTGAATTTTTTTCCACTGAAAGAAAAATCTTCTTTACCATAGGAAGAACCTGCCAGAAGAAAGCTTCTGATCTTCCATTAAAAGATACTTTCTTCTGCCATTTTTTTTTTTCCACCAAGATGTAAATAAGGTTCTTCCACCAAGAATGTTTCTAGCATTCACAAGAACTTACAAAAAAGTAATTATCATTTCCTGATTTGAACAAGAGTTTGAACGCATGCCTCTCACGCTGCTTTCCCCCCCATAAATATGAGTGTTTTCTGCTCTCTGACATATTTATCTTAAGTCATTTTTCAACTAAATTTTTTTTCTGTATTACACTCAAGCATACAAATACTGAACAGACCACAGTAAATATTTCCAAATGGGTAGCAACTTTTCCAAGATCTGATTCCCAATTTGAATGGCATCAGATGCACTTGGTAAGGAGGCTGTTGTGCTCAAAAGCTCCTCAGACACCACTTCTAAGCCTGACAGAGACTGTGAATCAGAACCCTCAGCTGCAGCAGTTCCCAGCCAGGGATATTTGTGTAAACTGAAATCAATAATGATTTAAGCCATGGTACCAAGGCCCTCAGGTCTGGCCATGCCACACGGTTGGTCGCCAGGACAGAGGAGGGATGAATCACTGGGACAGGAGCATCTGACCCCACCTCTCCATGAATCATCAGACTTCTTGAGCTTGCAACCCTTGGATGTCTTGCTCTTTCTGAGCTGCTCCAGTGTAAACATTGTAAAATAAAACCTGAAAGAACCTGCAGGGTACCCAAGTCATAGTCCTGCATCTTTTTAAAAGCAAAAGCCAAACAAAACAAACCGAAAAACCCAACCCCCAAATTTCTACATTTGAAACTACTTTTGTTCTAGAGGGACTGCTGTTGTGTACATGGCATTTTGTTTCTGACTGTTTATAGAAAATTAGGATTAGGAAGTGTGACTCAAAGTCCTGAAAACATTATCCTGGAAATACATTAAAAATTCACATCTCCAACCTATTTTCATGTTTGAAAAATTGCTTTAAATAACTTTTAAAAGGCTCACTTCTACTAAAATGCCTTGTAATACTATAATTTCTCCAAATACAAAGTTTAATATCAAAAGTAGTTAGATGATGGAAAATTTGGTGTGTTTATACTTGAGATGTGTTTCCCTTCTTTTCCATGTTAGAAGAGTACTTTTCACACCCATATGTGTAAGACTTATTGCAGCCTGCTGAACTTTTTATTGTTATCAATTACCTTTCTCATTTTGTAGTCGTGAAAGCAGTTGAAAAGCATGTGATTGTTCTAGAAACTTTTTTTTCAGAGTCATAGACCCTCACCCCAAGGGTGAATACCAAGAAATGTGTGATTTGATGAAAGCAACCATCTGCAACAGCCCCTGAGCTAAAAAATCCAGAGTGAGATAAGGTGGAAGATCCTACTTCTTTCTGTGGTTTTGGAAAATAAAATTCAGAATCTTAGACAAAACATCAAATTAACCTTTTACTAATGTGCTTGTCAAAACCATAATTCAGTAGCAGCAAAGTCAGATTTAACTTTTCTTTGGAGTTTTTACCTGGGTGTTACTTTCAACACAAATACTTCTGCACAACCCAAAGCTCATACTAACTATTGCAGACCTGATTCTGAGGTCAGATGGAGGCAATTAATCATTTATTCCACTGGACTTGTTGGAATTACAGCGAGACAAATGGGTTCATCAGAATTACAGCCCCTTAGCTGCAATAAATGATATATTCAAATCTGTGTGCAATTTTCTATTACTTAATCTTTCATTTTCATTTCCCCACAAACTTTACCCAAATAGAAATAAAAGCACTGTGGCTGAAACTGAGAGCTTCATGAGTCCATAAAAGGCACAAGACTAATGTTCTCTATGTGGTGGCAAATTACACTTCCTTGTGTGCATTACAATACTTTTACAAGAGTTTCTACGTAAAAAGAAAATACTGATGATCATTTAACACAGTAAGAATTCACTTAAATGAACTGCCAGAAGAACAGAACTCTTAAAATAATTGATTTTTCTCCACATCAGATGAAAAATGCATAACACTGTACAATGAAGTCTGTTTGAGCAAAAGTCATTTTCTGTCCATTAAAAGAAACATAAAATACACTGGGGTACTTAATTAAAAATCTTAGAACCGATTTTCACACCATAAATTTACCAAACACACACAAATGTAAGTAAAATACCTTAATTAATGCCTTTACCAAATCTATGGGTCCTCCCAAATATTTTATAAGTGTAGAAAAATCTACATTCACTCCAGTTCGAAGAATACCACCGTCACTATGAAATAAATTCATAACAGTTGCTGCCTCAGTGTTTCTGCCAGCATGCTGATGCCTTACATCTATGGAATGTATGGAGTGATTTGGAAATGACAGCTATCTCATGACAGGCAATACCAGCAGACAGCCTTTGAAAAAAATCCATACTGACCTCACCTCCATCCAGCACCTATTGACAGTTGTCACTCAAACTGTGATACCACATAAACACTTTCCGATCTGAGGCTTAAGTTTCCATAGTAGGGCAAAATCCTGTTAACTTCTGACCCACCTCTCAGACATCCTTTCTGTTGTATTCATGTTTGCAAACCGCTGACAGGTTTTTCAAGGCAGAGCATGTGTGGCTTGTGCAACACCCGCACTCCCTGCCCTCTAAGTTTCTTCCCTTAAACCCCGGACAGAAACTTGTTGCTAATCAAAGATAAAGAAATCTGCATCTGGAAAGACACAGAACAACTCGGAGAAAGAAATAGAATATTGTTTGAGTGTATTCTATGAAAGACCTGTGGCACTTTTTCTACGTGGTATCTTCCACCTTCTACTTATAGGTGGATTTTTCCTTGTTACCTGTTCCTTTTTATTTCAATACTTTAGGTAGCTCCAAAATGCTGTGATGAAATAATGATGAACCACAAAACCACACTGTAGATGTCACCCAGATTATAAAGAGAGATGAGGAAACATAAAATCCTCTTCAATTAGAAAACTTAGAACCTTCATAAGAAGGCAGCAGGGAATGAAGCGTTCCCAGTGTTATAAAAAGAATGATTTATAGCTGCAGCAAAGAAATTAATGTCCATATATCACAACTGTTGATACGATATTGTAATGAGAGGTTTCAGAAACATGGAGTGTGGATGAGTGTTTATAACCACATCCATCTGCCCCTATGCAAAACTTGGGGTCATTTATAACAAACTAAGGAATCCTTCAAACTAAGGAATCCTTCAAACTCTCTCAAACATTTAAAGGAAATAATATCAGTTTTTCTCCCTCTCCAGCACTTCAGTAACAACTGCTAAAGGCTCAATATTCCAACATATCTACTAATAACACAGCAAGTTTATACTCAAATACTTTAATGCCTTAATCTAGCCTTTCTTGTATACCTTCTCCACCCTAAAAATGTACATCTCACTTGGACAAAAAAACATGGATCTCTTGTGCTACATACAAAACACATCTCTAGATGAGTAATTTTTTTTGCTCTCTGACCCAAATTACGGATATATTTTCAAGTTATATTTTGCATTCTGAAACTAAATAAAAAATGCAGAGAAATGGCTAGGAACTTCAGACAGATTTTTGAAGTAAACAGAAACTTAGTTTTGTAACTGAACTTTTGTAACGCTTGTAATTCACAGGAACTGAGAAATAAGATCTGGTCTTTGTGAAACTGCAGTAGATATGGATCTAGAATGAAAGGCTGTCCTAGAAAATTAGAGAGAGTTTGGAGATATGGATTTATTCTTAAGGATATATTCCTTCCTGGATGTCAGGTGCCATTTGTCACACCCTGGATTTTGCTGTCCATCAGGATATAGGTGAAAAAAAAAATTTAAACTACTTCATAGCTCAAGGAATTTAGTCAAGAGACATTTTTATACCATAGAGAAAGAAGTCACTATCCATTAACAAAGAATAAAAGATCCAGGCAAATCTATATTAGTGTGCATATGTACAGTGGCAGGATGCACAACACCACATTTCTTGAAGAAGTACTGTTGTAGAGTGTGCTGCAGCCCCACTAAAAATATTATATGCTTTTGGCCTGCCTAGTTTGATGCAAGGGTGCAGAAATGCTTCCTGATTGCACCAGGGCTAGAGGGACACATAGCAGCTTCTGCATCTTCAGGTACCTTTAGTTTATTAATTCATTTACTCCGCTTTACTTGCAAGTTTGAAACTGCATTAAAGATGTAAAACAATCTCTTTCCAGGCTCTGGTTCTGAAATTGATACCCCTTGGCCAAGCTGCTTTGTCCACACCAAGCCCCATGGACTCCTCCGTGGCTCCAGGCAGAGTGCCATCAGTTTGCCCACACGCTGCTGGCTGCAAGAGCAGGTCTCATGGTCACTGATGCTACCAAGAGGTGCCACTAAATAAAATGTACACAAGCCTTTCCCCCTGCTTCTCTTAGGATAGCTCGGAAAGAGGGAGAGCAGCTGCACAATGAGACTGCTGTAACATCCACCGACACATGCTGAGGATCACACCTGACCTTGGGCCACCACCCACTGCCGGCCCCAGACAGACATTTCTCTCTTCTCCCTCCACCCTCTGGGCCTCCCACAAGTGGAAGTGAGAAGCTTTTGCCAGTGCACTGCTGCTTTATTTATTTAATATATTCATGTACAGTGGGGGACCAAGGTCACCTAAACTGATTTGTCTGGGAGCTTTCGCATCCATCGTGTCAGGCTGGTTTGCATTCCCTAAAGTCAGCTGGTCTGAGATGCAAGTACTTTTGTGACTGGCAACATCAACCCATGGAAGTGCAGCAGCCCTTAACGTTTAACAAGAAAGATAAGCTTGACATGTATCCATTTTTAGGATGCTCTGGAGCTCTGTGCTGGTTCGTTGGTACAACCTTCCTGAAATGTTGATGCTGAGCCAGTAAAAAATGAAAATGTATATCTGTAATGACGAATCTGCTCTGTGTGTTGTCTGTTGGCCCAACAGCAGCACTTGTGGATTCTCTGGGGTGATGTCACTCTCACATGGCTTCTCCCGAAAATGCACAGGGAAAACAGGGATAGAACTGAGGTTGCCATTCAGTCTCTGTGACAGGAAATTATGTAACTCATATTTGTCTATTGTGAACCATGACCTACAGGCAGTAAGGTACTGATGCCAGAGAAATAATTTCTGATTGCCTTTCTACACATAAGCACATTTCTTTTATATAGAAGAGAAGAAAAATACATACTCCTATGTAAATATATATAAAAACTATATAAAATATGGGACAGTGTCCAGGAGTGCCACCACAAACTGAGTGATTAATTACAGGAAAGTAGAAGCCAACTGAAAAGAGACATAGAACATATCCTATTCCTATTTTCCCTTCCCACGCAGTCTGGTGCTGTTAATTTAATTTTCTTAATTTAGAGACAATTACAGACGCAAATCTGACAGTGTGTGAAAACCAAAATTAGGAAGCAAATAATAATGGCTGGGCTGGTACCAACATCAAATGGTGCCTTTAGCATCACATCTGGTTTGTGATCTGAGAGGACTGCCTCTGCAGGGAGAGGCATTCACAATCATCTTTGAAAGCAGGATGAAGATTCTCATTATCACGAAATTTATCTGCTAGCAGTAAATTACGAGCTGAAGGAACACCTTCCTCAGTACTGCAGGAGCCAGACATGAAATTAGGAGGATGTGGTGATATCAGACCAGGTGCTGCATGACTCCACAAACCTCTTACTCTGTTTTATACAGCAGGGACACTTAGTGGGAATTAAAGGTCTTGGTATGTCTAGAAGAAAGAGAGCAAGGGTGGAAATAAATGATGTTTCCTAACATGTCATTGTTAGTAGACACCAGGGAGACAAAAAGAGTTGCTTAAGCTGGAGAACAGTGATCATATATTAAGAAATGGGTGATGGGACAAATAACTTTAGTCTGCAAACTGGAGGTAAGTTTCTGAGGCTCAGAGAGCTAGGAATCCTGAGCTGTCTTCCAATAAGAGGGCAAGCAACCCAATTTTCTTTCCACCTTATCGTGCAGTTTTATTATACTTTTCAAACAGAACAATATGAAATAGATACCTATAGTAGTACAGACACTGCTTCAGAAGCCAAGCGCTTTCTTCTAGCCCTGTATCCCTACAAAGGCAGAAGAGAGTAAAATAGTGCATGGGTACAATTTACCATGAGAAAATATGATTCTTGTTAAACCGCTTGACAAGAATATTGTGGTTTGGGAGACAGAAGGGCAGCAAGGGGCAGGGTTCTCCAGGGTCACACTGCTTTGCAGCCCAGGGCATGTGGTGGCCTTAAGCTTTATGAACACTCACTACCCTGGGGTCTATTATCTGCCAGGCACCACTGATGCCTGAATTATTGTATTTCAATAAAAATTGCAGCTTTGGTACTTAACCCAATAACTAGATTGTTGCATTCCCTTCCCATGCTGAATTGGCATCAGCAAAGAAGTGGAAAACAGGATAGTTGCCCCCATCCTCCCCCCTGAGCAGACACATATATGGCAGCTCTGGGCTCGGAGAGGCCAGGGACAGAGCAAGTGGAATTGGTGATGAACGCTAAGAATGCGGCGCCACAAACCACAGAAACATCCATGCTAGGCACAGAGTATAAAATGCAGCCTGAGTGGAGGCAGAGTGGAGATATTGTATCAGGGGCAAGGCAGAGATAAGCTAATGACCCCCCTGAAATTTAAAAAAAGCTGTAAAAATAAATAATTAAAAAATTCTCAATAAACTTACAATATGCTATAAAAACATAGAAGAAAACAAACAAACAAAAAAAAGCAACCACCAAAGCATGCTGCTTACAAATGCCTCTATGGATGTAAACTCATTACTCATTTATATATGAAGTGAAAAATATTAAGATAAATGATGCTATTTACTGCCATGATGCACCTAACATCAAAACAGATGTGTATTTTCAATGTTGGGTGCGTTAAACACATTATCCAACTTTCAAAATACAATAAGTGATTTATGCTAGAGGTTGAATATGCCCAAGCAGCAACTAAAAATGTAATAGAAAAAAAAAACCCCAAACAACCCAGAGCAGATCAGCACAACTAAGATACAAAGTCAGCCACAAAGCTCAGAATTAACCACAAAACCGGAAGGTAAAAATTAAATAAATCCTTGCTTTTGGGGATCTTGGGCAAAATATTTTTTTTCAATGGTTCACAATGTTTTCCAGGATTTAATCTGTGGTTCTAACACTTAAAAGCACAAACATATTTGCCAACCAAGAAAAAAAACCCTTTACAGTATTTGTACTTTGTCAGAGGATCCAGCACAAAAGTATATTTCTGAGAAATGCATAAGTAAAAATTTTTGGACTCAAGCATAGTGTTTTCCAACCTTGGATTTTTCCATAATAAAACCACAGCAAAATATCAATCCCCTCACAACATATCCCACATTTCTCCCTCAACAGTGGGAAGCAAAGAAAATGACCAAGTTTTTTTAGATAGGCTTCCTCAAATTTGACTGAAAGATAAAGAAAAAAAAAACCCAAACACTCCAGCCATTCTGCTTACCTTAACAACCTTGTCAAAAAACAATTTGACCAGGCTCAATTAACCAGCCTGGCTACAAGGGGTTGTCCTTGGTGTGATGGCTCACTCTGAGGGGACTAGAATGATATTTTCAGGAGAAACTTTACCTGCTGGCAGCAGAGTAGTTCCACCCTGGATGGCTCAGCTTTATCAAAAGGGCTTTCCTTCCTCATTAAACAGCACCTGATCGGGATAAAGAAAAGCAGGTTGAAGCCGATATACATTTTACCTCCCAGTCAGTGTTGAAGCACCTGAAATCATTTTATCCCTGATTTGCAGCCACTTGTCAGCCAGAGCAGTTAGCTGGTGCTCAGGCTGTGTGTGAAATGTAGAGGTGGCCAGAGCTTACATTTAATGTGTGGGCAGTGAGCAGCCTCAAGGGTGAGCTCCCTCATGAGGAGCAGTGGCTCTGCCATGGAGTTGTGCTGGTTGCTACAGGGATAGTGGCTGCAGGGTTGGAGGTCTTCACGTCTCCTCTCTGAAAACTGGGAAAGGAATTAGCTTGGAAAGGGCTTAGCCACTGTTTATATACTCTGTTAAGGGCATGGAGACAAAAAGAAGGGGTTTTAAAATGAACTAGGGGACGCCAGTATATTGTGGGGATTTAAGACAAAATCATCATGTCGTACAGTAGTAGCATGACTGTCTTTGATGTGCAAGAATTGTCCTGAGTTTACAAACTGAGCTCAGTGATACTAAAAATCTGGGTTTGTTTTCAAGATGCAAAGGAACAAGGCTGCCAATATTCAGGAAATAGTTCCAAGAACAATTTGCTTCATTAGCTATGGGTCTGAGGCCCCGTCTGAGAACATACCATCACCTCGGGGGTAAGGAGAGGCAGCTCGGGTGAAAGCCTAGGAATGCTCACCAGCTGGACCACCAAAATGGGCAGCAGGTGGCCGGGAAGCAGCTTGCTGAAGGTGCAGCTGCTTGGCTCTGCCTAATGGGAAGAGCTGTCCCGGGAAGGCAGGCTGGAAAAGCACTCCTGCAGGAGGACAGCGCTGTGTGAGGGGGAGTTTATAGGGCTGGCCAGGCCTGGGCGTTGAGCACAGCTTCTCTGGCCCTTCCCAGAGCCACTGAGGGGCTGTGCAGTCAGGAGGGTGCTGCCCACACGGCAGAGGAACTCCAAGAAATGCTTCCTGGTCTTGCTTCCAGTAACAAATTCCCTCCTACTGAGAGTTCAGTCGCCAGCACCCAGTGGGAGGTAGGGTGTGAGCTTGCTCCCCTCATGCTCTCCCTCTGCCTCGCTGGCTCTTACAGGGTCTCAGCCCCCTTTGTGCTGCATTTCACTGCTGCACTCTGGTGCCAGAGGCTGTAGGGAAAGTTTGAAAGAGAGTTTGGAAAACCTGGACTTTCAAGTGACCTCTTTCTGGCCTGGCTGAGATACTCACAAGCATTTGCTTCTTGGAAGCAGAAATTCCTCTCCTCCTCATGGTATGTCTAATGCTGGAGCACACAGACCTTTGTTGTCTAGCAGAACAAGAAATGGATTCTATTTTATTTGTTCAGGGAACAAATAAAGTCTACATGGAAGCAGCTGTAAGCTGGAGAGATCAGCAGCTCCTGAGGCTTCTCTTGGCTGAAAAGAAGTGCCTCAGCTGCTGCTTTCATAAACCCCCTGACCAGTGTAGGACCCAGACTCAGAGCTGGACTGGTGAAAGACTGATCAATAGTTTGAGTGCAACTTCTTTACAATTTAGAAAAACATGTTTCTGATTACTTCTTTAAGACTACGTTTATGCATGCTCCCAGCTGCCCCTTGCAGCTCATTTCTCACACAAAAACATGAATAGAAAAAACAAACCAAAATTATTCTAGCTACTCTCCATTCAGCTTTTCCAAGGTGGTTTTACCAGTGTCCTTTCTAACTGTAAACACCAGGAGGGCAATCAGATGGGGGAGTGTTGGAGACCACATGTAATATTTAGTGGTTACACAGCACCAAGGAAGTCTGAGATAAACATACAGGGGACAAGACTAGCTAGAGATAAGACTAGCTGGTGTTACTCGTGGATAGAGTCAGTTGAATAGAATCACATAAACATTTAGTTTGGGAAAAACCTGTAAGAGCATTGTGTCCAACCATTAACCCAGCACTAAACTATGTCCCAAACTGCCACATCTAGACGTATTTTAAATACCTCCAGGGCTAGTGACTCAACCACTTCCCTGGTCAGCAGGTTCCAGTGCTTGACAATCCTTTCAGTGGAGTAATTTTCCCAGTAAGCATAGAAGAACATACCCCATCTCTGTGGCCAGCCTTTAATAGCAGCCATTCACTCTGCTGGGGTTAGTAGAGACAATGTGTTGTTGAAGTGTGTTAACATCCAGCTTAATATTTTCTATCCAAATCTGTATAAAACCCATTTTTCTTGTAACATTTTTAAACTCATTATTTTGTCTCTAAGACCAGGCTGAGAGTTATACTGCTAGTGTCAGACCTAGGGGTCAGCAAAGGCATTATTAGCAGGGTATTCTGAAATCCTATCAATGCAGAGAAGAAAAACCTAACAAATCCTTAAAATAATTGACAGCACTCAGAAAATATTGTATGATGCACCTCTATAAGCATACCTTTCAAAACCTGTCTATTATCCTTAATATTTTGGCCAGGCCTTGCAGAGCAGGCAAAGCCTTGAAGAATTCATTCTCCATGCAGGAAGATTTGCCAGACCTCTCAACCAAAACCTTTACATGGAGAAGCACAGTGAGCCAGGTCATGCAGACACCTGTAATGGGTGAGCTAGATGTGTTCTGAAAAATCTGGGGTACTGCTGGCTTTTGACTTGTTCTGTATTAAGCAGTTTCATTCTCCTGCAATTTTGCAACTGACATGGATAAAATTTTAAAAATTATTAATTCTACCATTCTTCTCTATAATGTTCACAATCTAGTTTTCCTCTTTTCAGATTCCACCTCTTATTTCACCCTCAGTTCAACAACAAAAGACTGTAGACACAAGACTAATGGAATAAATCCCAACCCTATAGTTACTAACATTTAAACAGCATTATCTGGGTGTGCAAGTTCACACCTCAGTGAGGAATAGGGTGAAACATGGAGAGTTGCCATATTTGCAGCTGCTACTAGCTGACATGGCAGCAAGGCAGATTGCTGTGGGGACAGTGCTACATCTGCTGCTCTGCTTATGGCAGTGAACCAGACTCTCTCCACATTTCCAGCTTCCTTGTGCAGCTCACACAGTGCAAAGGGATGCTAATAAGGCCACATATAGCTCATAAAGAATTAAGATTTTGAAGGAAAAAAGGAACTCACTCTTACCTAAGCATGCCAGACTTGGGTTTCCTTCATGTGGGTCCTTCTCTTATTTGCGTTGCGTGAGGAAGGGTAAATTTTGGGAATGGTGGTGTAAAGCTACAGCCATCCACTAATGGTCTATTCCAAAATTACAGTTCAGCACAACTTGGTAATTACTGCTATCCACGGGAGGGAATGCAATGCCTTTAAAACAGCTCTTAAGAACATATTGAAGGGAGTCCTCGCACAGGAAAGAATTTAGCCCCAAAGATTTGAAAAGAAAAAAAGACAAAACCTTTGATCTTGATAATTTGCTATGGCCCGAGTGGGCAGCTCAGGGCAGAAGCATTGGCCTCTGCTATCTTCAGAGCCTGGAGTGGCTGCATGCCAAGCAAGTGCTCTGCAGTCCGAGCATAAGGACGGCTCTAAATAACACCGGCTACCAACAGCCCAGAGGGCAGGAGTGCAAGAGCTGAGCGTGAACTGGGGCAAGCAGCACCACTGCCATGCATCCTGTTTTGGCAGCAAAGTGAGGTGTTGATTTTGAGAATGCCATCTCTGAGTTGTCTCTCGAAATAATATAATCCTCTTATTTCCTGCTTCACCAGTTTTAAGGTCGCTTTGGTCTTCTGGGGCAGTGTAAAGCTGTTGCAGCTCCACAGGGGAAAATCTTGGCTATTCCTCTTAGAGCAAAGCTTGACTGTCTGAGATGTTGTAGAAAGGAACATGAATCTCAGTAACCCTCTGAAAGTGCAGTATACACAAATAATCTTTGTGCCTGCAATTCTCTCCTGGCCTGGATGCTAAGGCAGTTTTTAATGAGGATTTGGCTCTGAGTGCATGTTTCCATGAAATGCTTACAATCTTCTTTTCCAGCCCCCACCATAATACCTATGTGCACAAAAGCAATAAAGTCCCATGTACAAATATGCAGAACCACATGCCAGTTCTTTAGCTTTCCAGCCAACAGAGTGGCATTAGAGAGGGGGCAGGAGGACAGCTAAGATGCTGACACCCAGAACAAGGAGCAAAGGACATATTGAAACGTTTTGTCAGGTCAGATCTTTATTCTGGCACTGAGGACAGAGCTATAGACTGACAGAAAGTGTTTATGACCCGGACAGCAAGAAGACGACAGTGAAAGGATCAAGGCCTGTTAAACCAGGATACAGCTGTCCCCAGAGAACTTGATCCTGGCCAACGGGCTTTGGCAAGGAACAGTTCACATGCAATAGCTGTGTTTTGCTGTAGATGATTGCCTAAATCCCAGCTTAAAGTAGTTAAGTGCTCTACTCCCCCTCACATGATGATCTCTCAGTCTGATAAGTCTAGGAGAAAGGGATGCAAAAATAACCAAAAATTAGGTTTTATCTGGTTTTTGGAAACAACTATTTTCATTATGAAAAGAAATATATAGGGAATAGATGTACATCACCTTTTTGTTTCCATGAGCATAAACAAAATTATGGGAGATGGCAGGAAAACAAAAAAGCATGCTGGAATGAGGAAGGGAGAAAACTGCAAAAACCAGTTCATTCATTGTAAAATTCAGAAGTCTAATGATGACAAAAGTACTAAGAGCAGATGCAACATAGAATCACAGAATGTTCCAAGTTGGAAGGGATCCATCAGGATCATCGAGTCCAACCCCTGGCCTTGCACAGGATACTCCAAGAGTCACACAGTGTGCCTGAGAACCTTGTCCAAATGCTTCTTGAACTCTGTCAGGCTTGGTTCTGTACCCACTTCCCCGGGGAGCCCGTTCCAGTGCCCAGCCACCCTCTGGGTGAAGAACCTTTTCTTGACATCCAACCTAAACCTGCCCTGTCTCAGCTTCATGCCATTAATAAGTAATTAAATAAACAAATAAATAAATAAATGCCATTCACTGACTTCTGAAAAATTGTCATTATCCTTAAGAAATGAGTAATAACAAACCCTTAATATAATGCTACAAGATTTTTCTGTACTTACAAGAGAAATAAAATGATTGACCATTTCTGTGCTGGAAAATACAATCTTCAAAAATGAGTATTTGTATTTCAGGGAGATGCAAAGCATGAATGAAGAGGAGCAGGAAGTAGAAGTGTCCACATCAACAAAGTGGACCATCACAGGGATAAAACTACCTGGAAGGGTCCAAAAGGCGGCTGCCTGTGCAGCTCAGTCACTTACTGGTGCAAAGTCTTTGTGACCAGAAACCCTTCTGGCATTAACAATTCTACTGGGCAGTGACAGTGACATCAAGTGGATACATTAGTGAATTAAACAACTGAGTTACTCTGATACACGAGAAGCTGTATTTTAGTAATGATTCATCTGAAAAGTGCTTCTACCGTAAGACAGATTGAAAAGAGATTTGGTCTTTGAGGGACTCTTTGTGTTCATGTGTACATAATCCCCTCCCTCTATCTTCATAGGAAGGGTAGCTCCCACTTGATTTATTTGAACAGAAGAAATTGGGAAATTTGCCAAAAAAGCTGAGAAAAGGGTAAAAAATTGGAAGCTTCATCCTTCCAGATATGATTAGCAACAGTTCATGAATGCAGAATTAGTTTGGGAAAACTCAGATGCATAAAGTAGGGCTGCCCCAGGCTGTTTTAGCTTCTTCACAACAATGCTGTAGTACTTATTTAGTTATCCAGTAATGCCAAGCAACTGCTGATGACTTCATTATCCACAAAGTATGCATGCATGCACCCCAAATGAGTCCACTGCAAATGTACTCGCATCATTAAATTTAGAGTAAGGCACCAAAGCATTTTTAAAGCACATTGGGACTCTTTAAGGAAAAGACTTTTTTTCTTCTACATGGGTGAAAATATTCAAATGGAAAATCTTCAGTGCAGCTTTATTTTGGAATAAAACCACACCATTTTTGCCACGAAAGTGGTGGCAGTGTCTCTTTTATCTTCATCTGCCAACACCCCTGTTTCAACTATATACTCCCATGTGACCAAACTCCCATTTCAGCCTAAGTGCCTGCCACTCACTGGAACTTTTCTTTATTAGAACACTTTATTAGAGGGTTTGTACTGCTTGCTCAGCACTGCTGGAGTAGTGCTGTGCAAGTGAAATCAACAACGATGCTCAAGTGTGTAGTGGACTTGGTGGAATACTCACACTGTCTTTTGGTAGTTAAATACACACTTGCATCTCTATTTCTGTCAGTGTCAGTCTGCTTATTTAAAAGGAAAACTAATTGTTTGAAACTCAGATTAGCTGGTGACACAACCTTTGATGGCATGGCCCAATAAAATGTAGTCCAGATGTCAGCAAAAATTTTTTGGACCATCTCTGTTGCCTACAGCTTACACCACACAGACACTGTGTGAATATCTCTTTGATTTTGTGGATGGAAGTCTACAGAAATGAAAAGTATTGCATTAGGGCAAAGTAGCCTCATTCTTCCCCCACGGAAGGTGTGGCAATGAGGAGCTGCACTGTCAGCCAGCAGCATCCTCCAGGTATTAAGCAAACATCTCCAGAGACTCTTGCCTTGCCCAGATTTTACAGAGATGCCAGGATGATTTCCCTCTATCCCCATCTAATACCTACTTAAACCACTCCTAGGACAAGGTTAGGGTTTTTTTGTCCATGCAAAGTTTAGGACTTTTCCATTATGATGAATCTTTGCTCCCTGGTCTTCTCCAAGGTACCAGTTAGGGTCCCCTGGGAGACTCACAGGAGAAGAGATTTTCGCCACTTCAGGTTGCCCCGTGCAACCAGGGTGGCTCCCAACCTTGCTCCCCTTTGGGGTGAGAGCACACAAAAAAGCAGATGAGAGTGCCAGCCAAGGATGGATTTTTTTTTTTTGATTTGGGCCATGATGGCTCTTGCATTCAGCTTCTATCCTTAGAAACAGCATTCCCTTAGACTGTACATCTACTGTAAAAGAGCAAATGTCTGTCTTTGCCCACTTCTGTATGTACATCCTCTGTCTCCTCAGAGGTCTGTGCTCCTCAGCACAGAGGTGCTCAGCATTTGCTGAAGGAATGACAATATTGATTGACACTTACAATCCTGCTGTAAGCGACCCTGAGATTGCTTGCTTTATGAACAATTAAGATTTCTGGGGAACAAAAAAAAAAAAAAAAGAAGAAGAGAAACAGTTTTCTGTTGTAGAACTGCAAACCATTTGCTCAAATGCTTTCAAGACCAGTGCCACAGTGCCAGATTTTCCCTATTCAAACCTAGATGAACAAAACCCTCCAAAACCATTGTAATATACCTAGGCCAGGAAAACACTGAAAAGCCAAAACATTTGTACAGCTTCAGTATAACTGGAGAATAATTAGTACGTAGGTAAATAATAGAGTGTGCTAATGCATTGTATACCTGCATGAGATCTGTGTTTTGTAGTAGAGATTTCACGTCAATGTCAAAGGAAGAATAATGCTTAACAGTTAGAGTTTGTGATGCTGTCACTGGAGGAAAGGATTTCATTGCATGTCTACAGGGATTGTCTTATCAGGCCATTTGGATGCAAGATCGTGGTGGTAAAACTATTCCACTGTATGCCTAGCCCCTCTGACTATTGCATTACAATGCTGTCAGGGTGCTGGGACATAAAGATTTTACTGCAATCATTCTGAAGCTAATACGTCCAGATAAAATGATCTCAGTGTACCTTGTTTTCCCAATAAATTAAAAAAAAAAAGACCTGAAAAATCAAAAAAAAATATTGAAAGTTTTTAAGGTTTGGGAAGGGCACTCCAGGTTAGTAAGGCACATAAGCTCAGACTCTTCCATATTATTGTAGCACTAGTTGGGTCAGGAGACTTTGGGATAGGATGCATGCAGTTGGAATGGAGAACCCTCATTTGCAAGATATTCTAATTTTTCTTGTTTTGAGGTACTTTGGCATTTGAATATAGGTAGCTCTAATATTCCTAGAGTTCCTGAAGGGAACACCATACATAGTCCTGAAATCCTTCTCAGATGTCAAATGTTTAATTATTTCTATTAGCTGCTTTAATGCTCTATTCTTACAGGGTTAAAGTTGACTGGTGGGGTTGCATACCCTTTCAGAATAGCCAATACATCTGTATTCCCATTTTTAAAAATAAAAGAAAATGTGAAGTTAAAGTATACATCATCCCTGCCTCAAAGCCTTAGCTCTGCCCCCAGACTGAAGAGCAGTGCAGCTAACGGGGGTGTGTACACTGGCTGCAGCCACGGCACGTGTCTGACACACCATCCCCTTGGCAACCCCTTGTCTCATTTATCTTCTTGAATGCTCGGCTAACCTTCTCTATCTTATAGGCAGCTGCTCTGATTGGCACAGATGTTAATTAAACTAGGTAGTAACAGAGCACACACAGGCCCTCGGAGCTGAAAGAGATCCTCGTCCGCACCACTGCCCCACCGCCGTTCTTGGTGCATCCTGGAAGGAGTGAAGAAAAAATAACCTTATCCTGAGATCTGTAACAGCCTCATGATGGCAGAAGAAGGGACAGGGCAAGCATTAACTGGTGGCAACAAGTACCAAATGGAGGTTACTGGTGAGCTGGAGATGTGGAAAAAACATTGCTAATTGCTAGCAATGACCTAAATTAATTTCTCTTTTCTCTGCCCACAGGTTGCAATTTTCTTTTTCCTCATTTGAGCACTGTGATCTTCCATGTTACCCACAGTATTCTTTCAGGGTGAAATGTATTGAAGATATGAAACAAAGTTAAAATTATAAGAAACAGGCTAATGCATCCTTCCGACCTATTGGCTTTTCTTAAATATTTCATCCAATATTCTGGAAATTTCCCCCCTAGAAATTTTCACAGTGACTTCCCTTGTTATTAAAGAATATCACAGCTATAAGGTAGTCCTAGCTGTGAGAAAGACAAATCAGGAAGTTTCCCCTGGAAATCCCATTGCCACTGTACTGTAACACCCACTCACGGAACACTGCAAAGGGCAGGATGAACTCCTAGGACATGCTGATATATGAATCTTGTTGCACATAATACATTTTAAGGCCCTATGCTTACTTCAAATTTAATAAATGCCTATCCAATTCTCTGATCTACAGCAGAGCACCGATGTAGATGCACCTGTTTACCTTGCATCAAGCTGTGCTGCAGATACAACCAGAAGCTTAAATTTTGAAAGTTTGGGCTGCCCCAAAAAGGTGATGATTAGGTACTGGATAAGAGCGATTGAAACCAGGTAGATCACTCTCAGGTTGGATCCATCACTGAACAGTCATGCAAACTGAAAAGACAATTCTTGGATTTCACCTGTTTCCTTGAGGGTGTCATGAGAATTCCTCCCTTAAATGGCCGAGTTTTTACTTCAGATCAGAATAATCATGAAGGCTTTTCAGAACTGAGAAAATCTGTGGATGGTGCATTCAAATAGAAATGGTTTGCTATGAGAAAGGGGATATATTTGATATAATTTTTACTAATTGCTATAGATTCACTTAGGTTCCAGATAAGATTAAATGTGAGACCAGAAACTAGCTTGTTTAAACAGAAATGACAAGTTTGAGGGTGTCTGGACCAGACCACTGTGCAATCAAAGCAGTGAGCATGAGCAGATATTCTCTGTTCTCCCAGGTAAGAAATTACCTGCTGACAACTCTGCAGCTGCTGGTCAGTGTTCCCTCTCATCAGTCCTCTCGCTCCATTCCGTGGGGCACTGCAGCTCCAAAAGTGCTCTCTTTCCCATGGTGTGTAACCTGAATGCTTAAGGCTGTAAAAGGTCTCAGAGGATGTTACCAGGCTCAAGTCATTACCCCTCTCCCCAGCCAACATGCTGCTTAAGAACTTTATGCTCTGTTTGCCTTAATCCTTGCCGGTGCCGTTAGATGCCTTGTGCTTCCCCTTGCCTTTTCCTCCCAGTTGTGATTTAAAATACATCAGAATATGACCCAGTTTTATAGTCACGGCGGGCTGTATGCAGCACACAGAGCAGGTAGGAAGCTTCTCTAAGC
This sequence comes from Erpornis zantholeuca, assembly GCA_013400515.1. Taxonomy (NCBI): domain Eukaryota; kingdom Metazoa; phylum Chordata; class Aves; order Passeriformes; family Timaliidae; genus Erpornis; species Erpornis zantholeuca. Next base: position 97,166 of record VZTN01011112.1, on the reverse strand, counting down.
TCCCTGTCTTTTTGAATTAAAAAATCATATGGTTGGTCTCACACATCCTGTGCCAAGCTCCTACGAACTGAGCTTCAGTCCAAGTAGAGAAACGCTCCTGCCATTACAGTATTAAGAGTACAATCCTGTCTCTGTGTGCCTGCACTTGAAGTGCAAACATTATATAGGTAGCACTGAATATTAGTTCATTAGATTTCCAAAATTTAATTAATTAATAATAAAAACTTCCTTCTATCTACCTAAACCACTGCTTTTCCAAGACCTTCCTAATCAATAGCCATGCTCCTATACTATTACTCTGTTTAGCACCATCATCATACAGTTCCCATAGCTTGTGAAACTGCTCAGTTTAATTTCATGATTTCAAAATTTTCAAACAGAATGCAGAAAAAAAAAGGGAGACACTATCTAGGAGCTGAAACCAACACCAAAGCCTAGTGAGTATGTATCAGAACTTTGTAATTAATAGGTTTCAACTCCTTTGTAAAGGGCTTAAATCATTTATCCCTATTTCATTGCCAGAAAAATCTCAATGTTCTTGTATTAAATATAATATATATTCACATATATTTTTTTCCTGAGTGTGTTCCAAAAACAGCCCATCAGCTCTAAGTACTTGCTAACACCTCCATCATATGACAGCATTTGTTTGAAATATTTGTATGCCATATAGTTCAGAGTACCTCCTTTTTTCCAGGCAACAGCTAAAAATTTTACTACAGCATTAAGAAATTTTAATGACTGTTAAAAGGTTCCCTAATGACTATAATAAAGGACAATATTTTATTGATGTCAGCAACTAGCAGTTGACTTATGCAGTACTACTTTTTAATCTTCTGGTTTGCTGTGCTCTTACATATCTCTGCTTCAATTCTTAGAGCAAAACCTGATGCATCTCAGCTGTGATTTAACAGGCTTACTCATAGCACTAAGAAGTCAATGCTGAAGTTACTCAATGAATTAAGTTCTGTCTCTCCAGTGCATACTCGAGTTTTCATACTCATTTCACGCTCACAGTCATTGACATATGGACAGTTGTCTATGAATCTGTGCAATGGCTCCCCAAGGCTGGAAATCCAAAGCCTCATTGTTTATGCCACGGTTAGTTTTCTGAGACATTAGCAGAAGGTTCAAAATCTGATTCCCAGGTAAAGAAGACATCCCAGGTTTGGATGCCCAGTCTGTTTGATTGCCATCTACTTTGGCAACAGAAATTCAAGCCTGAGTTTTTCACCACCTGATGTCTTTCCATAATTTCTATGGAAGTACCTGCACTGGTCTATCAGGACATCCTGGAAGCCTACAGAGAGAAAGATAGGAAGCCTTTGAAAGACTGCAAGAGGACATAGAATCAAGTCAGCTATTTATTCCTGAATATACCCACCTCATAAGGAAATGGTGTGGCTGGGGTTTGGGTATATTTACACTTCTGGTTTACTGTATGACCTTGGGCAAGTCACTCATCCATTTTCTGCCTTTGTTTCTGTATCTGCATTACAGAAATAATAATTACATTTTCTGCTTCACATAGTTCTTCCGAGGCTTATTTAGTGCTATCAATACACAGTGCTTCACAAAATAGTGGAATTATTTTAACAAATATGTTGATCTAGAATGACTATTGAGAGCAACAAACTCAGAACCAGTTCTCACAGCAGTTCTTAGATCTGCCCCCACCATCCCAGACATCTATCTGAGGGAAAAAGCTCTTAAAGAGGCTCTGGCTTCTAAATGCTAGTGCAAGAATATAAAGGTAAAACAGATGCATGGCTGGAGCAATCCTCATTAACTGCGTGAGAGGGAACTAGCGGGGAAGAAGCCTAACACACTGACTGGCTCCAAGCCCTGGCTGGGCTGGGGGCTGCACAGCAGAGCACAGCCCATTCAGATCACACTGCCCTGTCACGTTAATCCTTGTGGAATGCTGAAACCACGTTACATTTGATCACTTCATTCCTTTGATTATTCCAACTGGTCAAAATGGGGTTTGGAGCATCACTTTCGCGTGGAAGATGAAAGAAGGAAAGGAGGTAGGCACAAAGGTTTCCTAAATAGAAGTCCGGCAGCTCCTTACAACTTATTATCAGACCTCCCTGGTCCTTGCAGAGACTAGGAGAGTGCAAATTAACAGAAGCAATTAATTACTCACATGTAAGCTGCTGGACTGAATCCGGGGGAATGGGGAGGACAGCAATCCATGGGGTCAGAATGGAGCCTTAATGAGCCCTTCTGGCCTCAGACCCTGTGACTATTCAATTAGGCACGAGACCTTGCTGTGTGCCAAAAGGCCTTTCGCCCCAGCCCCTGGAGCTGTGGCTCCTTGTGCCAAGCCATAGACCTTGCCCATGATGTCTGGGCTGGCATTAAACGCTGGCTAGTTGGGCTGCTCTGCATCGCAGCCCTGAAATGAGGGCAAGCAAGTGACAGCCCAGCACAACTGCAGCCGCTCTTCACTTCAGCCTTGCCTTTAAGGGCATTGTGTTTTGTCGTCTTAAATTACAGTAAAATTGCAGTCAGCTGGGTAAACCCAAAGGCCCATTTTGTTCTTTGCTGGTTTCTGCCATTCACAGAGTTTTCTCTCATTGAACCTCATACCTATAGTTATTCAAAAATGCTTAAACACTATAATGTTCAATGAAAGGCAGGGAACTTTGTGTTTAAATAAAAACCCAACTGATTTTTTTTATATCCATTTGCTCTTTCACCCACCTCACAAGTCTCCTTCAAAATGATCCCTCTCTAAGTAATTAATTTTCCATGAGAAGATGCTAACACCAGGACAGTGCAAAAATAAATATCAGAAAAGAGCAAGCAAAAGGGAATGTGTCACATACTGACTACAGGGAAACAGTGCAAAACATCTAATCACAGCAGTGCCAGGAAACTTGAACCTGTCCAAAAGGATCCAGTGCTCTCAATGTTTAATTGCTGTTGATGGCTGCTGGTCAGTCATGCATGACAATGTGTGTGTCACGCTGCTTCCTGCCTATGCTCATTCCTGTCAGCCTTCACTCCAGGTGATGAGTATGGCTTCTCTGACCAGGGGAGAGAGAGAGAAGGGGGAAAAAAAGACCCCTCACAGACACAAAGCAACATGTACCCAAATAACCCAAGCCACAGGAACAGACTGCCAAAAATGGACAGCAAAGGCCAGCTTTTATCAACGTCTCTACCCCTCCTTATTTATGCTTAAAAAAAAAAAGAAAAAAAGAAAAAAAAAAAGTGGCATCTGTGACTGACAGTCTTCCAACTGGCAAGACTCAAGTCTCCTGTTTGCTTGATTATATGTTTGAACACATGCTTGGGGCTGCACAGAGAAATTTGAATTACAATCAGGTGACAATGAACATTATAGTTTTTGGGGAACTGGAGCTTTAAAAACCTCCTCCTTGAGCTAATAAGAAAGAGATAGGGGGAAATATCGGAGAAGTAACTTAAAAGGTCTAGAAATTGTATAACAGCTTTCCACCGCTTTCTAAAAGTGACTGTTTAATGGTTTATGTATCTGGGCCCAGATTCAGCAAAGCACTTAAGCATACATTTAACTTTAAGTATGTGAATGATCTCATCCTTATTCAGCAAAACCCTTCAATAAATGCTTAATTTTAAGCCTATGCTTAGCTGTGTTGCTGTAGCAGGGCCTCATCACGCACTTCTGCATCCTGCTATGTCTGTCATATAATTAGAAAGAGTGCTGCTCTTTTACTTCCCCCATTGCTCTCTTCTTTTCAAAACAACAATCATTATTTCACCATTGTTTAGCTTCCTTTTGCTCTGTGCAAAACAAGTCCCTGGGAGTCAATACATTCCTTAAACATCCAGAATGTATCCACTCATTCCCATTCCACTTTGGATCCATCTGCAGTCGAAGTCAGGGTGAGTCTTGCTCTGGTCTCCAATGGGAGCTGGATCAGGCTCTTGGTCAGGACCACGCTCTGGATGTGCTGCAGAAGTACCTGGACTGAGTTGAGTACGAATGTGAAAGGCAGTGCAGTGAGGAGGCTTTACTGCAATAAAAGCACAGTAACAACACTTTAGCTGATTCAAAATTGATCTGACTTCTGATGCGGTTGGGACACTTTGAGGAAGGAACTACAACATCATTTCTGGACCACAACATTTCAAGCAATTAGGACATAGCATATGACGTGAGTTTTGATGATGTAATTGTTTTATGATCCTTTTGTTATTCTCTCTGTGTACTGCTTTCATTCATCTCTCCAATAAGTGGGGAATGAAGGTAGAATGCAAAGGAGGGAGAACAGCTTGTTTCACATGACATTTCTGGCTCATTTGAAGATGTTCCTTATTACAATTGCCACCCTTTCCCCTCTCCATATCCACACTCACCCACCAGTGAGTGTCAGGAAGGCTGTTCAATTTCATTGATGTTAAGGATGATGATGAGAATCATGTTTAAGTGCTAATACACAGATACAAATTGAGAAATGCTCTATAGAGAGGTCATTCCACTTTATTTTTCCTGTATTGGGTTTTGCTAGCTCTAATATTTGGAACAACTTGACTTCCTCTGACATCACTGAAGAGAGTCTGTGTGTTTTTAAATTATTATTATTGTTATTGTTAGTATTATTATTATTATTACTATTATTACTACATCTGCTACTACTAGAGAGGTGATATGGACAAAGAGAGCAATAGGTGCACAAGGGAGAATAACTCCACTCAATTTATGTTATTTAATCTATGTGCTCTTTTTTACCACAGATTGAAAAGTGGTGGCCAAATAACTCACTAAAAAAGTCCTGGGGTACATTCAAGTGTCACGATTTCTAAGTTCAGAAGTGCCATGGAAGGGAAATAAAAACATAAATAAGTAGTTTTGCAAGAACAGAACTAATGAAGCCCTGTTTCCAACAGCTTTGTGCCTCATAATTAATTGTGAGCTACAGTTGAAGCTTTTCCCAGGGGTGGGGCACATATGGTCCATCTCTCACTCTCTGAGAAATATATAGATAGATATACTGTGTGGATTCTTTATGGTTAATAATGCATGAACTCCCTCTGCAGTCTTGTCGTTAGGCAGGCTCCTTATCGGGTGTCTTTGCTTCACCATCCTCCTCCTCCCATCCTTCCACAACAAGTAGAGAATTTTATTTTAATCTTAAAGATTACTGCTCTGCCAAATTTGTCTGAAATCACCAAAGAGATTAAAACCTGAATAGGTTAAACTACACACATGCATATACACAAACATGCAAACTGTGTGAGTGAATAAGCCTTACCTCTATATGAAAGGTGGCTCCCAATTGTATGCAGCACCAGTAGATATTTCTTTTCACATGTAGAAGCAAAGGGAAAATACTATCATTTAATACTTGCCCTTTTTTGGCATCCTCTCTTATAAAGGAGAAGTCACCAACACTCATGAGAACTGCAAGAGAGATAAGCCAAATGAGCTCAACAAGAAATGACAAACTTGCTGCCAGCATGGGAACGTGCCACGAAGTCAAGTCTGTGAAGTTCAGGTTTGGAAAGCGTTATGGCTTCTGAAGAAAAGCTCAGACTAGAGTGGTGTGCATGCTGGCACTGAAGAACTTTGCCATACATGGCCCTTTCCTTTCTGTTCTGCAGGCACGTTAATGATTTGAAGCATTAAAAGGAGTTGTTCCTAGTTATGGTGATTTTCAGAAAATGGGGATGGTGAAAACAGGATTATCAAAGCATTGGAAACTTAGAGCCACTTTTGAAGTTCAGGCCATGTAGTGACTGTGTGTAGAGCAGGATGCAGCAAATCGCTTGGAACTTGGCCTTGAGTAAGATAGCCAAAAAAGCTCATGTAAAATTAATAAGCAGCCTTCCTTTTCATTTTAAATGCAACCAAAGCCCAAATGCTGGAATAAATACATTCGGTATACAGACAGAATTTTCATAAATCAGCCATGCTTATCCATATCCTTTGTACTTTGTAACCATTAGCCATACACTCTATTGAACATAATGTTTCCTAAGATCCCTGGTGGTTTCAGTATTAATCTGAATTCTGTGATTCTACTGTCAAGTTTAAATTACAGATCTGACCACAAACTTATTACAAAATATACTGCTCTCTTCTGTGCTCAGCTTTTCTTCATTTCATATTTTTACAAAAAAGAAAAAAAAAGAAAAAAAGAAGAAGAAGAAAAAAAGAAAAAAAATTGCCATTGCTCTTGCAAAAAGACTGATCTCTATGATGAGGCAATGAGCAAAATTTATTTTAGGAAGTGTTGAAAAAAGAAAAAGGACACATCTTCATCAAATCCATAACTAATGTAAATTGGATGTTTGATGTTAGATATTTATAACAATTACATACCACATTTATTTATTTATTTATATTTTTTGTAAAGGATGAAAGCTTAATTCTCTTAACTACCAGGGGGCAAGTATAATCTGTCCAGAGGAAAGCACAGTATGGCCAGACGAAATGATAGCTCTCTCACACTGCTCTGTCAGTGCAACTAAGCCCTGACATGAAAGCCTTAAGGGTGTGGTAAAAAGGACTGCCCTCCAGTGTGCTGAAAGGAAACTTCAGCATCCTTGCTCATTCGTTTTTTGTATAAAAACTGACAGATGTGTCAAAGGTGTGATAGTTTTGTGAATAAGTAATAAGTCCTGACAAGTTGGACCTTATCATTCCCTTCAGCCTAAGGTGAGGAAGGAGCCTGGGGTAATAGCAGGGGCAACAGAAAAGCCCTGGATGGGACTTGCGGGATGGCTCGCCTCGTTCGTCTGTGTTCCTGCTGGTACAAAATGGATTTGATGACAAATCTGATCAAATTCATGCCTGGTATAATTTCGGAGAGGTCAGTGGTGTTACACCAGGGAAAGCATCAGTCCTTGGTGTTTATTTAGGGAAGACGGCAGAGGCTTTGGAGTAAGAGCAGTGCACTGAGCCATGAGCTCCCTTCCCCTCAGCAGAGCGCTGTGGACACTTCACACGAAGGGCAGTTGCTTTTCAGAATAATGTACGAGTTCTCTGTCAAAACCTGTGCTTCAGCATGGCTCACAGAGGAGGTGCAATTAGTGCACTTGGCCAGTGTGACCCTCAGCCGCCTCGCCCAAAACTGCCAGATCCACCTGAGATCTCTTTCCAAATAAAAGCAAACCAAGATTCTTCTCTCTGCAATATCTAGGCCATATTACAGAAGATTTACATTCAAGTGGAAGAAAAATAAAGAAGGTTGTAATCTATTTATTTGTCAAGCAAAAGGTTTGCCTTTCTGCAGGGATAGCAAAGCTCATATTTACAATGCATAGACTTGCAAAGATCACTAGTGCAATGAGAAACATACATGAGATAGTTTGAAAAGCAGGAATTCCAGATGGAAGGGAGCATAACCGAATGAGAATGCAAAAATATTTTTACAAGTAAATACTCATGGCCTCACTATGTAATTTTCATAAGCTTTCATCAGAAGGAAATAAACCAATATGGAAATGCCAGCAGCTGAGATACTTAAGAGCATGAATAACTCCCAAACTTGGAAAAAAAAGTGTTTGGGAAATTATAATGCTACTTAGTAGATTTCCTTTTCTATATATTTTTCCACTCAGGCATGTAATAAATCAGGAAAATCTAACATTCCAGATAATGGGAAAAAAGAAAAAAAAATCAGATCAAGTTAACATATTTCTATTATACATACAACATATATAGGCCAAATAGACAAAGGATGAGAGAACTGGATACGGTGTAAGTGTGCTGTGCAATGGCATTGACTTTGCAGGTGATGGATGGTAGTAAGACACACAACCTCAGGGACAGAGGAAACTGGGACATGTGGAAAGCAAAAATCCCAGAAGCATGAGAGGGGACTGCAGGAATAGCATGGCAGTGAAGGACATCTGCTGAAGAAGTCAGGAGAAGGTCAGAGGCAAGAGCCAGACATTGTAGGGTAAAGCATAGAGTCCAGTTTCCTGAACGCAGTGTAGCTGGAAATGGGTTCTGCAAAGGGGGTGGGGGTACCAGATAGATGTGATGGGGCACAGAGATCTGAAATACTGCCCAATGAGGCCAGACAAGTGCTGGCACATGGGTTTGGACTGGGGGTTCTGTTCCACATTTCGCAGGCTTGTTCTAACTACTACCCCCCCTGCCTTCTTTATATTTTAAATTACTTCAGTGTTGTCTTTCCTCTTTTTTTTTCTCCTAAGGCCTGAAACGCGATGCCTGCTATGAACACTGTCTTCTTTTGACATTTTCACTCCCTGATAATGCTGCAAGCTAGCCTTGAATTTTAAAGAGTGGCACGCATGCACACACTCAAGCACTCCCACTCTGAGGCTGTCATTCTCATCAAACATCTGGAAATCTGTTTGCCAGAGTGCTGCAGCCAAATGCTCCTGCCTCATCCAGGCAGAATTGTGCTTCCCCTACAGGGTAAGCAAGAAGAGCTCGAGAGCAGATTTACAGCTGTTGATGTGGCAGCACTGAAGTCTTGTGCGGCAGCTCAGAGCTCCTTATTTATGGTTTTAGCCCTCAGAGGAGTTTGGTTAGAGAACGGATTGGATATGGACATCCAAAGCCTTCTTGCAGCCTGAAGAATCCTTCCTTTTCCTTTTATTTCTATAATCTTTACTGTCCAGCCCTTCATAATTCTGGCCAAACACAGATGGCTCTAACTCCCTCAGACTCTGAGGACAGCATCAGCCTTGGTACAGAGACCTCACTAGGCACAGTACCAAAAGATTTCATCTCCTCAGCCCAGGGGAAGAAGAAATGGAGGATCAAACTTCAAGGCATCTAAGTGCCTAAATCCCATCCCCTCTCTAAAGCACTCCCTGAGCTGAAGAAAATTCTTTTTCAGGCAGGACACATGACACTGGTAACAAATATTGTCTTATCTTATTTCAGGTCATAGGAGTGAGTCCTGTTACCCTGACCTCCACTCCTGCCAAAAATTAATTAGGGAAATGAGGGGGAGGGAAGGCAATAAGGTGGCATTAAGGCTCTGAAGTAAAAGAGCTGGAAAGATACCTGTGGAGAAATGAGAGAAAAGGACTGTATTTTATCCAAAATGATGCTTCTATCCAGTTCTGGGTAGTGAGTGGAAAAACAGGGAGAGCAATAGGTAATGAACAGAACTAGACGAGATAACAACAAGCCACCTGCAGAGATGTAGCAGAACAGTAAATAAGAGGAAAAAAGCCTTTCTTGTACTCTCCATAACATCAGGGTTAGCATCCAGGATTCCCAATGCAAAGCCCAGACACAGCTGTTTCCTTACTAGCCTAAATAACCTAACAGAAAATTTACATCTTGGCTAAGACATTCAGCATGCTGATGTGCAGACCAGAAATACTTGATTTCTAAAGGATTTTCCCCAAAAGGAGCAAAGCTGGCACACCAGGACACAGGGAGGCATTTGATGGCACAGCATGGAAGGGGAAACTGACTATTCCGTCCCTATTAGGACAGCTGGAAGTTACAGTAAATGGGCTATTGAGAACAATGGGTTGGAGCCAATGGAAAGGCAACTTCCAAACATTTCAATTTAAAGGTCTCTCAGCTATGGAAAATGATTGCCATGGGGCTTTGTTTCAGGTCGAGGCACCAGGGAAAGTGCATTTAGAAAGCATGACAGTCCATTTAGCAGGCATCCCTCAGCCATAGGCACAGATTCCCTCAACAAACGCTCGGTTGTGTGCGCATCTAATCTTCATCCAACTTGGGGGAAAAACACCACTCAAAGGCAAGGAGTTTTTAGTGAAGTTTCAGTGGTAAAGCTCCACACAGACATCTCCTCATTAAAAAAAAAAATAAAAATCTGACTATGTAAGAGCTGTTAGTTGCTGCTGTGCTGTTTAGTGGCTGGCAGGCCAGCCTCAGGAAACATGACTGAGGGCTATTGTGCCTTCGGTCCTGGTGATGGAAAGAAAAAAACACAGTATATTTTTTAAGAGAGTTATCTTAACTGCTGAACAGCTAGAATAAAATTAAGGCATTTAGACCTTTTTTCCTCCAAGCATTTGTAAACTGTTTAAGTGCTCCAGTTATGTTACATGTTTATTTTTCAGAAAAAGCATGAACAAAACCAGCCAGACAAATAACCCTAAATATGTTGAAAAAGTGAAGGGTCAATAAATTGTTTGAATTTGGACAGTCCACTGGTCTGGCTTAAGAATGAACATTTGAACTGAAGGAGGCTAAAGCTATGATGATTGTAAGGCCCAAGGAGAGATACAGCCCTGATAAGGGGTGGCTGTGGTTCACTGGAATGGAGGCACTGTGTCCAGAAAGGATGGGTGACTCATTGCAGGCATAGAGAACACCTGACAGAAAGAAATGGCACCCCTGTGCTCATGACATACCTCGTGTGCTCAAAAGGGTCCAAAGTAAAACTCGAGAAAAAGAGGCAAAAGGAAATATTGCCACATTTTGCTTTTTCAAACTTACCCATCGCTGCTTATTTGTGCCCTTACAAAGAGGATGAGTGAAGTTGGAAAATGGTGAATTAGGAGTCATTGGGCAGATTTAGCCCTTCTTGAGTTTACATTGGTTGTCTGGCATCAGCCTGCCTTTTATGTCTCCCTTTTTATGGTCACACACATCCTGTCATGTGTGTCCTGCCTCAAATTTCACATGTGTGTCTGCATCTGGAGATTCAGGGTAGTGGCCCAGGTGTCAAAAGGCCACCTCCCCTTAGCTCTAGAAGGAATCACTTTGGATGCTTGATTACCCAAGAGTAGGGAGACTTGTACGGGAATTAGTTGCTGTCAGCAGATGATCAGCTTATTCTACAAGTCTTACAATTTTATCTTCCTCGGGAAGAATAGGAATTAGGGTGAATCTGAGTCATTCTAATAGAACAGATAATCGTGCCTGTTTTATAATTGTGAGAGTAGGCTTGTTACATTCATCAGCTCTGTTTATAAAGAGGTTTGAAGAGCACCTGAGGCAGCTTCACCCTCTGAACACAAAAGAACAGCGGTTTGGAGGTAATACAGAATTAATGGCTTATTTCCCAGTCTTCTTTCTGCATATCATATGTTTCCTACTGTAATGTGTGAATGGAGCATGTATGAAGTATAGCATTCCTGGGAAGAGAGGTGGTGAAAGACTTACTAGCACATGGGTTCAGAGGTACAGCGGTCAGTGATGGAGAAGAATGTTTGGCCAAGTGTAATAAATCAAATCTGCAAATACATGAAAGAGTCAACAGAGGTTTTAAGCAAAATAAGTATCACTTATGGCCTCAAATTAGTCTTTGCAGAGTAAATAAAATAGGATGATGAATGCTTCACTCTCAAATTGAAACAAATACGCATTAATCCATCTTTCAGACCTCCCTTTCAGGCAGAGATCTAATGGGTACAAAGACATGAATAGTAGATTAGAAATATTTTTATATCTTTCATTGGTTCTATTACAAATAATTCTGTTGTTTCTCTGTGACCTGGGGTACGTACAAGTCTCTTTCATTCCTTATGAAAAACATTTCACACAATCTATGGACAGTGGCGATTTGGGTCTATCTTGCTATTTCTATCTTGCTATGGACAGCTATCTGCTCTTGTTTGGGAATCCTCCCATGCAATCACAAAATAATTCATGTGCCAAAACTTGAACTGCATCAGCAAGAGAGTGCAGATTCACAACTTGACAATTAGAATCTTTTGTACCTCTTCTCTTTTACAGGTTACTTTTTTCCCCTAGAATGACATTTTAAGAAGACTACACCATTTGTTATCCCTACTTTTTTTCAGTCTATCCAGCCTCATTATTTTTATGTGGGTATGGACTGAGGTGGTGACAGCTGATCTGGTTTTTATTATATTTGCCTTTTTTCTGTTGCACTCCCTTTGCCTACTTTGACAGAAATAAGACACCAAGGAAAAAAGTAATCAAAACAGTGACAAAAAGGAGGAAAAGATTGAATGCAACAAAATTTTACTTTTAATCAGATTTGTTCTAATTTCAGCTTGCCCGACAGTTTTTAATATGCAAAAGAACTGTCCTTCATAGTGATTTAATGAAAATGGTCATTTTGCTGAGGGTGTGCTATGCATCATCCAGTCAGGATGTGAATATGCTCAACTGAGTTTTTTTGGGTTTTTTTTTTTTGAGCTCAGTATGCCCTCTGGTTTGTTTCTGGTTTGTTTCCCCTTCTAAAAAAAATTGCAGCAGCTAAATCTGCTGTTTTTGCCAATTCAGACATTACTCATTTTTTCTCAAAGCCAAGACATTTGTTCCAGCTCAAAGTTACTTCTCTTAAGGCATTTGTCTGAGGTTACTTCTTTTTCTCTCTCCAGCCTGTCCCCACATCTATTCTTCCAATATATCATACAAACTGGTCTGTTTTGAACCTCCCCTTTTGTCAGCCACAACACTGTGGAAGGTGGTGATTTGTAGGCTCAGAGCAGCGAAGACAATGTATGCCTGGGTCAGTAGTAATTAAGGAATGTCAGTGGTCGAGAGGGAGAAAATTCAACTCAAGCCAAACTGAAGCATTTAGATATTTTACTGCTGCATCCTTTTAGGCCTCTCTCAGCTTATAAATATTAATTTAAAGACTACCAACAAGGACAGTAAACGGATTTAGGCATAAAACTTCCTGTCAGCGGTGATTTGTGCCCAATAAAAGGAGAGCTGGATAGAGAAAGCCTGCTTCACTAAGTTTATGATAGACAGTGAAAGGCTGCCCTCAAAATAAAAAGCCTTTCACTCTGTCTGGTGTTGTATTGGCATCTCCTACCCTGACGAGCATCGTACTGGGGCTGTGTTGTTCCCTTTCACATCCAGCTCACTGAAAGGTCTGGGGTAGCACCAACACTGGCAGTGGGCTCTGCATAGTCAGCAGGATGGAAAGGGAACTTTTACAGCAGTGGTGCCTTGTAGTGAACTCTGAGATGGAAAAAGCTAACAAAAGGCCATTCCTTTCCTACTGACGCCCAACCTGAATGTAGGAAAGAAGTCCGCAGGCACTGTGTATTCTGTGAGAGTGTGCCTTTAAAATGTGACTGTATTAATGACAATAATATATTAATTATCTTCTCCTGATCTCATTTCTGCACAGGAAACATTTATTCTAAACTGTAATCTGTTTTACTTTCTGATAGTAAACAGCATAAATTGTATCCCTTTTCTTTGTTTCTCTGAACAGCATAGCCTCTTTTTCTTTGAGTGGTAAGCCATGCTGTTGCTGAGTAGCATGATCATGAGAAGCTGAATACCAGCTCAATATAACACTTCAATTAATCTTAACACTTTATCCATACTTAAGTAATTGAGCCTGGATGCAGCAGATCATGCTTTCTGCATGTTTAGGCTTGGTCTCTGCAATGCCCACTTGGGTCATGCTCTGCCTCTGGCTAGATCCACAAGCCAACATGCACCTTGTGTCTGATGTGTGTATAATGTTTGGCCAATTTATTCATCCCCATTACTCTTCATTTACTGCTTGTACTGCAGGGGATGTTGTTACATGGTACCACAACCTTTCTAGCTTGCCTTGCTCATCTCAGGCTTGCAGCTTAATATTTTAGGGAAGCAAATTAAAAGGTATCAATCAACTTTGTAATCTCTACAAATCTCTGTCTCTCTCAGTAAGTCATGGTGATTGTTTCCCTGCCTGGAGACTCTGGGCAGAACTCACACAAAGGGTGGCTGCCCCCATTTTAGAAAAATGGTTTGTCTGTGTGGGACCTCCCTCCTACAGAAGCTGCTCTCTGTGGCTCTTCAGTTCATTGTCAAGGCTTGGCCCATGGAGGATCACTAGCAAGGAAGTACTGCTTGGGAAAACCTTCTGAGTGGAGGGCAGTGGGAGGAGGAAAAGGGAACATGCATGTGGGCAAACACCCTTAGGAAAAAAGCTGAAAGACAGAGCTACGCTTTGTCAATGGAATTAACATGAAGCAGAGGCCCTTAGAGAAGATCATTCTGAAAAGAAATGAAAAATACATAAAACTTTGTTTAATTTATGGAATTTATAGGCTGCTGACCAGTAAGTATAAAGTTCTGTTCCCATGGTCCTCACTATCACTCATGTATTACTTGTCAGTAAATGTGGTGCACTCAGAACATAACAGCTACGGCAATATTTCTGCTCCCACTGCAGCTTTACTACACCCATGAAACTCTGTAATCTTTAAATTCCCTCACTGTTAACATCTGCTGAAACATTATTGGTCCCAGCATAGCCAAGCTGCTCTGAAATTACATTTAGCAGGGTAGTTAATGCTAACAGTATAATTCTAGAAGCAACCATGTTTTAAAAAGGCTTTATAACTGGTGTGGTGGCTCTGCTTCCCTTTGCTTTCACTCCTTCCCCACTCCTCTGCTTTTTGCTGTTATCTCACCTGCAGGCCAGAATTCATGTCTAAACAACATTTTCAGTTTTGTTTTGAATAACATTATCGTTTTGTTTCCCAGCCTTTGACTGCCAAGGAAAACTGCTGAAAACATCTTTGTCTCACCTAGTTACAACATCCAATTTGAAGAGTCCAAGGGCTGATGGCAGAAATTTCTAAAGCTTTAATAAAATTAATATCTTTTATCACCCACATAGTATGTTTTTCATTACCCAACATATAAGCAAAATAGACTGGTTGTCATTATTAATGGTGATTCCTCAATATATTAATTTGCAGCTTGTAAAGAGCTCAAGAGTTCAGCTTTGCTTTTATAAGGAAATATTGGGCAGAGGGCATTTAACTAAATCACTGACTGTTGTAAACATGCAATTATTCTGAAAAAAAAAATGCAAACACTCTAGAGTATTTGAAATTATGCTATGGATTATTTTAGTGCTATGTAATGTAATATATTTTAAAAACCTATGTATGGCTATATAATGCTATATATAAAGCTTTTTCATAGATACTGGGCAAAATAACCACATTTCTTAGAAAAGAATAATTAACATCTGGTTTTCTAAAAAAATATTAAGCTGAAACTTTCATTTTTAATGCAGTGAATCAAAACCCCCACCTATTCAGCAGTTCCCTCTTCAGCTAGAATTCCTTATAGCTCTCTTTCAAAAAGCAGCCTGGAAACACACATATTCTAGAGCTGAAAGGTTACTGCTGTTGAACATTTATGTTGCTATTAGAGTTTGTATATTATGTATTTAGAATATTACTCTAAAAACTATGTTAATTTAAAAAAATCTCCAGAAACTCTGTCCACAAAATAACGAACTGTATAATTTGCGATTTCAAAGAATAATTATTGTATTACCCAGCACTGCACAAGGATAGATGGACTGCTAAATCTGTTAAATTTAACTGGTTCCTGATTCATGAACAGCAGTAAATGACATCTGTGCCAGATGGCAGTCAGCATTTGTGCACTGATACTCTGATTTTCCCTTCTTGTGACCCATCTCGTCTCCACTAGTATTTGCTGCTTTAAGTGGCAGTGTCCATCACGAGATCATTTAATGTAGGTTAAAGCCATGCCAGTGAAGGAATTTCCCAGGAACACCTTGCAGGATTTTAATGCTACCACAGCAACAACAGTGCTGCATTCAAGACAATTTATTAAATACTCTGCAATCTAGTTTTGTACTTCTCCCCCACGTCTGTCTTCTGCTCTTTTTAAGAAGGATGGTTTTTGTTATTGTCTTGTTTAAAATGTGATATTGTGTTTTCAGCAAATGAGTAAACTAATGATTTCTTCATGAAATCATTGCTATGAAAGCATGTAATCACAGTATGATGCTATTTCAAGTAAAGTGATGTGGTTTCTTTTGAAACTTTGCATCAGAGTGGTGTTCAGGGCAACCTTGTTTGAGGTGTGGATCCCTTGCTTTCAATCTGTCATGATGATGTCTGAAGTAGCTGCTACGACTGCTTGGCAGGAGGGACTCCAAACTTTATCACTGACATGGTTCTCCCAGTAAGAAGCAATCACAGAGCCTTTGAGAGCAAAACTTAGGAGCTGTTCTGTGCATTGTTACCATCACACATCAATCTCTGAGCAGGTCAGGACATTATTTTAGAAAAATTTTAATGTGGCTTTTTGTAATCAGAACTTGAATGTGCTTCCCCCCGTGTTCTCCCATCATGACAGAAACTGACACAAAACTGGGTAGGAAAAGCCATTTCAAGGCATCCATTTGGAAATTTCTACCTCCTCATCTGGAAGTCTGTAAAAGTTTCAGGATTTCTGAAAAGTCTGTAGGCTAATGAACTTCTAATGTTCTTGTTACTTGGGACAAAGGTGCTTTGTTGGAAAAGCTGCTTTTGGAAAACTAAAATTCAGTGCTAGCTCAGGACAGGAATCTGAATTCTTTTTCAGAACGGCCCTTATATAAAAAACCCATTATTTTGAACAATGTCATATTTTAGATATTACTACTTTTGTAAAAAACCACATTATTTGAATATTTGCCTCAGTCTCAATACTGAGATGCAACTAGTCTGGGACCATTTTGCAGAAAGCCATGTGGCTTGTGGGTGAAATGCCAGCTGAACTGGTAGCACAGTATCTATAAGGGCAGTGGGATCTTCTGTATGGTGCTATATAAAAGGCCTCTCTTTCCTGACGTGCCTAGAAAGCCCTACAAAAGTAATTCTCAAACAACTCTGGAGATAATTGGCTGAGGGGTGTCATATTTGCATCATTTATCATAATACTAAACCCAGTACTTAGCTGTAAAGACCACTTTCATGCTTCTTGACTTTTTTCAAACTGGTATACAAATATTTGTTAATTCCATTACTTTCTGATTATAATAATTATGGCCTGACTTTATGAGGATCAATAAATGCACAATATTCTCCTCATTTATTTTATGTGTAACTCCAAATATCTTAAAAGCTGACACTTGCACGAGCTGCCTTTCAGGAAGGGAACAGCAGCCTCCATAAAGTCATGTATTGGAAGAAGCATTACAGTGCTAGTTATGGTAAAACCACACTGTACATACTTTTCAGGCTGTAAGGAGTAAATTAAGATTGTATAAGCTATAAATCACAGATGGATCCTGGAGTCCTGACTATAAATAGTAATGGCCCTCTTTTAAGTAATGCATGAGATTAAAATAATAATAGAATATAAAATTATACAATAAATATACAATTCAATATATAACTATATAAGACATAAAACACATAAAAATATAAAAAAAATGGTAAAAGTTCAGGGCCTTGTGAGCAGAGGAGGAGAGCAGACAGTAATGGATCCATGCTTCTGCGTGTCTGAACCAAGCTTGAGAGTCTCAGCCTGTTCCCCTACAGACTATCCTTTTCCCCATCCTGCCCTTCTCTGTTTAGATTCCTATGCTCAGTTCCATTCTCCTCACATAATCAGGTTCAGCATTACATCCTAGCACTTCTTTCACACCCATGAAGAGCCCTAAACCAAATGTGTAATAAATGTAGAGATTTCAGCTCTTTGCTTACTGATTCAACCTACTGGATTTCCCACTCCAGGCTCTCACTTTTTGGATAACAGTTTGGGAGCATAAGACTTAAACTACTGAGGAAGATGAGGTATTTAACTGCTGAATTAGATTAAATTTTGGCAGCCATAGGCTTCAAAGTTAAAAACTGCAGTGCCTAACTAGGACTGTCTCTAGCTCCTGGTCCAAACCATATATCTTGCTCTAATTGGATCAAATAATTTAAAGGCATTTGGAGATGACATGTATATATGATTTCATCCTCAAAGCAAACCATGTGATATGGTTTATTTCAGCACTTGTGTAGTTTTGAGGGATTTCTTTACAGCTGGAGAATCTAATTACAAGGAAGGCTACAAGCTCCTCTTGGAAAGCAATAGTCAACAACGGGCTACAGGACCCTGACCCTATCAGCCCTGGTAAGACCTGAATCATCATCACTGGGTTATGAATATATGTTCATATACATGTATATATGTATATATACTTGTGGTATGCTCACATGTAGGAATATCAATAATAGCTTCCTTCCATTGTATTTGCAGACATAGGAACTCAGCACTGCATTGAGTCAAATCCTCCTAACCTCTCCAAAACCCAAACACAAGTATCCCCTCCCCAGTTCTTCCTCCTTTCAAAAGAGCTTCTTCAAAAAGCTTTTGCCTCCCCACAGCTGAAATCGGTGTAGTGGGCGAAATCAGAAAGAACAGAGAAAAAGCTCTCAAAATTATCAAACGTGTCACACTGAGCAGATCTTCCTGCTCTGGGGCTGACAGGGCCCACAGCTCTCACAGCAGGATGGCAGGACAAGGAGAGTCCCAGATGCACCCACTGTCCTACCAGCCATGTACCCCTCCCGACCCCCTTCCCGTGGGCAGATGGGCAGCCAGGATCTATGGCTGAAGGTGCTCTGAGGTGGTGCTGCTGCACCTAAACCTGGCATTATTCTGGTGCTCCTCCTGCAGCACTGGGGATGAGAAATGCAGCTGAAGCAGCGCTGGTATTTACAAATTACAGCTCACTGTACCTTCCACAGTTCAGAGGAGGAGTAATGTGTAATAACAGCGTAATGCTATTATTATGATAATGATGATTAATACACAGCCCTGAGCGATGCTAGTCTAAATGCTGAGCTCCACTGCTGCGTGTTCTATCAGAAAGCTAATTCAGAAAGAGGCAAAGAATTCCCTTAAATAGTTTTTGAGAAGAAACACAGAAAAATAAGGCACTGATACCTAATTACAATCTCTTTTGAACAATGTGTGGCAATGTTCCATTTCAAAATGACTGATGCCTTCATGCACAGAGTAATCAATAGACAAATAAATAAAGGCAAAAGCAAAATGCAATTTTTTAATTAACTTGAGACAGCATTTTATTTTGGGGCAGATAGTAAATTTTTCGAAGTGTGGGCTGTGGCCTTCTTTCAAAACACTATTATTAAAGACATCTTCTCTAGTCAGGCTCAAGTACTTCTGAGGTCTTTGTGCTGCTCCTGACTTTTAAATAACAGGGTAACATAGAAGGACAAGTTTTCTTTCACAGCTTGCAGTATGTGCTCACACAGGATTGAGTAAGATATCATGGATAATTGTTTGCTGTACTGGCATAACAAAGATTTCTGTATTATTGATATAAAACTGCAATTAAATTATAGTACTGAATGATAACATTATTTTATAGATTGACATAAATTGGGCGTTAGCTGTGGAACTCATGTAGTCAGTTACAATGTTTTACTTAGGGTGTAAAGAGTAGGACCACCTGTGACAGACCCAGTTTTTCTTTCCCTAATTCTAGCCTTCTAACACAAAAATTACTTGGCAAACTGCTTGGATTTCTAGTTTTGCTTCTTCAAAAAAAGTCCAAAGCTGCTTAAATGTCTTACTCACCTAGAAACCTAGAAATGTCTATTGAAATTAGCTACCAAGCTAAGTAGTCTGGGGGTGTGATTTACATTTATGGCACTTTAAGACTCCTTTACCCTTCCTGATCAGTGGAAAGATAGGTCAGAAAAAAAAAAAAAAGAGTCAGGCTTTAGGACGATGCTATTTATAAAACAATATAAAATCAAAAGCAAATGTATTAAAATGGTAGCAAAAAAAGGTATTTAAATCCGTGTCTTGCTGCATTATTATGTCACAAAATCCTTTTCTTTTCTGAATAGGATATATTTCCCAGTGTAGTAAAAAAAGGTATTTTTGAAAAGAATTGTTTTATATAAAAGTTGAATTAAAATTTGTAGAGCTATACTGTAATAGCATTAAGACACTCCTGGGCATGTTTTAATGGTCCATTAATACTCCCCTCTGGTGACTGAATGCATGAGGCTGCACATCCACAGTATGTGTTAGTGGACCCCTGAAACATGTCCTGTCACCTGTTAATACCATATTACAATGGTGCACTACCTGGGAAGCCTCAGAAATAACTTCCAAAAACTGAGGAGAATGGCAGAATGCTTTTGAGCTTTGTAAAACATTATGATTAATTGCCTGTCTGTGCCTGTTGTATTGTTCAGATATTCAATAAATAACAAGATGGTATTAGAGCAAATAAACTCTATAAAACTGGTAGAAAATGATCAGGTTTTAAATATTAAATGGCACCCTGAACAACATGAACAACCTCTCATGTACCTGCAGAAGGATGAATCCTTGCCTTAAAGAGATAATTGCTAAATAGAGTGTAGCTTAAGAAAGGTTATGAAGGGAAAACTTCAGTAAGAGATGCCTACACATTTCCGCTCTACTCTTTCCCTCCTTCATTTTTATCTTTCACTCTAACTTGTCCTTATTTTATCTGCTGCAACTCTTTTTTATTCTTTAATAATAAGGACTTTGAAATACAAGGTGCTCTGAGCCTTGATTACCTAGATCAGAATGCTATAGGTCCTCATTAGAAAGAACTTCAGGTATTTTTAACTCAGAAGGGCCTTTCAAGAAGTCTCATGCATAGATAAGCCTCTTGAGAAAAATACTCGAGCATGTACTAAAATGCACTCCCACTCAGCAAAGCATTACAGTTTCTCCATGTGTTTAAATTCCATTGAGCTCCAGCAGAAGTTCCATGTTCCTAAATATAAGCACACGTGTGAGCTTCTTGCTGGAAGGAAACGCTGCAGAGCCAGTTGTCTCTGAAGCTGCCTTTTGCAGGATGCCAAGGAATGCTACACATTAAAGAGCTGGGAAAAACAAGCTGGTGACAAGTAAGAAAGGAAGATGTGTCTAAAATAGAGTTTGCTTACCTTACTAGGAGCAAAAAATAGGAATATTTCATATGCTTGAAGTTGTTTCTTCACTTGGCATCTCATCTGAAAATATAATTGAGGAGAAAATGAACAACTACTGCACAGATTATGTTCCCCCTCTCCTGCCTTTTGTGACTAGGGTATTTTATTTCCCTGAGAGGTCTCTTAAACAACTGGACCAAACTAATTGCTCATTAAAAATAAGTAAAATGCATCTTATAAGAGATATGAGTAACTATTTACTAGCAAGATTTCTTTCTTGGTCCTTTAATGGCTGATCCTACAACTGCAGCCTCACATTCATGTGAAGGTGGCTGGGCCCTGAAACATTTTGTGTCCAACCTATACAGTTAAAGTGTCCCCTCCCAGTGCTAGCTACCTGGAATATCACTGTGCCCATGGTGGTTTTGGATGCTCTGGGAGAGATGATTTTCCAGACGCAATTGCCTGCAAAATATGCCTTTCACGTAGACTCCAAATGGTAACAAAAACCAGATAG
The DNA here is from genome assembly GCA_013400515.1 of Erpornis zantholeuca. NCBI lineage: Eukaryota > Metazoa > Chordata > Aves > Passeriformes > Timaliidae > Erpornis > Erpornis zantholeuca. The sequence continues at coordinate 76,069 of VZTN01011112.1, read as the reverse complement.
ACAAAATTTCCAGGATCCATATTGTGGCATTTACCACACAGTTAATTAGATATATGGAAGTCCAGAAGCAGTCTTAATTTTTCAAGCACTCTGATATGTTACAATCTGGACTGCATTTCCCCTTTAGCCATATCTGGAAGGTGCAGGTCTAGATTCACGAGGACCATGGCAAAAGGCCTCTACTGGCCTTTCTTGCCAGTGGTTTAATGGAAAGGCTCCAACTCCTGAGCAAATCCCTCAGCCCCACAGAATGGGCCCCAGCAGCTTGTGGTGATCCCAGTTTGTAAGAGGGGGCACACCTGAACATCCACAGCTGCACAGGAGCGCTCGTAGCCCTCCTGATCTCCTCGGTGGATGGATGCACACAAGATGTGATGCAACCCTTTCAGAATGGACCCCTTCAGAATGCAACCCTTTCTATTTCTCCTTGACTACAAAATCTTCACAATCCCCAGGTAAATCACTCATTTCTGTACAAGAGGCCTTCTGTTACCTGCTTTCTTCTGAAAAACCTCTCCCTTTCGTCTTTGAGCTCTTTTACTTTTTAGCCAGTTTTCCTCTCCACTAATTTTTTCTCTGTCTACTTGTAATTTTTCTCTTTGGAAACCCTTTCCTGATTCCAAAACTAGTGCTGGCCCCTTACCAAAAATAGCAGATGTCAGGGTCTTGTGATTTGGTTACCTGTTACAATAAAAGAAAAGTGTAGTGAGCCTGGTGATACGATAAACTCTGCAACTGTAAATGAGATGCAGACATTAAAGAAACATTACTGATACACTAAACTGTAAGCCAAGGATGAAAAAGAAATGTGAAGTTGGAATATTTGCTGCAGGATAATGAAATGATGATACAGAAAAGTCCAAACAGCACCAACCAGAAAATTCAAAGGAATGTATGAAATTATAGGAATATCCCAAGACCAATAGGAAGGATTACAGATAGAGAAAATTAAAGTTGCCAAGAAAAATTTCCTGACATTGAAATGCACTGAGCTTTCAGCTCATCTCTCAGGGGACTAGGAAGACCCATCGCTTGAAATGTTTAACACTACACTGGAGGAATCACTAGAAAAATATACTACAGGGAGCAACTTGTTATTGGCAGAGAGATGGACTGAATGCTGTAAAAGGGATTTTCTATCTCTAATGTTTACTTTTTATGATAGTCATTCATGTTTTTCCTTCATTATAGGTAGAGAAAAAATCTATACAAGTTATTGGCTCCAGGACAGCATATTAAATTTCTGTAGAGCCATGTATCAGAGGCATTCTAGCAAGCTTAACTCTACTCCTTGCTTTTCCTTGTGCATTTTTCCACATACACTATGAGGTTCTTTTTAGTAAAAAGGGTAAAATCTTCACAGCATATTCCCAACACCAATGAAAAATCCAATTAAGCAACCCAGGTTTGGATTTAGTCCAAACTAAAGGTGGGCTAAAGTGAGGGAGAAAATTATGTCAGACATTTAAAGGGAGAAGTAAACCAGTGGAAGCATAAATGAAGCATTCATAACATGAGACAGAGAAAGAGGAAGACATGATAGGGGAAAGATTTGGAAAAGTGGGAACTGCACATATCCATGACAGAAGATGTCTTGTGGGTCTTTGGAAATCACTTAGAGCCATGAGGGCTGGGAGAAGTTGCTGGGCAATGTTGAGCAAGGTGATTCCCTTCTTCAACTCCTAAAGGACAAAATTTCCCAAATCCTTGGGTGATGAGCTGCAGGATGCAAACATCATTATTATTAGTACAGGAAAAATCAAAGAGGGAAAAAGTAAGGGTAAAACTACATCTGGTGACGGCTCCTTTTTGCCCTAGCACAGTGTAGCTGATCGGGGCTGAAATTATGGGTGTTAATCCATATGAAAACAAACAAAAATCCTTCTATTTTTGTATGGAAACCCCAGGTTACGTCATTAAACCCAAATCCTTTTCCTCAGAGCAGCGAAGTCAAAATACCAACTCCAAATTTTAAATACTGTAACAACACTGAGTAGGCTAAATCTTATTTCTCCCCATCCCTCCCTGTCCTCTCACAATCCCCACTGCAGAGCACCAGGAGCCTGGGCTGGCTCCAGTGCAGCAGTGCTACCTGAGGGATGCCAGGGGGACAGAGGTGATTCTGTGTTACCCCTCTGGGGACACTGCGACAGCCAGGCCAAAAGGCATCTCCTTTCCTCTGGAGAGAAGTGGGACGAGGAATGGTTTCCAAAGACACAGGCCTCTCCTTTCTGCCAAGCAGCTTGAGTGTCCCTGCCTGGCTGCTGAGCAGAGGGTGTGATTAATGAAAAGATGTCAGAATGATAATCCTCACTATCAGGAAATAGTAGACAGGATTTTTTTCCTTGGCAAACTGGGGGGTGATGGGAAGAGTGAGAACAAAATAAGAAAGCAAAAAGGGAAACAAGGAAAAGGGAGGGGTTTTGAAGAGAGAAAACAGTAATATTATATATATACACATATATATAAAATACAACCTCCCCTCTGCCCACCTCTTTTAATGTTTCTCTGGTGGAGTAATAAGATACCTTCAGCGTTATAAATAGCAGCACAGATGTTGACAGAAAAATGCTCCCTTAATTACCATACAAACTGCTTTACTTGAGTGAACCGTTTAAAGCGGCCTCCAAAGGAAGTTCACTCAAGCAATTCCACAGATTACAGCTAATGAACAATATTTCCTCGCTCCTATTTAGTGCTCATTAAAATGTAAAAGCCTTTCATTTTCAACAGGCACACAATAAATAATTCCTCTCTCCCTCTGCCTGGGAGCAGCCAGGATGGGAGCAGGGAGGGAGGAGACCGGCAGAGGGAGGCGGGGGGCTGCAGGAGGGAAATAAGTGGATTGGAGAAAAGCGGCCAATTCATTAAAATCCCTGGAAGCAGCGGTGAGTGCTGCTCGTTGGGAAGGGCCGTGTGTGTGTTTGGAGCTCGGCACGCAGGCTGGGAGCTGAGCAGGCATCTCCCGCCCATCCCGGGTGATCACACAGCACCCTGCTCCGGGAGGCAGCTACCACCACCAGGGCAAGCAGGGGCACAAATTGCCCCTGCACTCCCATAAAAACAACGTGGATAACTGGGAGGGGACAGAAGGTGAAAATGATGTGGTGAAAACTGGCGGTGCAGCTCCGGTTGATGCTTGTTTGGACCCAGTTTAAATTTTCTCCCTGGCTTCAACCTTGCAACCCACTGCACACCGTTCCTTTGGTGTTCCTTTGAAGTTGGACCAAAGTTGAACTGGGTATTTGCAGTGTTGGAAGTTGGCTTCATTCCTTAGCTCCTGAGATGGAGCAGGTACAGGGCTGAACTTCAGGGTACTAAGAGGCTGGAGACCAGAGGGATCTGTGTGCAATGGGGCACTGTGAGATGAAGGAGCTCATGGGAGAATTTATAGCACCTTCCAGTGCCTAAGGAAGGCTACAAGAAAAGGGGAGAGGGACTTTCTACAAAGTGATAGGACAAGGGGAAATGGCTTTAAGGGAAGAATGGTAGGTTTAAATGAGATATTAGGAAGAAATTCTTTCCTGGGGGTGGTGAGGCACTGGAACAGGTTGCCCAAAAAAGCCATGGATGTCCCATTCCTGGAAATGTTAAAAACCAGGTTGGATGGGGCTCTGAGCAACCTGGTCTAGTGGAAGGTGCCCCTGCCCATATCAGGGGGTTTAGAACTAGATTGTCTTTAAGGTCCCCTCCAATTCAAACAGTTCTGTGACTGTATGATTCTATGGTTATCTATTACCTTAACACCAACCTACTAGGATTTCAGCTCAACTTACAAAAAAAAAATTTACAAGCCAGTTAAATGATGAACCAAAGCCTTAGCAAGAAAAAAAAAAAAACAAACCTAAAAACCAAGTCCACCGATCTGAAATTATTATTTAAATAGAACTCCAGTTAAATGGATGAAGGGGAAATGCAGAGGTACCAGAGGGATTGAAATTCTTCACTGCACCTGTGTGCTCACAGAGAGATAGCACACAGAAACATTCTCCATTAGTTTACGTTAGAATTGTTGAAGAAGCAGAAGATAAGAACCAAAAAATTATCAAGCCACTGAAATGCTATGCAGATCCTGGTTGAAAAACTGCAGGAAAGAAAACCTGGTTCACCCTCTCTTAAGATGAATGGGTAAACCAGGCACCCTAATGCAACACAACACTGATGTTGAGCTGGGACACACAGCAGAACACAGCTGAAAGGATACAGAAACAGAGGTTAACAGGCTGCAATTATAGGTGAAACACGACAAACATGCCAAAAACCCCACAGCACATGTCCCACTACTCTGGTTTTCTTAATTTACTTTTAATTTTTTTTTGTTCCTTCACACTTCCAAGTGGCTGAGGGGCTTCACAATCCCTTCCTGCAGCCCAGCTTCTTTCTACCCCTATTGCTGGTGCTGTGGTCCCTCTGCCCCCATGAGCCAAGCCACCCCTCCACAGGGAAGTGAATTAGCAGCAGAGGTAGCTGTTCTATCAAAGGCAATGTATTCCTGGGGGGGTTGTGTATCTCAACCTTGGCAGAGACTGCCAGAACAAAATCCCTGATATTAGCCTCCCTGAACGGAGGGAACAATCTGAGTAGGATAAAAACCATCAGAGCTTTCTCCTGTCTTTAATTTCAAGGCTTAAAAAATTGACAAGTGTATTTCCTGCGGTGATGCTGGTATACCCTATACCTGAGCCATAAATAAGACTCTGGTGGTATTCAATCACCAGAAAAGAAAAAGGAAAGCAGAGAACTAAGATCTTATATTGACCTAAGCCTCAGACTTAGACAAACTTGTCAGCAATATCACTTTGTGGTGACTTTATCTTTGTTAAACTTGTGCATGGGGAAGACAGGTTCTCACAGCTTGCAGGAGCCACTATAACCAGAGGAACTCCACTTGCTGCACTGCCAATGTGCCACCCCTGTGCAGTAAAACAAAACCTTGGCTTAAGGATGCAGTGACATTTCTACATCAGGATAACTACTGCAACAATGCATTTTCACTGAGAAAAATATTTGCAAATAAAAATTGCAAATGGAGTGTGGGAGAGCTGGAAACCAGATCCCCATCCTGCCCATGCCCTTTCAGCAGAGGCAGTGCCCATTCTCACCGTGGTCCTAATGACCAAAATGTGTTTGGGTTTGTGCAGTTGTGGATGGTGCAACATCATATCTCACCCTGACATGCCTCCTGTAAGCAGGCAGCTCTGGTGAAGAGGAAAGTTTACCAGCAGTGCAGTATTATTGATGCTTTCAACACTCTGTACTTGGTTTTTAACTAAGGTCATTTGAAATCGGTCTTTAACACCCATCTCATTTGCTTTTTTATACTTGCCAATTTAGTGTTGTATTCACAGTGATTAATTAGTTTGTGGTGAAGGTTTATTAGGTAATCTTTCTGTCAATCAAAATGCACTGAGATTTCTGAGATAAGAACGCCCAGAGATTTTATAAAGATAAGAAACTGATATTGTTACTTCTGTGTATGAAAAGTATGAGCTTTGTCTTGACATGTGGCCATGGACAAAAGACTTTAAAGAGTCCTTTTTATTCATGTTCCACCACAGAAGTAGCATGAGTCCCTCAGATTTTTTTTTTTTTTAACAAGAATCTAGAAAGACTTTTACTTTCTCTAACAAGTTTGCTGCCTGATGAACTTGTAGGGCTGTTTTAGAAGACCAAGCAGTAGACTTCAACACATTAAAAAATGCTGCTGCTCACCATTTGGGAAATCTGCTATGTAGTTTACTCATCTCAGTATGATTGAAAGAAAGACCAAATGTAATGAATTTAAAAGCATCTCCACCTGGAAATTCTTCCCAATGTTCATATTTGGGAACACAACATATATATATATAAAACAATTTAAAGAGATTTCAGATTGTACACCTTTACGTGTGGAATAATACCTGAGATTCTTTTTAGGGAGAGAAGAAAGATTACATAAAATTAACTAATTCTAAAAATGAAGAACCAACAGCATACCATATAAGAAATACAGATTATTGTCTGCCTGCCTTGTTTATGCATGTTTTTACTGACTTTATATATTATTCTGAGCATTGTGTGAAAATTTACTGCAATCTGTACTACACTATTTTCTATTTACAAGCTTCCTCATTGACAGACATACCTAAAAAACAAAACAGGTGAAAAAATGGCAAGATTCTTTTTCTTTTAGATAAGTCACTTTACTAATCTGCACAAACTTGGTGTTTTCCAGAAGATCTTGAACCTTACTGTGAAAAATACAAGGTAAATGTATTTTGTATTGAAGGGAAATGGCTTTCTTGACCAGAAAAAGGTGTTACATTGAAGAGGTTGGGAAGAGCACTTGGAGATCTTAGCTGATTAAATTACACACTATGTAAATGTATGTCACATCATGATTTTTACAGCACTAAGGTAACATGTAAAGAAATATAGATTAACAGTGAGAATTTGACTAGTTTACCAGTTATCAGAGCCATTACTGTTTTTAATCACCTCAGTGACAGTCTAAAAATGTAAAATTGTCTATACCACTGTGAGAATAAGCAAGTTAACTGGAGTCCTTCCTCTGTCACCTCCTTGAGAAAGCTGGGGGTTATTTCTATCACTCAGAGGTGATGAACAGGCAGCAGCAAAATCAGATGACGAATTCAGATGAAACTATACAGATGCAGCAGTTTTTTCCCCCTAGCTAAATTCAGGAGTTCTTTTGGTGGGCTCTGGGATTACAGATCTGGAAGAGAAGAAGGCATGCAGGGCCCCAAACTGGATAACTCTGACATAGGGACAGATAATATAAAACTATAATGTGTTGAATATATAATCAGCATATTTAAAAGCAGCATTTCCAAATAAAAAAAGGAAAAGGCAAGTATAGGTCTGTGATAAAATTATTATAGCACATGTTCTACAGCTTTGATAAACACCCCCTCCCCACACCCACTCCAATGCCCAAAGCCAATAGAGATTGACTTTAATTGATTAATGCGAATTTAGAGACAGAAAACAGAGAGATTTTAGCCCCAAATTCACCCACAGAATAAGCCTGACTATGAGAATGAAATAGTTCTGGAGTTTGTATTATTTTAGTGTTACAAATCTAGCAGCTGTATGAAAATATGTTAAATATTAGTCTGGAAGCCAGAACAATGTAATTTCAGTGTATCTTTATTAATCACCATTTTTGGTTTTATTATTTCTGGTTTAGTTAGACTGCATTTTATTGAATTGGCTTTTGAAAAAGCTTTCATGGCTTTATCAAAAGCGGGAAGGCTCCATTCAGAGGTTTCCTTTCATGCCTGAGACATGAAATTGGAGCAACCAACAATTTGCACACATAATTCCAGCATACCAAATGAGGGAACAAAGAGAGAGACAAAAATTGAATCTGCTGCCTTCCCTGTCTTATTGCAGGAGACCACTGTGAGGGGAAGGGAGAAAAAAAAAAAAAAAAGAAGAAAAAGAAAGGGGGAATTAGGTGTTTTCCTGAGGTTCCCCCAGAAAGCTGAATCACCAGCATTTGGTCTGTGGGTATGAGGGAGCTGCCGGTGCTCCTCACACGCCTGTGGTAGATGGATGATACTGATGGCAATCTAACTGGAACATCCTGCCTGAATATGAACAACAGATTTGTCAGTGTGTGACAGGCTGACAGCCCAGCTCCCAGCTGCTTGTCCACTGTTGTTAAATCAGTACCTTGTCTAAGTGTTCAGCAAAGAGGCAATCTGCTTCCTCCATTCGTACAGGCAGGTTGCCAGTTAAAAAACAAGCACTGGCTTTAGGCTGCAGTGCCATAATGCATTGAAAAGATGCAATCTAAACCTTTGTATACTCCTAAGGCAACGGAGAGCAGGACTTGGAAGTACAGGCTCAGACTTGAGACTATCCTTTTCAAAACAACAAGGATAACTCCACAGGGGAATCGTGAAAGAAATGCATGAGAATTTGAAAACTGTGGATGACTAAACAGAACTATTTAAGGATGAAAATATGGCTTATTTTAGTACCAGGGAAGCAAGATGATGATACTGCACTCAAGAACGTGCCAGAATTTCTTCATACCCTATTTTAAAATGGGTTCTAATTCATCAACAGTAACAAGTAGCTCTAGGCTGAAATTTCATATGCAAAGATGCAATCCAGAAGCACTTCAGGGGAAAACCCCCTCAAAAAAAAAAAGGGAAAAAAAAAGAGAAAAACAAAAAAGAAGATGCAGCTAGTGTACATGGCAACTCTAAATTACAGAACACAAGGAAATGGCTTACTGGTTTTTGATGCTTTTCTTTTCCCTGTGACAAAAATCTCCAGCTGGTTTCAGTTCTTTAATTTGGTAGCTGTTGGTTGACCATATGAAAAAGAGGCTTAACAAGTGTGATCATCGTGACATGAACTAAGGAAATCACAAATCCTAGCACTGACAGTAATGTTTTCAGCTCTTGGGTGTGGGGTGCATGTGAGGCAGCCTCTGAGGTGATGCTCAGATGTCTGAGAACTGAGAATTTACACCACCAACTGCAGTATCACTTTGGAAGCAGTTTCAGTCTGTCGGGTGATTCACAGAGTTTATTTAAGGGTCTCCAATTCCAGATCTATACATCAGATCTCTACTGGCTCAGAAAGAGCCATTATAGCCTATTGGGTCAGCAATCATCGTGGGCTCATTTGTGTCCCCCACGGGAGAGAGGCTTCACAGCAGTGTCACTGCACACCCTTGTCCCAGGTTAGCATGGAGGTCCTACCAAGCCTCATGTTTGCTCCTGGGAGCCTTGCTCAGCCCTTCCAAGCACTGGCCAACCTTGGGCAGGAATTGCACTGGTGGTTTCACAGGCAGCCAGCTGCACCTTCCTGCCACAGCGTGTTCCAATGCTGCTTCATATTCAAGTCCCAAGAATGCAGGTGCATAAACATGTCAGGTTATGTGCCTCTATCTGCTAAAGCACCTTTTCCACATGGTCCTGGTCCTAGGTCAGGCAAGCATTCCTGCTCAGAACAGTGTTAATGAGCACACATTTTAGCTGAAGTCACTGAGGTTTAAACATAGGCTTGTTACAGGCTGTCCCAATGACAGCCCATCACCATTTAAAAATTTCTCTAGAAATCAGGATAAGAAGAATTATATTCACATACACATTTACATACAGTCTTGAAAATTACCCATTCCAAAGTAATCACAGAGACTTCTAAAATACATTAGTTATCAATTTATCTTCTTCAAAACCCATAATATGGCCTTCAGAAAATAAGGCAAACTGGAGTATGAAGAGATATGTAAAAAAAAAGCCAATTCAACAGAATAATTTGTTTGCAGAATAATATTTTGCAACCTGTGTGGCCTACGTGGAATACATAATGGTTCAGAAAAAAAGACATAGGTGGCAGTTTTAAGTCTGAATTCTTCTCTTGGTAAGAAAATCATGTCTAATGAATGCTGAAAGAAACTTTAGGTCACATCTCACTATCAAGCATGCTGGTACTTAATAAAACAACTACATCTTATGAATAAAATGAGAAAAAATTAGGCTAATATTCTATTATTGTGCCCTTCATGATTCCCTTGTAATTACCAAGTATCAAATCAATTTGTATGATGATGTTTCCCCCTTCTCTAGCAGATGTGTGAGATTTAGCAGAAGGGCAAGGTACTCAAACTACAAGGTTTAAAGTGAGAGCACAATCTGTTTGTGGCTTCCAAGCATGCTGTAGCTGGAGTTATTTTTACTGTTTGTCACAGTCTAAAGGGAAAGGGGGCAAAATATTTATGTAAGAAATGCCTGCTCTGCATCTCATGTCACTGTTGTTAGGATGTGTCAGAAAATTCAAACATAATTCTGTGACAATTAGCATCATAATAATATATTCAGAAATACAATGCTGCATCCTATGCCAGAAACTATTTTCTGCTTCAGTGTTTTATTGTGGCTGTATGTTTTAAAGGGGCCAACTATTTTAAACCAAAGCTGCTTTTTATATTTTCCCCTATGGAAAAGTATGACATGAATGCACTCAGTTGCTGTACTAGTATTTTCCCATTTGTGGAAAAATAGTTGTATTAAAAAAAAAAAATCCCCAAAGCATTGTTGAAATGTTCAGTCTCTTCATACATTTCATGTTGGGACATTTATGAAATACTAGTTTGTTTTACCAGCCTCCTTGATGATAATCTTTAATTAAATCTGTAATTTAATTATATTTTTCTCATTTTGTCCAGCTTTGTAATCTGGTTAGTAGCAGTGAACATCTAAACTGCACCTTTATTTACAGCTACTTTAATGTTTGTTTCTCAAGAATAATGAAAAGAAGTGCCTTTAGCAGCTCAGCTTCCACAAGAATTTTTAAAGCAGCTTTGTAAATATTATAATTTATATGATAATTAATATGGAGGTATTATCTTACTTTTTTACCATGATGCTGATACTAATGAAAAAGTTACTGAGGTGTTACTCTCTGGGCCAAAAGATAATAATGATGAAAAATTTTTGACTGAACATTAACCTGATACAACATTTACACAAATCAGTGGAAAATGTTTCCTGAATCCACTGGGCTTTAGCTGTGGATTTTTAGGTAGCATGTAAGTTAAGAGGATAAAAAATACTTGCATTATTTCATAGATTGTTTTCCAATTGCAAATCACACACTAAAGCCTTATATCCAACAGCCTGAGACCTGGGGAAAGGGAGAGGATGCCAGTGGTTCTGATCTACATCTCCAGTAAACCTGTGGCTTTGACCCTGTAGTTTGCTCTCTCTTCACTTCCATCCATTACCAGGAAGAGCAATGCACACCCAGAGCAAACACTCTGCCCCTACCTCTTGTTTTAAAATTCAGAGGGAAGAGGACTTTGTATGCAGATAACTTTTTGCTTTCATAGTTCCCACTTCAAGATGATTTTCAGTCAGCATGATATTATGAATCCTATTTAACTACGCTTAAGATCTCTCATTTAGAGTTACGTGGAAGAAGAAAAGGCAAAATTGTCTTTGCAGATGTTAAGAAGAAATTCATTGCAAGCAATCATCATTTAATATCCAGTGCTGACTTTTTGAACAAATGCTTGCTCTAAATAATAAATCAAGTGAGTTGGCACTAACAATAATACCTTCGAATATGAATGAGGAAAACAAGAATATTAAAACATTAGAAACATTAACATACAAGGCCCTGCTGTTTACAGGAGGGAATGGCAGAGAACACCATGAAAAATAGCTGTTGCTTAGATTCAGTTTTGTGATCTGTCAGCGGCAGTGATGACTGCTGTTCTGGAGAGAGAACCAGGTTCTTCCAGTCACCAGGTCCCTTAAATCCGAGCCTGCAGCATTTATTCTTTAAATAGGAGGTGATGCTGCTGAGCTGTCTCCATCCTGTCTCCATCAGTGAGTGCTCACCCATGTGGCAGGTGGGCTGACAGGAGGCCCCCACTACCAGCACCCTCTTTCCCTCTGCCACAGGAGTCTCACCAAGCTCTGCTGGAGCTCCTGGGAGGACATCCCCCAGGCTGCACAGCAGTGGGGATGGAAATCTGCAACTGCAGCAGCTCCACGAGTGCACACAGACCCCAGGAGTGTTGTTTGTTATTTTGTCACTCACACACACCAGTGAGATCACCTGGCAAGTCCTGGGACCACTGACCTTTTATTTCATTTTTCCTTCTGTGGCAGAAGGGTGTTAGGTCTCGATAGCAGGCTACAGCTGTACACCAAAACATGTCACATAAGGGACTAGAGCAGCATCCAGGGTAACCAAACTGATCCAGGCTACGGATGTGAAGTCCACACCTTGGGAGAAGATAGCTGTCTTTGTTCAAAGCTGATGACAGTGCTTTTCAAGGGTCTGGGTGTTGGTACAAGGCACGTAGGGCTAGGGAAGCAGATGGTGCACTGATCTGCTGTATTTTAACAGCACTTCTATTCCATTGGTCCGTTTTGTAATTTACATGTATATTTTATATATTACACTGGCTTAACCACATAATTTATGAACATGGTTTTGCCTTAACTGCCCTATTGACTAACTCTGTAAGTAAAATATCAGAGGAAATGAAGAATAATTGGCAGGCTGAAGACACAAAACTCCAGGACTAGTCATTAAGCCCTTACCTGGTTGAAGCATCTGTTATGTGCAGTGTAGCTGATTCCTTTAGACCACCATGCTTTTGGATGCCTTTACTTTTGCAAAGATACATCTTCTACTAAGCTGTTGATTTTGAGAGATATAAATTAAAATATTAAGGGGAGAATGGAAATCAGGATTGACCTAAACCCATGGACTGCTCTTGTGTTTGGGCTGGATTAAGGCTACACTTTGAAGCTGTCACAGAAAATGAGACACAAATGAATATCCAGATAAATAACACAGAAGAATTATCTGGGTTTTCTTGGGAAGAATATAATCAGAGAGTAAATGCCTTCACTAAGGTGCCAGGGAAAGCCTGGTGTCATCTCTTACTACATCTCAAGAACAGTCCCTTAAACACAGTGCTATCCATGCAAAAACATGGTGGCTTTGAGAACAGGAATGCAAATCCTTAGACACTGTGATCTTGGCTACTCCTTGGGCATTGTAGAGTGAGAAACTGTTCTGCAGACAAGTGCTTTTTACCTGTATACACAGACATATTCCCAACCTGCTCCAAGCATGCTGCTGCGGGAGAAGGGCTGGAGGGCATATCAGCATCCCTGTCCTGCTGCAGAGGTTGAGCAGCAGCAGCAGCAGCAAAATCAATGTTTTCCAGCTTTGGGGACTGTGCCAGCCTCATATTTCCTTCTGCCTGCCCCAGACCTCTCTCTGCTGGAGCTGGCAGAGGTTGGAAAGCTGACTACTGACTATTCTATCACTAAAATGAAGACAGTATAGTTTTAACTCCTGCTGTTGAACCTCATTTTAGTGACTTTACACCAGTTTCCAGTAAAAGAGCTTTTTTTTAATCAACAAGTGGTTTGAAGTACTCTTGAGATAACTGCACTTCATCTTAATTATATATTAAGTACATCCACATCCTTTCTGTGCTTTACTGGAATTTGGTGTGGCTTTCTCCTTGCCTTTTGGGGTATCACCTGCACAATCCCAACTATTATGAATATGTCTAAGATATAAAAAACCCAGGGCTTTTGAATAAACTGCAACATCCTACATTTGTTTCATATCAGTCAATAAGGGAAGATGATTTTGGGAGCACATTCCTACAGGCTGATGTTCTAGACACTGCAATCAAATGTAAGGCTGTATTTGGAAGTGATTTTTCCAGATGGCTGCATATTATGGAAGGTTCAGGGCCACTATGAAATTCAAGATTACAATAATAATAAAGAGAGATTTCTTCATAATTTTGCTTATGGAAAAACTATAGACTTTCAAGAGGTGATGACCAAATATTCAGGCTTTTCATATATTCCCTCTCCCTTTATCAGAAAGCCTGACCCACAATAAAGTTGTGTTTTGAAATCATCCATTGGTACCAGCCTTGTCAATAGCTATATATAGATTAAGGACTTGCCAAGAGGAAGGAAGAAAAAAGATAAATTATTACAAATACAGTGTGAGGCCGAGGAAGAGAACAATACCAGACATTTAAGTAATATTTACCTGTGATAACACCAGGCTTACTTCAGTCATAAACTGAACTTTAACAACTGATTCGAAACTATAAACCTTTAAATGATTACATGGTGAACAAGCTCAGGCAGATAAAATTTGATCATTTGAGACCAGATCCAACTGAGGTCCATTTCCTCAGATTGCTGATACTTATACTTAAGATGTATTTCAAAAAAAAGCTGAAAAAAATCTGGCTAGACTTTGCTACATGTAGACATGTAGTAGGGGCCTAATTATATTCCTTTTGATTAAGCATCTTCATTAACTCTCTGCTGCAGAACATAACCTCTAACATGAAGACTGGCCTGGCACCACGTGGCACCGTACTTAGACATGTCCAAACCTGAAGCTTTCAAATCTTTCTTCTCTTGGAAGCACATGCAAGCTACAGTAGCTATTCCTGCAAGGAATGTCACTTAAGGTGGTTCAGGCAGCCTCTGCCATGTCTGTCAGGATGCCCTGAGTTTGGCTTCCCTACAGGGACAGAGATATCTGTTCATGGGCAGGGGGTTCAAGAAAAACTTCCCTGCCATCCCTACTCTCGAAGCAGTGGCAAGCCCTCCCTAAAGTTGAGAAAACCACGTCTCATCTTATGAAGATAATTTGGACACTAATGTTCTGTGAAGCAGATAGCTTTACAAAGCAGTTTCTTTTCTTTAATGATCAGGAATCAATTGCACAGATTTCTGCTAATCTGGGCAGGTATTTTCACAAAACTCCTTTCCCTGTGCCTTTCCATTGAGGATAATGGAGCTTCCTGCATATTATTTCATGTGTGAAAGCTACTGCCAAAATTGCAGCTGCCTGGTGTTTTGTCAGAACTTGGTTTTTAAATTCACGATTTGTGTGGAAACTTTGTTTAAAACAATTATGAAGGTCTAACATTCATAACCCTATAAATGCCTAATACTGACCATCTTTGTTGAACTAGATACCTGAGAAGCAAAGCTTCTTCTATTTGTCACAAATGTACAGCCTGCAACAGGGTACAGCTGTGAGATATCTTTCTCAGCAGTATGGGTGGGTTGATGTCTTTTTACAAACAAGTACTTCAGAAAAGACTTAGCTGAATAGTCCTAAATTATTATATTTAAAATATAGGAATTATTGAACTATATACTTCATATATTTTAGAGGAAAACCTGCTTATTTAAATACCCTGTACACACTGAATCTCCTGGCTATGAAAAAAGTGAAGAAAAATACTATTTGCTTTTAGGTAATCAGATTCTGTGGGATCTAATCCTATATCCTATTTATGGCTGTGCTAGCTATTCAAAATTAAAATGAACCTTTCATCCGTGTGTATCATAAATGGGCATTTATCAGGATTATATGATTTTGCAATCCATCTGAATATGCAACCAGAATTTGTTTTCTTTCTGTTTCACTATGTAATTACCATGCAACAATAACAAAAGTGACATGTTTGAAGAACAGATAAAATGCTGTAAATTGGCCAGTAATGGTGATATTTCCTCATCTTCTGAAAAACCCATTTATTCTCTCTCTCAACAAATCAAGGCATTGTCAGCCCATACTCATCTTGTGGCCAGAGGGGCCCTACCAATTTCTAGATGTAAGTGAATACTGGAATGCAGATGAGGGCTACTAACTAAGGCTTTCAACCCAGGCAGCTGGTCTTAGCTTGCCTCAATTTCTAAATCATCCATAATGGGGCCAAGACCTCTGAAGCACTAAAAAGAGCGAGCTGACATGCTGGACAAACTGTTAATTTTTTCCTGAAGAAGCTGCTATATTGCACATCTGTCACTGCTGTGCAGACAATTACTCGCGGAGTGGAAAAAAAATCTGCTGCTTGTTTCTCCCATGTAGTTGTTAACGGGAGTGATGGAGAAACACAAGCGCGTGAGAGCCGCTCCAGGAAAGCTTCTCGGCCTTCCCCCGCCTTTTGTATCGATGTCTTCAGACATTTAAGCGTTTGAAAGCGTCCACGCCCTGCGGTGTGCGCTCTGAATCGCCACAATTAAGCCCACACCTTAAGATATTTGATGTTCTGTGGCTGCAATAGGAGGTGCAAGTTGCAAAGATCTGTGTACTTCAGCTGTGAACTGCCCTGAAAGCCTTCCTCTCTAAACTGCTTCACTGCTCTGTAACACTCAGGGGAAGGTTTTCAGACACCATCACTGCAAGATGATAAGCACCACAGGAGACTGATGAGAACAAAGCTGCTGAAAGCATTACATCTCATGCTACATTTCTCAAATACCTATTAAAATATGAAAACATTTTTAATTGTGAAATACCCACAAATTATTCACCATGAGGGGCTCAAACTATCATTAACACTGTTCTGAGCCAAGGTGGGAAAATGATTGCCTGAGGTCCAAAGAAGAGGTGGCCAACAAGCATATGCTTGGTCCTGGAGGGAACAAAAAGCAGGACTTGGGATGACTCAATGGATATGGAAACTACCCAGGTAGGGCCTCATAATAACATGAATCAAAGTTGGCAACAGAATCCTTAAAGTCACACCCTTCAACCACACCAGCTATTAAACATTTAATGTGAACTTGTATAAAATACTAACCAAAGACAGACTTACCTATGGAATGAGTTTAGTACTTTAATTATTAAATCAGCATACAGAATGATGAAAACATCATCAAGTGCTGTTCCAAACATTCCTGGTGGCAGGAAAACCATGGCACAGTAACCTGCAGCTGGCCTACAAGCATTTCCCCTGTTCTAAGAGGTTACATGACTCACATGCTGACCAAAGGATGAACCTGGTTCACAGGTTCAATTCTGTCAACACTAAACTTTTGGAAGTCTTGACTCAGAACTTGTCTTTCATCAATGAATAATATTGATTTAAAATAATTAAATGAATTATAAAATAAAGCATTACCTTCAATGTTTTTTTTTCTTTTTCCTCTAGCACTAGACACATTTGGGTGATGTTTTCCAGGCAAAAAATTTTCAGGATAATGCACAAACAGAAGTGGTGGCTTTCAGCAAAACATATGCTATTATAGGAAACTCTCAGATTATACAGGGTATGACCACAAGGCCTCATCCAAGGTCTTAACCAACATAAAAATTGAAACGCATTTCTAAGGAAAATGGGTTGATACCAGTTCAGCATGAAAAAAGCAGTGGTGGACAGTCTTGGGGAAAAGGTTCACAGTGAGGAAGAACAAGTATCTGAGGGCAGGATGACAAAAACCACTCTGTGTTGTGCTGGAAAAATTAAGAACTGTCAAGGAATGCTCTTCTGTGGCAGGGTGAGAGCTGTCTGGATGACTTATGCTATTTGACAACTTGAAGGCAGAAGACAACTCTAACGTATGGATAAAAAGGTAAAAAATTGTCAAGAGTAGACCACAGCCTTGGCAACTGGTGACACCAGTGAAGAGAAATTGGGATAGAGTTAGCAACACCAGCTGTATAACAGATCTCTGTTTAGTAGGACACAATCAGAAGCCCCTGAGATACCCTTGCCAGCTGATCACATATTATCTGCTAAATAAAATAGTATTTATTGCCAGTTAACTCAAAAAAATCCACCACCAGAACCTGAACACTTTCAGGAAAACTTGTGATGAAGTTTTTCCTGCATTAAACCGCCATACTAAAACGTCACCATGGCACATGAAATGAAGAGAAAATATTCCAATTTCCAAAGAATCAGAAGATTTATTTAAATTTTCTACCTTTTTTGAAGGTGTTTTGCAAAAAGTTACTTGATTGGCTAAATGGCACAATGCTTCTCTGCCACCATTGGATGAGACAGAGCATATTTTGAAAACATAACATGACAAACAAAGTAAAAGTGAAAAAACAGCATCTGTTATTTTGAGAACTAAAAGGTGCTTATAAGTCTCTATTAAAAACCTTCTTGAGAACATGAAATGTTTACAGGATTGTTTTCTTTAGAAAGTGAGGTTTCCCTTGAGAAGAAAGTGCTTTTTCAGGCCTGCTGCTGGATCTCTCTAAGATCCACTAAATGTCAGCCCCACGTTAAAATACAACAAAGGTTACAAAGTTAGGATAAAGATCAGGGCACACTAAAAGCATGTGTCATTTATCAAGATTAACAGTGATGAGAATGGCCACTTGTGCAGTGCAGAACAGATTTTAATGTTGCCTTGAACTGTGAAAAATGGGTGAAAAATGACGCAGAATGGAACAAAATTTCATCTGTGCCTGGAGTGGCTCTGGCCTGGTCAGCAGGTGATGCTCGTGGCATCATGCTGGGCACCTAAAAGGACACTGCCAATTCAATGTTTCCTTTGAAAACTCCTGCTTCAGGTAACATATTTAGTGATGAAATCTCAACTTCTGGGGCACTGTGATCTCACATGCCACATGCTGCCATACAAGGTCAGACACAGTTTTCTGTTTTGTTTCTGCATTTCTTTACCACATATATGACCTAAAAACACTTGTGAATTTTGTTTTCACTTGCTACCATCTTCTCTCATGAAGGATCCAAAGGATCTCAGCCCACCAGGGCCACATTTATAGGATCTACAGCAGCCAAAGAGAAGAATGGCTGATTTGGAGCAGCCAGGAAGATTTCCCCAAGAACCCACATGGTTTCCACCTGACTTTGTGACCCTTAATTTTTCCTTCACTTCATCTGTGTTTACAGGGAGAAATAGTTGATGAATGAGGCCCCACATGAACAAAAGGAGAGCTTACATTCATTGTGCTTCAGAATATGCCTTTAATCCAGGGGAATTTTTTCAGACTATTTATCTCTAAAGGTATTTTTCAGAAACAATTAAGATCACAAAGGTAGTATATAAAATGTCGCAGAATTTTTCTATGGTTTGAAAAATAATTATCAGCTTATTTGCATTGTTAAACATTAATTAGCTATGAATGGTAATTTTTTTCAACACTGCAATACTTCAATTTCTCATTACAAAATAATTTCAGCTCTATTAATTAGTTCTAACAGTAACTCATAGTAATGGATGACACCTTAAGTGAGCTATTAAATGCACTTTACCACTGATTAGGAAGAACACAACTAAAAAACCTGGCTAGGTTTACATAAAGACAGAATATGAAACAATACATTGTAGATTTATGGACTTTTGTGGAAGCAACACACCCCCTTTAAAGTAAGGCAGGC
Organism: Erpornis zantholeuca; assembly: GCA_013400515.1. Taxonomy (NCBI): domain Eukaryota; kingdom Metazoa; phylum Chordata; class Aves; order Passeriformes; family Timaliidae; genus Erpornis; species Erpornis zantholeuca. The sequence continues at coordinate 57,387 of VZTN01011112.1, read as the reverse complement.
TCAGCAGAACCAGAGGTTTTGTCACACTTCTGTGAGGTTCATGGGGTGACTGTACCAAAAGACCCAGTATTTTACCATTGTTTCCATTATTTTATGCATGACATTGTTCTTTGTAGAGATCTACACCTCTATGAATGCACATGTGTTTGTTTGTGTAGACATAGGCATGCAAAATATTTTCTGAACTACAGAGTAAACCCCTTTTTTTTTTTTTTTTTTTTTTTTTTTTTTTTAGGTTTTTTTTTTTAGGTTTGCTTTTTTGATTCACCGGGTCCAAAGACAGCAAAGGGATGTGGGCCTGGTCAAAAATATTCAAAGATCCACTATCCCGGATGGTGACAAAAATCATTATAGAATACTTCCCTAGCTATGATATTGTAACCTTTTTGTCATGGTCCAGTACAATTAAGTCTTGTAGTGATCTCTTTCTCAAAACACTGCCTAAAAATCTACATCTATAACCAATCCTGCACTGAAGTGCATGAGCCTCTCAGAGGGCTGGTAAAATGGCAGCCTGTGCCTGGCACAAAACCACAGCAGTGGCTACAAACTCCATGGTGATCCTTTTGGGAAGTCCAAACCTGTACTTACCAGTCATTTACCAGGACATCACTGCTAATGTCTCAGAAACCGAGATGTGCTGATCCTTCTTTAAATCTGAAGCAAAAGTTGCCTTGGATGCTGTTCTTCATGGGACATTCCAACAATTCCAAAAGAAGCTGAGGACCAAGAATATGTTGTCCAAAACACACATTACAATGCTCCTTGCTGCATACCTGGACCCTCTAGAGCTACCCAGCCTGCAGCTCCCCTGTGGGAAGCCCACCCATCTGTCTCCCCGGCCTCCCAAAACACATCCTCCTGACCTGGAAGCATGGAGCTTCCAGTATGGAGCTGGAAGCATGAACTGCTGCAAGAGCAGCCTCCAATGATTGACCCATACTAGAACTACAAAAGCCACAAGGTGATTTCAGGTTTTCCAGTTCTTTGCTCTGTGATTGGGAGTATTCCCCTTAGTTTGGAGGGACTTTGGGAGACTTCTGCAGGGCCTGAAGACAGAAGGTTTCAGGGGTCTCAAATTGTCAGTGCTTCCAGGGTCTTGAAATTTCCAGAAGGGAGACTGTCTCTGAGCCCATGGAGAAGGACTGGTAACCCAGAACTGAAGACTGGTAACCCAGAACTGGTAATCCAGTATCTGATTACCCATGGAATACACTGCTGCAGTTCATCAGAAAAAGCACAGTTCCACAAACCACCAGATTTTGCTGAATAAACATTATCCGAGACAAAAAATTTTTACTTTTTTGATGAATATAGAACCTAGATCTCATATGAGAATACCTTGATTCTAAGGAGCAGATCTTTTTCCTCTGAAGTCATAGATTTGGCTGACCATAGTGCAAATTCAGGATTTTCAGGATTTATTCTATGAAAGGAAAGCCCAAGAGGGAGTCAGCACCTGAGGCAGCCTACCCAGTGCAAACTCTACTACCAGCTCTCCTAGAGTGGTGTCCATTCGCAGCCCTGGATATTTAAGAGGGAACTCAGGTGTGAGAGGAATACTTCTAATGTTAGCAGTAACAGCAGAAGAGGTATCAAATCCTGGGACCCCAGGTTGCAGGTCTGATTCCCTACACCATTTCTCCATGAACCTTTACTAAGAAAGACTCAATGCTTACTGGGGAAACTGCAGGTAGGTACAACATAGAGGTTGAAAGGTGATCTCTATTCCAACACTGTTGCCAGTGGCATCATCCCTGTCCAGATCTCTTGTTCTATAAAATTCCTGTTTTAAATGAAATTAAAAAATACTGTTTAGCAGCTGACCTATCTTTATGGGCAATGGATAGAAATTGTCTAAATTCAGTTAGTAAGAACTGTAGTTCACATGCTCATTGACAAAAGAAGATGAAAAATAAATCAGCTTACACACTACATTGAGTATAAAGGGAACTAGGTAATTGTGTTACATATTATTTACATCACATTAGGAAAACCCTTAAAATCATTATTATTGGTTCACTCTCAAAATCTCTCATTTCAGTAATAAGGCATACCAAGGCATATAAAAAGAAATCTGTAAACTATTCTTCCAGACAGTGGAACTATTTGAGTTTAATCCAAATTAACATACTGAGTATCACTGGCATTCTCATTCAACAGTTTTTTACACCCTGTATTTACATATGTATGGTTTATGTTGCAAATCATATTTGTCACTAGGGGAAGTGTTAGAGGAAGTGTGAGGGCCAGCACCACATTTACTGAGAGTCTGGCATGTAGAAAATTTTAGATAAACATTCCACTTTTTTTCACAATAGGCAGAACATCTAGATAACCTGGAACTTTTGAAAGTAAATAAAGCAACATGTGGAATTCAAACTCAGTTCTGAGGACTTGAAACCAAAGGTATAAAACTGAAAATCTGCACGCTTAAAAAGCAACCATAAAAACTCCAGTGCTCTCCACCACAGTATTCTGCAAGAAAACAGCCAAGTTTGTGCAAGAGAGAAAGCAATGGTGAACAGCAGTAGGGGTCTTTATAGACATGAAAGAAATGCAGAAACATTTTATGGGAGGAGAAACCAGAACCTGTTTGTGCTGAACCTTCAAAGAATCTTCCAAAGAATCTCCTTGAACTACTCAAATCCACCTTATAGGACAGTAAGTTGAAACAACATTATAGGCAACTTCCAAGGAAGTGGATGATAAAAATCACACCTCATTAAAAAAGAAAACAAAACTAATGGGACTGTACATGCAGGGAGTAATCTGAGGTCCAGCACCAACAATAATGCAGCTTGATAAGAAGATGGAGAAAGTCTGAGTGGGGACAGGTGTAAAATAAGCTGACTCACAGAGAAGGTTTGGAGGATTAAAAGTAGTAGATGCATGGGAAGTTTAACTCAGGCATTAAGACCTCCAGGATTCTTCAAAAGTGGGTCAAAATGTTGAGTCTGTTTCGCCAAACACTGACACCCTTTTTGTAAATTAGAGATAATATTACTTGCAACATTTACGTTTCCTTTCTGTGTATTTGTGATGCACGACTTCCCCTACTCATCTGCCCCCAAATTTAAGAAATTTCAGATTTCTAACTGTATCACAGCTTCAGAAGTGATCTTTGTTCTCTTCCATTATCTACAACTCTTACTTTTCTCCTATATCCTTTTTGAAATAAAAAAAAGACCACATCACACCTACAGAGTCACCTCCCCGATACTAAACTGACAACTGTACATGAGTGGTTTGCTGTGCCTTACTGAGAACTGTGCAAAATCAGGATATTCCAGGCTGACATGGCAGCCTGACACCCAACACTGCTAGGATGCATTGCCATGGGTACTGAAAGGATAGACAGGCTGACATTAACTAGCAGCCAACCTGTTCATTACGGCAGCCGAACAGCAGCTCTAGAAGAGCTCAGTGCTGAAGATGGGCCAGCACAATCCCACAGACGGGCAGCTGTGATCTGAGATCTGAGGGAACTCTGATGCCATGGAAAACTTGGCACCCATATCTTTTACAAGGAAGAAAGTCACGGCCTCAGTCTGCAAATGCTCCCATGCTGCTTATTTTTAGACTTAAGTAGTACTTCACATCTTGAAGCCAATGGGAGATATGTGCACAAAGTATTACAAATCTTCGACTGACTTGGGGCCACAGGAAGGAGAGGGACCAACACAACAGCCTACCCAAGGACAAAGAAATTCCAAGTTCTCAGTGTCAAAATCTCTTACAGCTAATGAAGGCAACAGGGTGCCCTTCAGGAAACTGTCCTAAGAAGGAGCTGGAAAAGTAACTTCTGTAGAGTAGCAGAAATAATAGAAAATCTTGAGTGGTATCACCTGGCACATACAAGAGATTACACTTCAAGAGAGGAGACACTGGGTATTATCACGTAAAAACACACAGTGCTGCAGTGTTTCAGAAAAACAGACAAGTATTAAGGATGAAAAACAACACTGTGGACAAGGCACAATCGAAATGAGCATATCTACGATGCAATATTCTGAATGATATTTCAACAAGCTCACATATTTTATCAGTGTAAGTATATTACAATAACACATACATCCTTCAGAGGCTAGTGACTTATATTCACAGTTCCAGAAGTCAAACTCCCCAATACTTAAATTCATCATAGCAATGTTATGAACAGGCCAAAATAACACGTTTCTATAGATTAATATCTCATATTAATTTAAACCACTTTTCATAGCTGTTAAAAAACACAGTTCTCATTAGTGGGGGAGATCAGGTTTACATAATCTCACTGATTTTCAGCCTTTTACTTAATTATTGAATATTCAAATACAAGCAACATAGCATCATGGTCAAAATAGCTCCAATATCTGTTTTGTTGTAGGTCAGAAGAGATTCCTAAGAAGCCAAAAAAACTTAGTGTGCAAAGTTGCAAGTAGATGTGTGTTAACTACTAACCCACTCCTCCTGAAAACTCTGCTAGGGATGGAAGTCTAATTAGAAAGTTTCTTGATTTAAGAGTAAGAGGGAAGGGATTCCCATTTCTGATATGCCTTTACTGAAAGTGCCGTGGGAGAATGGGGAGAGGGAAAATAAAACAGAGGTTTTTTTGCTCTTTCGAGGAACAATTCTGGAGAACTGTTTGAAGAGAAAGCACAAGGCCCTGTCCCAGTTATCAAAGTATACACATACCTAATGAGTGAAGGGAACTTGTATTTAGAAGTCTTAGAAGAATACGATAACAAAAGCATGGCAAACTGCTTAAATGGAAGCATTTCCTGACATTGTGGTGTAACCTCTTCAGCAGGACAACAATAACCTAGGAAAGAAGTACTGGTAAAAAGGTACATAAAAGGTAGTGTAATAGCTTTAACATAGTATGCATTTGCTTGGTACATGGTATCAGCCTTTAAATACTTTAATTGTATTTTCAGAAACAGCTTGTTTTTTTACTCACCTGTGCAATAACAACACCAGTGAAAAGGGCAGTTTAAAGAAAAGAACATACAAAGTCCATGAAGAATTGAGTCTATTTATTTTATTTCATCTTGCATTTGTGCTGTTAAAGCAAAGCATTCTATACATATTATTTAGCTATTTACTGCTGTGCTACACCCATTATTGACCTAATTGCAGAAAGACAAATGCAGGGACAAACTTGTTAAAACGAGCATGTTGATAATGCTTCTCTGACTTCGACAAATATTTATTTAGAAATAAGATACTGTTCATGGGTTTCTTTTATTAACAGTTAATGGCTCAATTCACAGAACTTTGAGACACCATGGAGTATGTTGCAAAATGCAGTGCTGATAATAGGTAACGTCTCTTCTCTTCACTAAACATTCTTCAGAGGAAGAATATTATGGTAACAGCTGAGCTACTGATTCAAATACCTAAATGGAAACAATCTGGCAAGTGATGGATGACAACTTTCAGATACAAGATGACCCCATATTTATTTATATAGGCAAAAAACATCAGTGTCACAAGCATAAAGAATTATTATCTGAAAAAACTTGTATTTTAAAATAATGAGTACCAGCTTTATAGCAGGTATCATAGAATGATTGCAGGTTAGACATAGGAAAGATATGAAGAAAACAAACAGTAAATCCAAGTATTTTAACATGTTTCAAAGCCAAATAACATTGCAATGGCTTAAAAAGAAGAAAAAAAAGATAATTTTTGTTTTCTTTCTTAACACCAGCTTTAACTGTGTGAAATCACACTACTGGTGTATCTTTAAAACCATTCCCATGAGACGTGGAAAAATGAAAATGAAATCATAGTGTGAGTCAGAATTGGAATTTTACTGCATAAAAAATATCTCAAAATGCTACATTAAAGTATTTTAATAATACTTTGTTCAACAGCTGCTAACAGATAAAGTGTACTGTCAGCTGTGGCATCTATTGACAATACCTGGGGAAAACAAAGTGTATCTACCTCTATATCAAAACCAGTTTAACTAATCTTAATGTCTAACAGATTCTCACTAATAAGCCGATTTAAAGCAAAAAATTGTAAGATTTTCAATCTGACTACATAGTTCTTCCATTATGACTGTCTACTAGGCTGGCTGCTTCAATGTACCTGTAGGAATGCATGAAAAAAGAGCTGAATGAGCTGAAGATGTTTTCCCTCAACATGTATCCATTATTTCTCTTTTAGCTTTTAAAAACAGGAAACACTTCGAAGTACTTTTGGAGCTTTACACTTATTTCTTGAGGAACTACTGCTACGGTAAATTGCACAGAAATACTTCAATTAAGTGTTACAGGTGCCATCCTTCCAGTCCAAGACATGCAGGTGTCCTAAGCTAAGGCATCATTGGAACTCAAGCAAAACAATGGAATTTTCACAGGCCAAGTATTCCTTTACAGTTTTGCAGACAGAGCTACAACAAACAGATCTTAAAAGATTCACTTTTGCAATTCACACGTTGAAAATGATTTTAAGGGATTTCTGATTGCGGTGTACGAAACAAAGAGGTCGTCAGCATTCACTTGCTCTCAGGAGCACATGGCACTGACAGAGGAGGTGCAGGCCACAGAAATGCATTATTTGGAATAACACACAACTGGGCACCTATGCCAGCTGCAGAATTCCAGGTTCTTGACCCTTTGCAACTTGAATGTGGCCTTGAAATTCTCTGGATATGGAATGTATTTAACCAAGTTCAGTTGTGCAAGAGATATTTGAAGTAGCAGACTCACATTATGCTGTGCCCCAAAACCTTACAATAAAAAGTATATGTTTCATTGATAAATCCCAATTCTGTTTAAAATTTCTTATAATTTTAAAAAGTCAAACCACACACTCATATAAAGTATTTAAACAGCTATAAATAGGCTTCCTGAAACTCAGGGAACATGTGCATTTAACCACAATAAAAACACCATCAGGTACTAATCTGTAATCTCTACACTATGGTGGAATGGTGAAACAACATTCCCAATCTGACAGTAATCACACTGCAAAGTATGAACATTTCTTTTAAGCAAATTTAATGCTATAATGCTGCTGTTTTTTCTTTTCCTGCTACTATTTTCCTGGAAAAATGAATGAAGCTGAGAGAAAAAGAAAAGCAATAAAAACATGTCTTAAAATTAATCACTGTATTTCACAGTCACATGAACAAAGTTGCACTATTTTATTCCTAAAGAAATATCTTTGCAAGCATCTGGAACTAAGTATTTTTCTCTGCAGCTTGGGAGCTGTGGAAGGGAGATCCTCCTCTTGGAGTAAAAGACTTGAGAATCAAATCCTGTTCCCTCTGCAGTGAGGGTAAACACTGCCAGCTACTACAGGGATGGGTGGTGAGATGGGCAGGATTTTTTCCTTAGCCCATCTGAAAAACAGTTTCCTTCAGCCCTATCATTTAATTTTAAAGTGGAATTTGTTTTATCCTGCAGACTAATAAGTACCCTAGGAGCTTGATTGGTTGGTGCTTAATGAAATTGCTTCTGCTGACATTAGATACATTAGGATACTGATTAAAACACTTAATGATCCCTCTTGATTTTAAATTGCTAGCTTAGATTTGTGAGATGCCATCAAAGTATCTTTTTCCTTCCTTTCCTCCATCCTAATCCTGCTTCTCCTTGCCCTTCTTCTGTTCATGATCCTTAAAGGTTGTGGCTCATTGGCAACAGCACAGTCACAAACCAAACTATAACACCATGTTGAACACTGCATTGTTTAAATATGCCAAACCCCAGAACATAAACACTGAAACACAGTCATCCCTAAAATACAATTTCCTGTTTCAAAGCTCAAACGGTTCTTAAATGTGGCAACACTGAAGATTATTCGTATGAAGAAAAAGCCAAAGTCAGAGTAAACTTTAACTTTGTAAAATAATTGTTGAGGAGAGATATTTTTGTAAATGTAAAAACAAGTATAAAAGCATTACTTTTGAGCTTGAAAGTGGAAGACAGAAATACATTCCCAGAAAATGGTGTTGGAACGGCATTCCTATGATAACAAAGCTGTTTTTCATGCTCTTAGACAAAACTGCATACCATACCACCTTTCAGTGGGAAACATGTATGTATTATGGGCATAATGTCAGCTTATCCTCAAATATTATATGCTATAAATACCAGGTCTGGAAACTTTGCCTGAAAAGGGGGAAACCACAATAGACGTAAAAAGTTCCATTTTCCTCAACAAATCTTATCAAGGCTCTTGAGATGAAATTATACTTACAAAACAAAATTTACTTATATACTAAAACCTGCTGTGTCAGAAGCTTTTAGGAAAAAAGTGAGCATACTGAATTTTATGCTTAATACAAACCTTAAGACCACAGAAAATAAAAAAGTAGAAGTTTTTGTACATTTTAGCACCATTATGAAGTTAGACTGGAACGCCGGTTCTGTTACTGTGGCTGTACCTTGCAGCTGGTGGACATCATGTGAAACTCACTGATTTAAGCCATTTTTCAGAGAAGAAAAACTGGATTTGCCAATCACAACAAAGAATATGTTTGCCATTTTTTCCTTTCTTTCCTTTTTCTTTTTTTTCTCTTTTTAAATTAATTTTGAGCTTGATTTTTATTGGGCAGCCAGAGTGCATCTCTGCCAGCTGAATCCAAGTCCAAGTCCTTTGGGTCTCTGGATGGCTCGTATTGGCTCTGCTATCCCTTTGCCGTCCGGTCCAAGGCCCGTGCCTGGGGTCCAGCCCATACTCTGAAGCATTCTGTTTCCAATGTTGTTTTCTGGGATTGGTTGGGTGTTTTCACCTACAAACCCTGAGATTAAAGAAACACACAGCATTAATCAGCACTGCCTGCCATGTGGAGAAGAGCAGGATAATCTCCCGTAAAGCTTTAAACCTTCTTATTCTCCTAATTCATCTAACAGGTTTCTAGAACAGGCTGTCTTTGCACATGTTGACCTCTTGACTGCATATGATTCTAAATAATACAGTATAATACTTTTATTTTTAGTGCTTTTGAAGGCTCAGTCCATTTTTACATATAAAAAATATTATCACAGACCTTTTATATTCAGACATGGTAGATTTCACATTGGTCTCAAAGAATACTCATCACCTGCAGGTGTCTTCCAACACATTGTCATGAACACCTGAATTTCTAGTCCTATGCAGTTACTAAACAGAGACACATTATAGTAACATGACCATCATTCTGTTCTTAGTAGTGTTATCAATGATCTCCTTCAAGAAAACCCAATAAATAAGTTCTGATTAAACAAGATCTGATTAAAAAATTATAGATGTTACAGAAACAGTATAGACAGGTGTTCAACCACTCTGAAATTCAGCTATACCTTTAATCAGTTTATTTTTTACTGAACATTGTGAGATTTGATACATCCAAGTTTACTTTTTGTGTTTTCAATGTTATTAAGTGTTGTTTACACTCTTCTCTCCTTAGCATCGAGATCTCTGAGAAAAGCTGCACACACCACAGAAAAGAGCACCTTCATCCCAAGTGTTAGTACATGTCTGTTAGTATAACTCATTCCTTTTTTTAATAGTAGGGGTTTTTTTCCCATGAATGAATAATTAAAAAAAAAATAGTGAAGTCAAAGTAACAAAGCTGTGTTTTTCCCCTTCATCAACCAAACTCCCCAAGCCACAGTTTGGAGACAATACATGGATTAGCCTTCTATATGGAAGTATCTTGCATGAGGGATATTTACTTCAAGAATCTGTGTTAAAATTTATCAAGTTCCACCATTTTTCCCCACAATTTTAAAAAGGGCTGCAGTTTTTAAAAACAAGCAGTTCCAGGTAGACATCTGGATTTTGTTTTCAGCATTATTCAACATCTTCCTGTCCCAACAACAGAATTAAAAAAACCTCTCAATTTGCTCAGCTTCAAAAACAATCTGTTTCATCTTCTACCTATTTATTCTGCCTGCTATGTTTTGAAAAATATTGTAGTAGGAGACTGTGGTTTTGAGTTTTTGGAGACTATAATATCTTCAGCCAAGAAATGACTGTTGACAAGCAGCTGTCTTATCATTATATTAACTTACTAAACAAGAACACAAAAAAGTTGAACATGAGCTTCTAAAAAGCCTCATTTATCATACACACAAAAACCCCAAGTCTCACAGCAGAAACTGCATGCACAGACAGAAATTCAAAACAAGAGGTGCACATTAAAAACCTCATGATGATTGTGATGATGAATTTACAGTACTCCAGCATTACCCATTATAGATCTGTTCATATTCAGCAAAACACTGGCTACATAAAAGGCAGACTGCTTTCTAGCACCTCAGTTCCCAAGTCAAAGAAAAAAAGGGAGTGCATTGAGGGAAGGCATCCTTTAATACTGGTTTGAAGCTATGCTTAATGCTAGGCTTAAAGTAAAGGCTTTTAAGTCAGCAGCTTCCAGTCCCCGAGAGGGTTCCCCTTGAACTGACCAGCACAAAATTCAATGTCCAAGACTTCCTTTCTTTTCAGGCCCCCATAGGCAGAGGCAATTTTCATACAGATGAGTCCCTGGCACTGCCTGGCATACACAACACAGGCTTTTCAACCTTCCCAGTTATACCTTTTAGCTCAAAAAAAAAAAAAAACCCCCCCCCCCAAAAAACCCAAAAAAACAAACCAAACCAACCAAACAAACAACAACAAAAAAAAAACCAACCAAAAACAAAACCCCAAAAGAAGAAAGGGTACTATTTAACAAATGTTCTGGTAAGCTTCACAGGTAAAACCCTGGAAATGTGTTTTGGTCCACTTATTGTAAGAAGTGATGGTAAGAAATGAAGCATCATTCCAGTAAATGTGGAACAATTAAAGGGAAAACTTCAAGGGGAAGAAAGATCCAACAGACCTGCCAAGCAGGAAAGAGCAGGTACAAGAGTGTATTTTATGACACCTAGAAACTGAAAACATTAAACCATTCATAATGCTGCCTAGGCAAAGGCAGCAGTGCTGCTGGAACAGTATGCAAGGCATAGCCTGAGACAACGTAAACAGCTTTTTTCTTTTAGTCTATTCAGGGGGAAAACCCACAGACCTCTTCCTGTAACAGATGTACCTTTCTATATGAATTTCAGTTCTCAAGACAGCCAGAGGAACCTCACAAAAAAGATATATGAAAGAACACTCTGTACCCCGACATGTTATTTAGTAAACTGGTGCTTCTATTTTTGATACCTTCTGAAGTAGTTCAATGGTTTTTTTTCTGTGACAGGATAACTGGAATAATTTGTTTTTAAAGATGTATAAGTACTTCAAGAACGTGTATACTATAACCATTTTCCCCTCCACTGTACATACTTTTCTATCTCCTATTAAAACACAAGCTCTCCGTAAGAGCTCTGTTTTATGCTTGTATATCATCAGATTAACAAAAAAAAAAGAAGAAAAAATAAAAAGGAAGAGAAGAGAAGCCACCATGAACTTGGTTTCACAACCCACTTTTGGGCAAACAATCAAACAACATACACCATCCAAAGGCTAATGTGTTAGAGGCTTTGTATTGCAGCAAGAATGAAGCAAAACCAAAACCCCACCCCACCCATCTTGCCTATATTACTAACTGACTAATGACTCCTTCTTGTAAATGAGGTGAATATAGATTGCTTTTACTTGAATTAGGAAAAATATTTAATATATGCTGGCCATTCTTTCACAGTATAGCCAGCTTTTATATGAATATATCTGTCTTTTAAGATTCCTGCAATTTTCACCCATCACTTGAAAAATTCATCTGTAATGCAACCTATTTTACTTGAATCCAAAGAATATATTGGTGAATATATAGTGGAATTGCCCTCTTCCTCCATTTCATCTGCAATCAGCAAGTTGGAAAAAACCCCCAACATTTGCATTGCTGATTGACTGCATGACGGGAAAGAGCTCTTAAAAATCATGCTACACTGTGTGCTATTCCCCTGACCCCCATTCCTGTGCTTTGGGCTTTTATTTTCTAATTAAAAGCAGTAATTGTCCTTGCAATATTCATCTTCAAGTTCAGTTTTTAATTCATCCCTATGGCACTTCTTGGACTAGCCAGTAGGGCCTGTTAGAGAGAATGGTCCAAGCACATGGCCTTGAAAAGGGCTGTGCTACCTCTGGGACGTGTTCAGTCTTGACCCACCCAGGAGCAAGAGCAAAACCAACCCATTGTACTGTCCCACAAAAAATAACTATGCAGAATCAGATTAAAAAAGAAAAAAAAAGAAAAAGGTGGGGATACATTTTCATAAATTTATTGCTGTATGAGGTTTCCCGGGGTTCCAGGAATAGTTCTTTCCGCACTAATAATTTGTAGGAATCTCTTATGCAGTACCTTTTTCTTCTACGGACTGAAAATGTTTTTAGCAACCCTAACAACTGGTTTCTGATCTACCAGATAAATAGCCTGTATGCAGAAGTGGCTGCCATTATATGAGGGAGGAACAAACATGAAGGTATAATAATTTGTTTGAAAAGACAGCACTGTAAAATACCCTCAACTTTATGTTCCTTCTCTCTGCAATACTGCCAGCTGAAAGAAAGGCCCATCCTCAAATCTTTGTGTATATGAATAGACACTTCAAGGTCTACATGTTTTATGCATATGACCTTACATACATGGAATATGAAATCTATGAGTAGTAAGTGACAAAACTGGGAAGGGGAAAGCAAAAAACCCATCACATTTGTTTAATTTTGGTACGATATTTATGACGGCGTTAAAGGCAGGTTTTAGTGAAAAATAAAGGTATGTAATTTTTTCTTAACAGCTGTTGAGACAGGTATGTCCTGGTTAAACAGTACACTAGCATTCAGTGCCATACCCTTGATTTTACAGTGATTGCCATGAATTAATTTAATTCCATCTGTAAGCTAAAATCAGATCAGAGGTCTAATGCTGCTGCAGGCTCCACATCTGTTTAATCATTTTTGGATACAGCAGCTTGCAAAAGTTCAGCTTTTAAATTTGCTTCATATTTAAGAAAGAATGCTACACCAGTGTACAACATTGTCAGCAGGAAACAAATGAGCCTATGAACAGTTTTGATCTGACAGACCCATTTTATGTGCAAAATGCATCTACAAATTCAAAGCTCACCATTGAAGTTATCATTTATTATAGAATAATAAAGGAACTGTGACCTCATAAACCACTATTGCGACAATATTTATTTGTATGGTCCCACTGCTGGATAAGACTAACCTCAAGCATGTTTGGCTTATATTGGGATGAATAAAACCAGAATACAGCTAGGATCAAGCTCTCAGATAACCCTTATTTAAGAAAATGTGTGCGGTTTTTGTTGTGTTTGTTTTTTTCCCTCTCAACCCCCCCAAGCTGTAAGAAACAAACGAAGGCATAGTGAAGTAATTTCATCTCTGCCACCAAACTATTTCTGATGTTAAGAAAACAGGGTTTTAAACAGTTCTGAGAAAATGACACCGTACATAAATATAGTCTTGCCCTTTCATCTTTCTTTTATATGATTAAGACTTGTGAGCAAAACAGCAATGCCTTTGCAGAGCATACCACAACTATTATTTCCTCTTCTATCGCTCCCAGCAGCCTTAAATCCTTTAAATCCTTTCCTAGAAGGATCTCTTTTTGCTTGGGTAATTTTTGCAATACATGGCCTGCTAACCCTTACCCCCTACCCTGGATCTCACTTATGTCTATCACAGCAGAGTCAGTCTTTCTACCTCAAATCTTCCAAGGAGCATTGTGGATGGTAATTCACTTGCGTAATTGGCTCAAGAGATGAAAATCTTGTATCTGCCTCTCTTAGCCACTAATCTATCCAGCTGACTGCAAGCCTAATTGGCAGCTTGTTTAGTAATTTGGCTCCTAAAGTGTTGTATTGATGTTGGATAAACAGCCAATGGAAGCAGAAATGATACATGCTGCTTCTCTTTAAAAGCTGGTGCACTTTCCCCCTCATTTTCTGAAAGCATTTAATATTTCATCTATTCTTTTTCTTTTCTGACTCCTCACCAGACAGATGAGCTCAGAACAGTAGGGACTGATCCTGATACACAAGGAAAGTAATCAGAATAATACATTGCTGTAGTCTATCTTTTTATGCCAGCTCTTTCTAACTAGCAAAATGGGAATCAGACTGCCTAGATGTTTATGTTCTTAAAATTGTTTTGGGTAATTGCACAGACACAGCTTCAGAAGCACAGCCAACAGCTGTATGGTGCTTTTAAAACTCAGTACCTGCAGTGATTTCCAAAATTCAGTACACTATGGATGTATAGCTATAAAAAAACCACAAAACACCAAATCAAAACTAAAGCAACTCAGATATAAGAACGCGATGAAAATTATTTAGCTAATATTTGAGACTGCATTATTTCACCAGACTTTTACACATCCCTCACACTGAGCTATCTAAGACTGCCTGAAGAATAACCTTAGAATTATTACATTCAGGTGAGTCTGCTTGCATTGAATTTTTTCTAGCCAACAGAAAGAATAGCAGAGAGGACATAGCTATGACTTCAGCAGGTGCTGGAAGCCTCTGTATTTATCCTGTATTCACAGCAGAGTTTCATTGATGCCTGCACTGCCATAGTTTCATTCCTACTACCCCATCTCAAGGGTTATTAAACATGGCCTGGGTAAACACACCCTATCTAAAGGCATAGACTATAAAGTTAAATCTATTTTCAACTCCTCAAAATATATAAATATAAAGTCACACACTAATGAAGATTGTGACAGTGAATTTTAGGTACAACTGTTTATCCAGAAACACAGATCACTTGGAATTGGATTTGCAGGTGCTCTTCTCTTTCCATTCTTTACTGGATTACACTGTGTGTGGAGTCAAACTTCACACCCATTCAGTCTTTGCTGCTATAAAATTGGTTGGAAGAGTTTGTATTTTTAGACTGCCATTTATCCCTCTGTAAGGGGAATCTCTTGAATAACCAAGACTGTCTTTTCACTTGAGTTTCAAGATGGTTTTTGTTTCATGCCTTGTCTTTGATGACAGAAGCACTGTCACTGAACAGCACTTTCAAAGAAGTATTCTCACTGGGGGACATTCCAAAGTTCTGTTTAAACCCCTCAAAATTCAGCAAAATGGATCCCATCTGATAAGCATTCCTTCGTTTTTAAAGAAAGACTTGCAGTCTTAGAATGAAACCCAGTGGAAATCCAAAGCAAAAATTTTCTTCATAAAATCTAGAGTATGTACAACAGATTTTATCAGGAACTTATCCACTAATTGCAAAGCTTTTGCAGAAAGACAGAAATCCAAACTTGACAGCACTGGAAACCTGATAAATGAATTTTATTTTCTCACATGTTAAACAGGTATTTTTATTCCTCTGAATTGCCAAAACCTTCTGCATAAAGCTATCCAGTTTATGCATGGACCTTCTTCCTTATTCAAAAAGCGAATCATATGTTGAAAAACCTTTAAGTGAAGTGGTTTTTGCATCATCTATACCAGAGACTGTTTGTTACGCTTCCTATTCCCTNGACATAAAAAGGAGGTGGCCCCTCTCCCCTCCTTTGTGGGGAACCACCTCATTATGATATTTGGCAGAGAATGTGCAGAACTTGCAGAGCAGATAACTAACCTTGAGGATGAGTCTTCCAACTGACATCTCTGTTTCAATCAAAGCTAGTCCTCAAGTGTACAATCATTTCATGAAATGTACGTTTGGAACTTGAAAATAATGCCTGGTTTAGCCTTTTTTTCCAAAATTTCCACCATATTAAGGGTGCTCTCATTGGTTATATTCTCCATTAAGCTGGTTTATGGTTCTTGAAAGTGAAGTCCAAAAAATCCAAGGAATCATAGAATATCTCAAGTTGGAAGGGACCCATAAGGACTGTGAAGTTCAGCTCCCTGTAAAGGCAATTTGAATGGTTTCCATAACCAGAAACAGTCTTTCTTAGGAAAGACTCCCAGAGTAATTTGGGTAATTGTTTTTCAAGCCTACACATTTCAGAAGACAACAGCACTTAGAAAAGACAGGTGCAGTCATCTTCTATCAATCTGAATGTTTCTTCTTGACTTTATAGTGGCTGTGTGTACAGGCTGTAGAACATTGTCTTCTCTCTAGATCACAAGAAATCTATCAGCAATTTTCCAGGACAAGCTTGTTCTAGTTGAATTGCAGACCTTCTGAAGTTTGTTACTGCACTTTCTGAACTCTGGTGCTTACATATAAGATGCCTTGCCTGAACCAGCCACCTCAAGCTCAACACAAAAAGCCTTTTGCTCTGAAGGGACAGCAGCATCCAACACTGGATGGTACTCCACTCTTTTAATTTTCAGTTTAGTGAGACAATATGGTAGAAGAAAGAAAGAAACAGAAAGAAGTGCCTAAAATCTAACCTGCTGCAGATACCAACTGAAGAAAAACAAGTGTCCATGGGCTGGGCAACCAAGCAGGCATGAAGGACATTGGCAGACTAAAGATGAGAAATGGTGCAATGCAGTAAAAGTAGGAAAGTATTCACAACATATCAATGTTGTATTGCCCTTTGACAAGGGATTTCTGCCTATAGACATTGGCAGACAGAGAAGCAGTGAATCAAGCTAAAAAGAAAGTAGCCTAATAATAGTTTGTCTAGAGTTTTGGAAATTTATGGTCAGTTCATCCCAAAAGTACCCAAAAGTTTACCTTTCCTCTGAAACTATTGCACTAAATTGACCTTCACCACAAACTTAGCCTCAGCCACCTCTGTTATCACACCGTAATCACAATCTTTTTCAAATCATCATTTTGGTTCTGCAGATATTCAGGTCTGATTTTTAATCACTGACATATTAAGCATCAGCAAAATAGTTTGCTTAGCTGTTCCGTTGGCAATTTTTAAAAAGGAATGAAAACATGTACCCTTTTGATTACCTTGTTAAAGTGAGTCATGATGGCATTATAGCAGTGCTCAGTATTTCTGCTGTAATTAAGAAACTGTCATATTTTTCATTAAAACACATTCTTTAAAATGAGACTTTTAACTTGGTCATTTCAATCAGGACCAGCCTGAAGTGTAGCATGTGCATGCAACATCCCAACTAGATAAAGAATATGACATCTGAAATTTGTTTTTGCAAAAAGTAAGTATTAAAGTGCCCATAACATGCATAATAATTTATCTATTTTATATACACATTTTCTATATTTTAAGTATAAAATAGCTTTCTTTTTTTATAATTGTTTCTCGCAGGTTTTAAACACTGCTCCTAACTGTAAACCACACTATGTAATACCAGAGTAAAAAGATTGTTTTGAAATAAAAATAATATGGCTATTAAAAAGGCATAAAAATATGACATGTGAAGCAGATTTTGATGATTTTTTCCCCAACATTTAATACTTAGAGGTTTGTTATTTTTAAAAAAAAAAAATCTAGAAAATCTCAGGGGTTTAACAGGAGATGATAAAAACTAAAAATCTTGTACCGAAGAAGAATCAATTGGAAAAGATCTGAGATAAATGTATATTCAGTGTATGACATCTATAATTTTGTAGCACCTACTGGTTTGATATGAGACTTAAACTAGATAATCTAAGACTGAAATTACTGCAAATATTCCCAGTGCATGTGTTTCAAGTAGTAACAGTACCTTCAAGAATGTTCTTTCTCTAGCCCAACATTTTTTTGTTGTTGTTGCTATTTTGTTATTATTTTCATCACACTGGTCCCAGTTTTGGTAAGACTATTTCCATGACAATGGATTAGTTTGTCTAAGAGGTTCTAATACAAACTTCAGAGCACTGTATTGCTGCAGTGAAATATGTCAGGGTGTCACATGAAATAGCTCTACCACTCAGGTAGTCAGAGGGGGCAGAAGGTCATTGAGAATGACCTGGTCCCACATGTGAACAGAATCACTGGAATAATACGGGTTTCATGGAAGAAGCAATGCAAAAGAGTGCTTAAAATGTACAATACCTAATTCTTAAATTGTAGGAAGTAATCAATTTTTACTAGTATCAGTTTTTAGTTGATTAATTACTATCTATGTTGAAAAATACACAGATGGGATATGTGCAACATCCACAAAACAGAAAATTTATCTTAGCAAAAAGGACAAAATATGTCACTCCTGTATCAGTACTGTCAATTCCTAACCATCCATGCCTATATTATATCCCATTTTCGTCACTGCTTTTCAACACATCTTTTCTTCACCTTTACAAATGACATTTTTGAAACTATAAAATTCTCTGTGCTGCTCAAACTTTCTTGCTTCAATAGTTTCTCAATGCTGTAGAAGTAAAGCTACATCCCTTGTTACTAATATACACAAACCTATTGGTATGTGACTTTGACTGCAGGCTGAGAACGGGCTATAAATTTAGAAATCAATATCTAACTCTATCAATATTCATTTTACTTTTTCAATACAAAATACAAAGGTGAAAGAGCAGTAAATAAGCTGGAGTACTGAAATAAATTGGGTGTTCTTGTCACAATTAATAAATGTTTAACCAATCACAATGCTTGCTACAGAAGTCCGTGGCTTTGTGAGGTGTCTGAAAGTAGCAGGTGCTACCCTTGTGAGACTCAAACCCAGGGATAATATTTCAATACCTCGTTAGGGTCACCAGTCGTTCTCATCACTACTACTGAACCTAAAGCTAGAAATGACCATTTTCAGCACTGTACAGATTTTTACAAGAGTTAATTTACCAATGTATTTTTTTTCAAATGCAGGTGAGAATTTAGAAAATGCTGTTATCAACACATTGGCTCATATTAGGTGAAACTTTGAAAATTTGCAGCCCATATAAAGAAAACATTTGCAGTAAATGAGTAATTTACAGACAGCTCTTCAGGTTGTACTATGATATTAAATACAAACAATTATTAGGAGAATGTTTTTTTCATTTCCAACTTCTGTTCATGTGAACACCTTCTGTCCTTATTTTCTTTCAAGGAAAAAGTTCACAAATTCTTCTACATAAAATCAAATCCTTCTATTTCTATACCTTAGCTAACTAAAACTACTGAAAGAACAATCAAATAAGTAATCTCTTTTTTTAATCCAAATTTCCAAATGCATGTTCATTCTGTTTCTTTCATAAAATCATATGGAACACTGACAAAAACCAAGGCCTGTGACAGATAAACAATAATTTAGCTGTAGGAAGGCTAGCCTCTGAGAAAATTGTAATAATCTCTTGAATGCTATTACCTATACATACGTACAAGCTTATTCAATGTTTACCAAAGTTTCTATTTGCTTAAAAGCTCACAGTGATGAAATGTATAAAAAAACTTTTATAAGACCACGACAAAATTTCTCAATCCTCCTGATCAGAACAAAATCAAAAAAGATTACCTTGAACTTGAAAAGAAAAAGAGGCACATTAGTTAAAAGGTATCTCATATGACATCCACCATTGTTCTCTGTCACTGTTCATATAAAGGCAAACTTTGGGGCAAAACAATCTCTAAAACTGTGAGTACATGGACACATAACATTGGATGACCACATATTTGCCTTAGTATCAAAATATTGGCTTTGCAAAGTTATGCAGAGGAGCCAGCTTGTAAAATAAAATTCTGAACGCTGAAAGTCCAAGGTAAAGTGAATAATAAAATTAATTTCACGATACTTGATAACCTCTCAGTACAAAATGACATCCTCTAGTACTTGAAAGTTGTGAAGTGAAAATCACCTTGTAGAAATAATTACATTATTCTCTCTTCAGCCATTAAGTATTTTTCTTTCTCAGTTCACATATGTTCAGAGTCTTAGAAGCTGACCCATAGATTCTTTTTTTTTTCATACTGCTGCCACTAAGGTGCTTTTATAACATTCTTAATATTATTCCTGGTCTGTTTCTGCCACTGAGGTTTGAAACAAAGAAGTTCCAGGAGGGGGAATTCAGTTAGAATACAAGTATTAGGCTTCTCTAAAGACATCTACTTGAAATATATTTGAAGAATTCTATGTGTTGCAAATGTTGCTGCAGTAATTTATGCATGACTAGGACATGCAATCCAGATTTCTATATTAGAAATATATATAAAGGCTCACATGGGCACACATACAACCTAATCCAGTATGCACATATATAATTAATACAACAAACTGATGAGAGTCCTATAAATCATTGCTAAGTATTGAAAAAGTCATTTCACAGCTGTGACATCAGCAAAATGCATCCAATGGTTGTGACCTCGCATTTGTAAAAATCTTTCAGAAATGTGCTTGCAAGTGCTTCCTCTTTAATTTACAGCACTAATTTTAAAGCTGTGTTCCACAGCCTTATCACCACTTTTTTGATTGTTTACCCAAGAATCCACATCCTAACTTTATTGTGCAGGGTATTTAGAGCATTCATATGCAGATAAAAAGATGCCTCAGGTCTCCTTCCTTGTAATGCTTGATGACATAAGCAGTAATCTTTGCTGTCCCAGTATATGAAAAAAGATATATTGTCTTTACAGAAGTGCTGTGCTACAAAGGGCTGGAAATTGGCAATATTTGCAGGAGAATGCAGTGAGCCTATTTATTTCTTAATCTTCATTAACAAAAATAAGGATGGAACAAATCTGAAGTTATATGGGAAGTTACTGAATTTATCAAGCTTTTCCCGAGGTCACTGACCTACTGCTTTGTACTAGAGATTTAACATCTTGTGGTTTGTGCTCTGTCCCAGGGAAATTGGTTACCTGTGGGTCCTGGCAGGGGAGCAGCTTTCCTTCTCCGCTTGATGTCCCCCATGCACAGTGATCCTAAATGTACACTGTTTTGCCTGCAAGTAATTATAGGAGAAAACTATTAACAAAGGAAGAAAGCTGCCACATAAATACACAGCTTGTATAATCTAAACCTATATCAAAACATTCTCAACCAAGATGAAGCTGCACAGTCAAGCCACCAATCTTGTTTATATCGAAACATAATTATGTTTGTTGACAAGCGCTCAGTATCTAAATGCAGCATCATAAATTGTTACTGGAATGAATAAATATAAATATAAAGGAAATGCTTTTTAATTTTCAAAACCGGCAATCTTTCTAGCTCAACATAAAACAAAAACACTGCTGCTCCTGACAGGAAAATAGCTAAGATTAATTATCTAAAGAGATCACAATGCTGTTTGTAGGTTATCAATTGGCTGGTAATGCTTGACTGTCAGAGCAGCATTTATTACATGGAAAATATTATCAATTTTTTTTAAGGTAAGATGAAGAATGAATGAGAAAACATGAAACAGTATAAACTCTTCAAAGGTGCACGAAATAAACTTGTAGCATAACAATTTATCCTCTTCTAATTCACTGGAAAGTTGTGAGAATACCATGGAAGCACAGTGTCTGATAGGCTCCTTGAACAATTACGAGTTTGCACTTGGAGACTGGAAAATTGATGGAGCTGCAGAGGATGGCAAACAAGCAAATGCTATTGCGTTAAATCCAGCTATTAGAAGTCAGATACCACAGAAAATGGTAAATGGAACTTTCAAGTGTTGACTTTTGGAACAGAATCTAAAAGGACAATTACAATTATTATTTTTTGTAAAGTAATGTACAATGCCTGCAGAATTGAATATATATTGCTGACTTTTTTTTTTTTTTAAAGAACTAGAACAGAAAGGAGGAAAATGCAGTAATTTCTCACAATTTTAATATGTCTCTATAACTGCTACTGAGAACTGTGTTTGTTGCCACATAAGTGTAGTGAACTTTGATAAAATTACAAGCTGAAAATTGCATCTGACAATCTAGTCCACCCTGTCACTCATGGGATCTGGTTTCAGTGTGGATATATGACTTACCTTTTACTGCATTTATAAACTTTTTAAAGCTGGGCTGCTTCTAAATGAATAACAAATGGTCATATACTGTTGAGAGACCTCAGATCTACTCAATAATGTAAAAGAGTGACAACAATGCCTTGATGAATGACAATGCACAATCTCCTGCATATTTCTTCTAAAAAGATACAGTAGATTAGCAAGTACCACAATGCTTGTATATAAATAATAAAATATTTCAAGAAACATACGTTTCACAGAGATACACACTCTAGCTTCACATAGTAAACCATCATTTCAATACTTTTTTCCTTGTAAGACATGTTTTCCTTGCATTTCCAATTTCCTTGCACATCCAATTTCCAGGATGAAATTTCATCCTATTTTACTATCCAGAAACTTGACACATTTGAATTAGTAAACAAGATAATAATTTTCAGTTCTGAATTTAGAAAGAAATCAAGAAGCGTAACCCCTTCATAACTGATTGTACAATAAAGAAAATAAATATTTAAATACAATATGGGGAAACAATTATCAGAGAAAATGTATTTGAAATGTTTGGGCACCACAAGATCAGTATTTAACATTGGTATCAAACATGCAGAATAATTTATGTGATAAATTATATGTTCTACAGTGTGAAACTCTTGTTTTCTGAATGAAAAAGGGAGAAAGTCTCCAGGAATACAAGTAGGATGAAAGATAAAAATTAATAAAGTCAGGCAATTGAACCTGAAGACCTGAGCCACAGCAGTAACAGTGAGCAGCATTTGAGTTATTTTACCAGAATTGATTATCTGTTACACTACATTGAGATATCTAGATTATTGATCTGTAAGATTATGGTACTGGGGTCTCCCCACTTTTCCTCCAGGCACACGGAATGGAGTTGCAACAAATAACACTAAGTAAGGACTACTTTGTTATTGTTGTCACCCTTCATGTAGAACACAGCAGTTACTTTTTAATTTAAAATCAATGAACGTCTGAAAGGCAGCCTTGTTCCTTCAGCATAAATGAATCATTTGCCTTTGCCGATCACAACAACCCCGTCACCAGCCAAGGTGAGAGTGGGTATTTCTTTGTTGTCGTCAAAAATTCCCTACACCACAAATAAATAACAATATGCTGGAGCACCAATTAAGTTTTGTCAAACCCAGTTTTATGGCCACTACCATCAAATGTTCAGCCAACTTGCAATTGTGAAGTGGCATTTGCCTTCGCCATGGCTTAACATTTGATATGCTCTGCCAGTGTAAATCACAGCAAAACAAAAAGGTCTTATTTATTTATTTATTTAGAGAGGATCAGACAAGAACTATTACTGCTCTGGAACTAGCAGGTTAGACAAAAAGAAGCAGAGTTGTGAAGCTGCACAGCACATTTTGAAATGCCTGTAATGGGGGTATTATAAAGTAGAGAGAACTCTGACCCTCAATCAGGCTAAGTTCAGCATTATGTTTCTTAGCATTAAATCAGAAGAGCGTGGATTACAGAAAGAAAGAAAGCTATTTGCCTGACTTCTCTACTTACCCCCAGCTTGCTTCCAGCTATCATTTATAAATAGTGCTCTGGAGGGAAGCTAGGCATTTTATTAGGGAAAAAATAAAACTTGTTAAGACCACCTTGCCTGAAAACCTGGCTTTTGATGTGCTGGTGACAGGGACTGGAGCAAGCAGTGTCAAATGGAATAATTTTTAAGGAAAGACAACAGGAACTTGTCGCCTCATTGTATGCATTTACAAATAGAGGCTTTTCAGAGTATTAGGCCTAGTTAAAGCTGCCCTCTGGATAAAAAGTGTTCCCAAGCAGCCTCAGACAAGCTTGGGAGACAAACAGATGTGACTATGGTCCCTGGCGTTTGGCAAGAACACTCACTGTCAATAAGAAAAATATGAGCATGGACAGGGCATCAGCTGCACCACGGCCGAGCAGGCCTGCAAGTGTCATAGCAGCGGCAAAGTTGTGGCAGAGGGAAGTAAGAGGGCTGCAAAAGCCAGGCTGGTGTGAACTTACACTAGCAAGCCAAGAATTTTTATTGTTGTTGTTGTGTCATGCCTCAACATATTAAATAAAACACTGGAAAAGCCACTGTCAATTTTTATTCATTTTTCATCTTGCACACAGTGTTTAGTTTCTCCTTTCTACATGGTAAATAAGAGCCTCAAAAACGAAGACAGACTTGGAAGGCAGCAATAACAAAAATGCTATTGAAATAATAAATAAATCTCACTAAGTTTGGTTATTAAATTCCATAAATAAACCCCACAGATTTGATACAGAAAACACTTTTATAGAAGCAATCACATGCAAAGCAATTCACAAGTAACTACACATTTTTGTGAAACATTCCCTCCGATGGAAATTTTGCTATTTCCTCCTTAAATAGTTGCAGTGTCCTTATAATTTTTTTCTCAAGATAATTGCCCTTACTATGGCAACATGTCTAGAATTGTCTCTCTAAGCTGCCCAAACACATATATCTATGCCTATACCACACAATCTCTTTTTCTGTAATTTTCATAGCTCCACAGGCAAATATTTTTGATGAATGCCTTCTCAGCAGTTACACACATTTACCTCTCCAAGACATTTGTAACAGGACATGTCAGATTTTTATCTACCCTGACCTCTGCAGTCCATGGACCATGTGGCTACATTCTCCAAATAAACATCTTGTTCTGTAGGGGGAACCTACACCAGAGCTGCTTTAAATGCAGTCCACCTTCTGAGCAACTGGGGACCCAACAGGGTTCTTCACTCTATCACTGGTAGTTATCACCACCCTTGCCACTATCAGAGTTGGAAGGTCACCAGTCACTGAGAAGAACAACACAATAAAATGTTGTAGGACAGCAGATACTCCTGAACATGTGTTCTAGCTCTCTGGTTTATTACCTGCTTCTGTACTCACTATCATTGCTGGTGTAAAAAAACAAAACAAAATTTATTAATGAAGGCAGGTGTGGAGGAGTGTTTTTTGTTTAACAGTATTTATCAAATTTCTGTACATTGACTTGGAAAATCCAATGCAGCACACTAATTTTGATGTAATAATGTTTTCAAGAAGGCTAATTTCTATTCCATAATTAGAAGAATTGGTAATGATCAATACTTGCCTATCCAGTATATTGCAATTAACATTCCTCACCTGAGGAAGAAACAGACAGTAAACAGTGACACCCCAATCTGCCACAGTATCAGTGCATTCCTGCAGATGGCTGTAGAACTCTGCAAGTTTATCAGCACTGAATGCTTCAGCTAATGGAGAGGCTTGATGAAAATTTTTAAGTGACCTTCTTAGACAAGACATCACAAAAAGGCAAAAGTTAACTGGTTTGTATTTTAGAAGGGACTTAAGAGAATAATTTGGAAGGGGAAATCTAACTGAAACTGTTAGCTCTCAGTCTTAAAATATGGATAAAAAACAGATATTCATATGAATATGATTGTAGAGAGAATGCAGTAGGGATGACAATGCATTTAAAGCTTGAAATTACTGGGCAATTTCTTACAAACTGAAATGGAGCAGGGAGAATGCAAAGCAGTGTTCACACCAGCAGTTAAAAGATGGAAAAAACAGAACTCAGTTGTGGTAAAGAGAAACAAGCCAATAAAATGATTTAAAAAAATGGAATGTGTGGAACAGCTAAACTTTATAAAAATCCAAGAATACTCTGAGCAAACCTCCCATTATTTAAGTACTTTTTACAAAAGATATCACATAAATGATTCTCCTTATACAGAATAGACTGGTAGTACAGCCTGTCTTGTTTTTACATGGCTTAAAATGCAGACACTGCTGTATCTGGTGGCCAGGGGAACACATCCATTAGTGCTGCTTAAACAAGGGAGTTTAGAGGAACTTTTTACTGTACATTCCTAAATTACCACAAGTGACAGACAATGGCTTCAAGAGCATTGGAGTCAATGGAACAGTTTATGATAAGAGGCAAACACCATTAAAACACTATTATACATGTCTTTCTAAATATCTCAAGTGTCTACTTGAGCACCCAGAGAAGGGCAACGTGCAGTAATGCATGTGCCCCATGGGCAGTTAGAGAGGGCTGGTTCATTGTCTAATCTAAAGAAAGCACATGCCTTCTTTTGCTCTTTTGCTTTCTTGCCACTTTTCTTATACAGAAATCAGTTCTGAAATCAGTTCCCTGCATGATTCCTACTCATCCTCTACAGACAGTAAAGCTTTTCTTCAAACTTGTCTAAAGAATGACATCATCTATGTAATAGATTGCTTCACCTATCTCTCCAAGTGTGCAAACCCTTACACAAACCAGAAGAGCTATGTACTTTATTTCCCTTTTATTACACCTTAAAAAGATGTGATAAACCCATGAAACTCTATCAAACTCATTTCATACAATGCCAATCTGCTCACAACATAACTTCAAGCATAAGGGTGACATACCTCTATTATTGAAGGTCCTTGTGCAATCCTGTTATGACTAGAATATAATCTTTCCCCTGCCCATCAGATTACCTCATCACTTAATAAATACGATATCCTAACACACTCATTTCTCTTATATTTAACAGCACTTTGATCATTCAGACACAGTAGTTGTCCAAAATTTATCTGAACACTACAAATTGACACATTCAACTCCACACTGGCATAATTTTAGAGCACATGATGCAAAATAAAAACCTGCACCACTACATATGTTTTGACACCCATATTCAAGTCACTTATGCATTTTATCTGTGAAAAGAGACCCTAAAAAAATGGTTCTGTAGTAGAGGCCTACTGCCCTCAGAAAGGATAATGCATTGTTTTTTCTTGGTTCTAATTAGTAATTTAAGCATATGTTCAGCATTTAACTCTAAATGTTTGCCTTTTCCCCAAGCTCTAAGACAGCTGTCCAAGATGTGAATGCCAGAAAACATTTAAATATCAACATCTGTTGAATTATGTTAATTTAGTGTAATATAATTGGGCATGAGTTGGAATTGATCAAAAGTATATGAATTACACAAAGGCAAATCCAAACCAATATCTTGGTGTACAAACAAGTCACCAAGGAACACTGAGGGAATAAACCCAAAAAAATACACTTCTGTCAAAAACTAGATAGTAAAAACTTTCAGTTTTCTTCAACAAATGACATGATTTCACATTTTCAATACAGGAAATAAAGATTTATACTTATTCGGAATATAAATTTCGTATTAATTTAGAATATTTCTAAATATTTTTGATGGCAAGTTCCATTATTGTTTTGTGTTAAGCAATACATGATAAAAATAATGCTCATATTTGTACAATGGTAAAATGTAGTTTGCAAATAGATCACAGTAATAGAATATCATCCTGTTACAGGACAATATTGTTTCACAAATTCTAAAGCAAATATTCTTTGGTTTCTTCTTCATCTAGCACCAACATTGTTGCTATTTGAGAGATATGGGCCTCGATCCAGTTCTGAAGTGATTTAGAAAATATCTTTATAACTTGACCAGTAAACATGGATCTAAACAGATGCTTTAATGAACAGATACTTGATAGTGTACTTGGCTACACTATTTCTTCCAGGTATTTCTAGATCCATATTTGTTTATCAAGTATGATATTCACTAAATAAACTCAGTATGGAACAAATATATTTTGTCAAAAATATTTTAAAAACTACATTTTAAAGTTCTGGATTGCAGTCATAGAGAGTTTGGTTAAATTATTGCGAACATTAGTGTTGGGCTCAAAATCTTTTCAAAGAGATAACAATCAAGTAGCAACTCTAAAAATCCAAGTATGCAATACAGTAGCTCAAAAATGGAGGACAAAACATGAAAATTTTATGTAATTTGAAACAAACTACCCAAATTTTCCTCTAAATGCTTTCTCTCCTTACACAAAATCACAGCCTGAGTAGAAGTCTGTGTGCCTATGCCTCAGAATTTTAGTGAATGTGCACCAGGGGATACTGATTTACACATATGAGATTCAGGGATCCTTCTGAGATTAGTAGGAATCGGATGTAAAATCACACAATTTAATCTGCAATAAAACCAGAAAGAGGGAAACCCACCCTTCCTTCATGCACACCTATTCATCTTCACCCTTATGATACCCAACTTTAATGTGCCTTTGTGGTGAAACAGAGACAAAACCAAATTTCTCATGGTGGGGGAAACAATGGGAAAAACGAGTAATGGAAAACCAGAGTGCAAACAACCTCCCTGACTGCAGTGCTGCTGTACCACAGGTTAAACAGTTTGTGGAATGACAGTCCAAGTCCCTGTGCATATCTCCTCCTCAGACTTAACACAGCAGGAGGGGTCTTCAGACCTCTAAAGCACAAATTAACTTTATCCTTATCCCATTAGTATTTTAACAGGTAAGATGAGACAAGCAAAGTTTGAGCTGTAGAGCACAAGCCTGGGCAAAAAGAGAGAAAGACAAGAGTATCTAATACAGCTGAATGTGAGAGACAAGCACACCATGTGCTAAAATTTGGTTACTTCAAAGTGAGAAATTTGCAATCAGTTCATTCAGGTGAAAAATTCAATCCAGGTAGAACCTCGGGAGAATCCAGAGGTACATAATTTCTAGAGGTTATCTGACTTTTTTTTTTTATTATACATGTTTTCAAAATGAGAAAAAATTAACTTCCTGTTAGGTAGCATACTTTTGTGTACCTGGAATTCCATTTTAAATGACAAATTTTCAGTATCATTTAGCAGCTTGTTTATGTACCTTTATTATAAAGTATATCAGATTCTAGTGCTTGTGCTTTTGTACTTAATTTTACCTTAAAGACACCAAAGAAATTTCTCAGATGGAATTAAGGGAAAAACATGTTTTCATAACACAGCATGGTTCAAAATGTCTTCTATTATTGCAGAAGTTCTCATTATGGAAGTCGAGTTAAAAGGCAACATTTTAAAGACATTAGGTGATTAATGGCCATTTATTCAATAAATACTTTAAATCTATCCATGAAACACTACTGAGGCTCAAAGATTTCCATAAAATTAAAGCATCATGCATTGGCTACATTTAGAAATAACGATTAAATTGTCATCACCCCGTCCTCCTCTCCCAAGTAAAAATCCTTTCAGCACCTTAAAAAAAAAGCCATGGTACAGAAAACTCAGTCAGGAACTGCCATCTCCCAAAACAGCACCATCTTTTATCCTTTCCAGAGAAGAAAAATACCAAACTGATGGAATAATGTTGTCCCTGAGGGTGACAGCAAGGGAGGGAAGCAATGTGTCCTCAAACATTCACATAATTTAATCTGGAACTGCAAATATTATTAAGCAGCAATCATAACAGCACAGTTACTGCTTCATGGCACTCCAAAGAGGAGATAAAACTGCTTAGTTGTTAATTTCTAATGATGTAAACACATTTGGATTTTAATGTTGTATCTGAATCTCCTGCATTATTAGCTCTGGGGTTACAAGACATTAACTTACTACCTTTAATAATTTTACACTTGAATTAAAAGGCGTGTTTAAATATGACTTTATTTCAAAGTATTTTTTTTGAAAATATGTGTTCATGTGATGGCAGAAGCAAATCACCTAATACAACAGCTATGCATTCCTTTGCTTTTCTGCAGTGTAAGTATGTGCATGTGTTTGTGTATAATTTTCAAAAACTGGCTGAATTTACCTCCTCTGGTATTGCAATTTCATTCCGCAAAAGCCACATTAAACAATTACAGTTCTTGTAATTAACCAGTAGTCTAATGTACAGTTTTCTTATCCCAATCCATTAACAGCTGCTCAAAAAATGTAGTAATTAATGGTTTCATTTATTTTTGGCAAACCTGCACCTCGACAAATAGTTTTGTATCTGTTGCAAATTAGGACTCTTTCCCAAACAACAGATGACACGATGGGAAAGAGGGAGCAGGCAGAATCCTTGCACATCTTTGTCTCTTTAGAAGATCAAATAAAGAGCAGCTGTAATGTTATTTGTCACATCTGTGTAAAAAGTACCGTGTTTCGTATCATCAGATGAAAATGAACAAGTGCTGTACAAATGCACAAATAGGGTTTATCCTTTAAAATCGGGAAAGACAGAAAGTTGTGATTTTAACCCAACAATGACACAATTTTGAAAAAATTTCCTTAGGTTTGGTGCCATTTTATCTCTTACAAGCTTTCTCCAAATACTAATTCACAAAGAACACATTTAGAGAAGTGAAAAGACGTGAGAGTCACCCTCTTGTACCAGCACAAGGCACAAATTTAAACTGGACTGAAAATAGCTAGGGAAAGTGAAAGTTGCAAAATACATGGGGAATTTCAGTCCGTGGAGTTCACCATGGCAGGAAAAGGCTTCAAAGACTTCTGGCCAGTTCAGGTGATCACTGGAGGACTGGCACACAGTCCTCCTGTCACACTACAGTAAAGGCCAAGTAGGGAGCTCCTGCTGATTTTTTAAGAAATATCAAGGTTCTACCTCTACCTCAAGCTATGGTCTACTTTGCAGCCACAAGAACTGGCTAACTAGTTCATGCTAAGCTGCTGCTACATTGATTAAATTCTTAACACAGCCTCAATTAGGCAGCTGAAATCTGACTGTAAAATTCTACTCTACCTTGAAACCACTTTCATGAGTATGACTTAGTCTTCTTTCAATCCAGGAATGAACTGCATAGGAACCAAAAATAGATTTCTTTTCCTCTTTTAGAGGTTGCTGGGGGAACATTGGTATGTGGAAAGCCAACACAGAATTATCAAGATTCAACCCAAAAAAATTACTAAGCAGTAAAAAATTTGGCTGCTATTTTTCATTCAGTTTCTCAATTCAGGCATGTATCAAATTATAGTTACAATACAGTAAGAAAAAATAAATATATAGATGAAATAATTCATGGTGCTTAACAGGAACGAACTACAAAAGAAATATGACACAAGACCTCTATGTAAAGGAAATAATTGCATGAGAGTAACTTATTCAGAGTCCACTGGTTTCCCAACCTGCAATTCTCTTGCTTGTAGATTACAGCACAAATTACCTAGTTATGCACTGACTGTATGACTAAAGCCAAAATATTAAGTTGGTTAAGAATTCCGGTTATTCTGTCAAATGAGGACAAAAGTACTTACCCTCTTCATAAGGGTGCTGTGAGGATAAGTACATTATGTATTTAAAGTCAGGGAGATAGTTGTGTGATGGAGGTCGCCCCCCATAGTTAATGCAATCACATGTTCAAAATCATGTTACAGCAGTTCAGCAAAATACCCTTCAACACCGTCCCCACTGCTGATCAAAGGGATCTCAGCCACGGGGAATCTCCTTTAGGTAAAACTCTTCTTTTGTAAAATTTTAAGGAAGTGACTTAAGAAAATGTATTTTACCTCATGAGGGGAGCAGGCAGAGAGCCCACGATCAGCTCTGGCAGTTCAGCTGCCAAGCAGCAACTTGTTAACTCCCCGTAACTCAATCATGTTTGCCCACTGCCTCGGGCTACAGACAGACATTTGGTCTGCTAACAACTGCGCCAGATGAAGACATTACTATCCCAAGCTATTTGTTATCACACATCTGCTGGAGATTATCATCTCCACAGCTCTGCTGGAGGAAGAAATCATGTGAGCATGCCTTAATATGGTTTGTACAAAACCAGCCAATTTAATTTAAATAGGTGAGTTGAGCTAACCAGGCTGATTTTGCCCAAAGCATATTAAAAAATTCAGACAAAAAAACCTTCTCTACTGGCAAAAGAATAGGGGGTGAAAACAAGGAGCTGGAAGCATTATCTATCCTTTAAGCAGCGTAGCTGATTTGGGGAGGAGACTGTTCCCATCCTAATACAGAGAGATAATGTAAACAGAACTTTTTCAAGGCTCTTCAGGAGAAAGAAATGCAGTTTTTATCAGAGCCTTTTTTAGTACTGTTAAAGATTTAAATAATGAATGGGAAAACTACATATTTGCAGATTAAATCTTACCTGTATAGGTAGTATAAACATAGATATATTGAACTGATCAATGTAATATAACCTATCCAGGTTCTATGTTTTGTGGTGCAGGACTGTCCCCCACATCTGATCCATCAGTAGGCGTATCAACATCTCTCTACAATCTGATTGTCTTGGCACTAGCAAAAGTTCATGTTAGTTTGTACAGGATTATATAATTATCATTAATTTTGACAGAAGAAACCTAAGACATTCAACTCAGTACAGTAAAGCTCATCCGAGTATGATTCCACCACAATGAGACAGCTGCAGACCACTGCCATGCTTAGAGCTCCACACCTTTTTGATGTATTTACAAAGTAAATTATTCCACAAGTCACTGATCTAATGTAATAAGGGTATTTACATATTGCCTACATGCTGAGACAAGAACTGTGTTCAGTCATCCAAAAGGGGTAAGAAAAGTCAAGGCAAGCATAAAAAAAATGTGTGTGTACACATCTCAATACACATATGAACAACAAAAAAAAAAGGTATTCTAGAATGGCAAATGAACAAGAAATGCAGTTATCTAAAAACTGTAGAAAAAAAGACTCACAGAAATTCAGTCTTGCAGTTAGAACAGCTGTATTCTGAATAAGTACAATAATTTTATAGGATGTCCAAAACTTGTCCACTGCTGCTGTTCTCTCACTACATTTAGCAACAATGAGGAAGACAATTTAAGGTCACAGCCACTACTTTTTGTATGCCTCTTTTTAAGGGATTGCTCATCTGAAGCAGCTGGAAGTGTCCATATATCTTTAATATACATCATTTAAGCAAGACTGTATGCTTTCATATTCTAAGACAGTAGATGGCCTATTAAAAACACAACTTTTGTAGTTGTTTGATTTTTTTTTTTTAAGTCACTTCAAGTTTCTTGGTAGATAGAGAGAATGCTGGTTTTCTGAAAGAGCACAAGTAAGTATTTTGAAATAACCTGACTTATTTGGATGACTCTGGACTGTGGCTTTATGTACATTTTAATACATTTTAATAGTAGTTTATGTAAATGCTACTTTAACAATATGGATATTTTTTGGAAAATGCTAATCTTCAGTCTTGGATTTGCCATGTATTACTTCTACATAAAACCACCACATATTTATTGGGATAAGAGTCTATTAAGGTACTGTTGACTGGACACGAAGAGAGGTTGAAGATCACTTCATGTATTTAATGCCATTTTACAAACCTCTACTCTAGCTGCTTGTGCAGGTAACAAGAGCTTCACTGGTCAGGATAACAAATATATAAGTTATGATTCTGAATTCTTCCAACTCTGTTTTATTTTGCTACAACATAAAAAAGATCCTAAAATGAATATAATCTGCTTCTTACTGCTTACTTTATACCCACTTCATACTCTCAGTTTTGTGTGAGCAATCTGATAGTAAGAGTGCATTTATGGTGAAAATCCTATCTAAAGTTAACTCACTCTAAAGTTTGGAGTGAAAATACCAATTACAAGTGCACTTGCAAGAAAATCTATGCAGAAATTTCCAGAATTTTAATATAAAATGTTTGATAAAGATAATAAAAATTTCTACAGATGAATGACCAACACTTCTGTAACCTATGTTTCAGAGCATGTAACCAGAACTTGTATACAATGAAACAGATTCGTATTTAATATGCATATTTAAAACAAAAATATTGGTCTCCCTTTCCAGATAATCAACAAGGCAAGTACCTAAGAATATTAAAATCTTTGGCCTGAGTGACTGCATACATACTAAAAATCAAGTGACTGACAGAAAATTGTCTCAAGTGGCACCATGGAATCACACGACAATATAAATTTATT
Organism: Erpornis zantholeuca; assembly: GCA_013400515.1. NCBI lineage: Eukaryota > Metazoa > Chordata > Aves > Passeriformes > Timaliidae > Erpornis > Erpornis zantholeuca. The sequence continues at coordinate 23,958 of VZTN01011112.1, read as the reverse complement.
ATAACTTTTTGAAGAAAGTAATTTGATACCACATTGCTATCTTTACAGGACAACATAAAAATTGTGTAAGGTGTTGTGCAGAGCATGGGAGGCATTTCTGTAGTTTCTCATTTGAAAAAATGCTAAAATCGAAATAATTTGGTAGAACACATTCAGCAGGTGACTTGTATATAAAAAAACCCCTCCAGAAACAGTCTGCTATATCAGTAAGTTCAGGCTTGAATTTTTTGTCTTTTGAGTGGAAGGAAAGAAGATGGAGAATAAAATTAGATTTGTTTTTATTAAGTCTTCACAATGAAATGTTTATTGTCAAAATAGAACAATTTAAGTGTTACAGTA
>VZTN01011112.1:3425-20641 GCA_013400515.1 Erpornis zantholeuca | reverse complement strand
TCACAGATTCCACTTCTGAGTAGCTGCTGGCTTTATAGGTAATTATATTTTGTCAAACAAGCTAAAATAATAAAACAATGGTATTTTAATATACTACAATGCACATGCTATAAATTAAAGTAATTCCATATTTAGTACTGAGGTGATACTTATTAACGATTACAGCTGGAAAGAGTTTAAAGTAGTTTGGACTACCTGATAGCTGTTAAATGTATTATTTCACAAACTGAGGTCTGAGTTTGAAGCTAAAGTGAAATACCAAGTCTGAAAACCTAGTGGCTTCATATCTCCATACGACTGCAAAATTGTCACTATTGGCAGCCTTATTTCATAGGGATGGAAATTCAGAGTAAGATTTTGACATGCAGGGATGTCAAAATGTACCTCTTCCCTCAACAGCAGTAAAAGCTTAATAATACTGATTCACATACATACTGTGGTCACATGGAACTGAATTACCATCTGAGTGGAGCTATAGCAAGCATCATGCAAACCTGCACACTCGCAAAAGGAAAAGCAGAAAAACAACCCTACAACAAGGGGGATCTCAGGTTACGTGTAGTATCTACATAGTATTTGTGTGAGCAAGCAATAGGTTTTGGTCAAAGGATAAAATAGCTCCATCCATTGCAATATTGCACAAAAAAGAGCACCTCACTCTCTGCTATTATGCTTGCATGTTCCTCTAGAAGTGTAACCAAAGATTACAAGCTGAACCTAGCCATGCTTTTTCTGAAACAGTCCCATTCAATACAATTTAGTCCCATTTTCTTCCCTAAGCATATATATAATGACACTTCAATTTTTACTTTAATTAGTATACTAAAAAGATTCAGATTCCATGGAATTGTCTGGTTTAAATCCCTTTTATTTTAACATTGCAAATCTGAAAGTTTTGTGGCTTTTTGTCTTTTCTGAGTTTGATAATGAGTAGTCAACCCTTTCATTCTTGCATAAAAGATCAGCTGTCACCGAAACCACCATACTGCTTTTTCTACTTTTAAGGTGATTAAGGAAAATGAGCTGGAAATGAAAAGGGAATGACAGCAATAAAGTCAAAAGCATACCTTGAGACAAGGTAGACATCTATGTATTTTGGACACAAAACATTCATCAACTGTACTCAATAGTTCAGAATCTGGTGAAAAGTGGGGGATTTCATGTACACACATTTTGATGCTGGCAGTGGATGAAAAGTAAAAATATCACAATTGCAAGTGTTTCAACAAATAAGGTCACAACCATCCAGGGGCTGATGAAAATCAGAAATGTAACAGGATAGATTTGAATTCTACATAGATGAGTGTCTTGTGTCTGACCCCTGTCAACAGCAAAGGTTCAGGGAGGAGCAACAAACTAGGGTATTCTCCACAAAAACTCTTGTGGATTATGGCAAACCAGTCAATTGCAGACTATATGATCAGTAAAACATATTTCTAGAGAAAAAGTAATTTGAATGCATCTCATATTTAGATATTAAAACCCCTTCATAAAGAATAAGACATNCATATTTAGATATTAAAACCCCTTCATAAAGAGTAAGACATTTTTGCATGGGAAAATGATACATCACACTGAGTTTTACCTTTCTGTCCATTCCCTTAATTACAGTATATTTGCTTGCTTGTTTCTTTTAATAAAATAAGCAGAAGCAAACCCCATAAAGTAACAGTTGAATTACTTAATGGCAGAAATAATGTATGAAATCACGACCTCTTGAATTTACACATGCATTTTTAAGTTATGAGATGAAAAAAAGATGGATTATTGGTGTAAAACAGTTGGTACTAAGGAGCTGATGTCTGTAGTACCTCTACTTTGGCAAGTTTTGTTTTAAACTGTGAACAATGTATGTAGTAGCAGTTAGAACACCTAAATGTATCTCCAAATATACTACTTCCTCATCATGTATGTGTTTTACAGTTTTAATTTGAAAAATAAAAGAAAATTTAATCTCCTAAGTATTCAAAAGATGTAACCAATAAATAATGCTGTTAAGTGCTGTCAGCTGAAGAGAATAAGACTTTACAGTAATGACACACTAGAGTAACTAAACTTGAATTACATTCCCTATTTACATTGTTTAAACAATGAATTCAATATCTTTTTGTGAAAATTATGATAAACTTCTTCCTCACAAGATATATCATGAGAAAAACTCAAAATGTGATGCTTATGTATTTTCATACATCCCATTTTTTCTATCCAGCCTTAAACAAGTTTGTATTTTAGGAAAGGATACTTAGAAAATCAATAAAAACACATTTACAAAGCACTGAATTTCACGCTTCCTTAAGAAATAAAAAATGAAATAAAAAGGATTTTAAGTACTCTTATTAAGTAAAGACCATCATGTAACTGAGCTGAGGCACTCATCACATGATTATGCAGTTGTAAAATGTGGCTTATGGACAGAGGTACCATTGCAAAGCAAACCATAACAAAAAGTTATAAGTCCCATCAGTGATACTCACTCATGATGAAGAGAATCCTGGGACAAGTGAACTGTTTTCCTGCTGCCACCTGGTCCTGGAGTTATCTAATGGAAACATGAAGGAAAGAAGTAGTCTTTGAATAATGGAGCAGCGTATACACAAAATGATTGCTTATTAAGAAAATCGATCACAAACATTAAACACAAAATAGACAGAGTATACTAGATACAGTAAATGCAATTAGCAATATCTACAATTTTTAAGTAAAGTCTGAGTGCAGAAAGTGCTATATGACATTAAGCAAAATCCTTTATGTGCAATTCTGATTGGATGTCAGACATAAAGACACAGATGTCAAGAACCTAAGTTACTTTTCTGTAAAGTCCATGAAGTACTTTTTGTCCAAAAAATTAAAATTAGATGTTTAGAAAATCATTGGCAAAATACTGTCCTTATTTATGGCTCAGACAGCAATAAATTTATTAAACCCCTTCCTTCCAACAGAAAGCTTTTAAAATTCAAGTTGACAAGGGATAGAAAGCAAAGGTAAAATAATTGCCATGCTGTACTGTAGTCCTTGTCTAGTGCTTTATATATACTGAAACCTGAAGTACGTGATAGCCTCAGCTGAAGAATGATCTTCAGAATGCACGAGAGCATGTGCAGACTTTTGCTGATGATCACTTTCGATATTGCTCAAGAATAGATTCAAACAATTTTATTTTTATTTCTGCAAAATGCTCAATTCATGTGTATGTGGAGATAGGTAAAAGCAGAAGAATAAGAGACAACTCATGATACACATGCTCAAGGAACTAGAGTAGCAAGCAAATTCTTTGTGATGGAAAGAATGAAGGAAGAAACTTTCAGTTCCTTGGATACAGTTTTATAGGCAGGAGATAACCAGAAGTGGAATGAAGTCAGATTTTCTGTCAGTTTTGACAGGAGACCACAAAAAACTCAATGATAATATATTTACATGGCTCAATCTTGCCAGAAGTACATAAACTGGAAAATGATGGATAAAAATAGCCTGGTTGGTATTAGAAGAACAATGAGCTCAACTCTTAAGGCAAAGTATCCCTATTAATCTGGTGTTGTAATGGAGAAAAGGCAGGGCAGTCAGAGCTCCAAGTCTGGAAGACTTTCAAAGAATGCTGGCTGAATAATTTGAGAGCTCCAAGTGGTTAAAGTATTTGACCTAAATCTGCTTCTTTGAACTGAAGAATGATGTCACTCTAGGCTGAATTGAGAAACAATAAAGTGCTGTCACTTTTCTGGCTCATGGGGATTAAGAAGAATTGGTAATATCTTACCTCTGAAAAATCTATGCAAACATACAAATCATAGTAGACGAAATCACGGCAGATAATGGGAGAACATCCCCTACTGCTTTATTCCCACTTGGAATTTACAGTTTTACTAGACTGATCAAGGCCTTACACAGCCATGGGATGAAAATAAAACACTGACCAAATGTTACTGTTTCAATGTCATAGTTCATCAAATAATAAAACTAAGAAATGGCCAATTCACAAAGACAGACATGGAAACATAAGCCAGTATTTTAATATGTAATTTCCAAATTTTAAGATTAATAATTACACTGTTACTGTAACACTACAGGTAAGCATGCAACTCAGCTCTTGAGAGTTATATCCTGCATTAATCTCAAAATGAGGTTTTCATGCTATTCCAGTGGGTATCCCTGGAATACAGTAATCCATTTTCTACACTGTGGCTATAAGAAAAGCCGACTGTGCCTATGTCATGCTTTGTTAGAGGTTCATGATCACATTATCTCATGGTGGACCTGACACTTTTATTCAGTTTACAGTATGTTCTGTGTACAGGCAACTTATTTCCTTTGCCAGGGCTGCTGACAACCTTTTCCACACTATATTAATCTTGTTTACAGACTTTATCTTGGTACAAATATCAGAAAACTGAACTTTTTATCTCAGGGAGAAAATAAACAACATGTTGACAGAAGCAAAAGCTATTTTCTGGACTAAAATTGGTTGTTTACCTGCAGCCATACTTATGGAAACAAGTTTAAGTTTCCAGTTTACTCAAAATACATAATCTGAAATTTAATAAGCATGGAAATTTCAAGAAAATTCACTTGATAAATTGCCAGTTTTAAAATAATATCAAAACCACAGAAGTATGTTTTTCCACCAATTTATATGAGAATATGAACTTGCTTGGAATACAGTTACAACTGATCACAAAGTACATTATTCAGGCTTCTCCTGCACAGCCCAGATGGCTTCAGCTACCACACAACCACCGAATATTTATAAAACAAAATTCACAAGGTACACACATATAGACCTTTGCATAAAGCTCACTGCTGATTATTGTAAGATTTCCAATATGTTAATACAAATTAATTCCTGTTTGCAAAACTTACCCAGAGTGTAAAAAGCTAAACCAAAACCCACTGCCCACCTTCATCTGCTACCTCACTGTTACGAAAATCTCCAAAGATCTGCTGAATATCCGCAGAAGTGAGCGCCAGTGGCTCCAAAGAGACAGCAGGTTGCAGGACACTAAAATCAAACAAATATCCTCTCAAATGTTCAGATTCTGTGTTCATGCAGAAGAATTAGAACATGCTATTCATGCTATTATCTAACTGTTCATCTGTTAGACAATGATTTCTAGTAATTATTTCTAATAAATACAGTAGTTTTTTTTTCAAATCTTTCGATGGATGAACTTCTGTGGAAAAAAAGCCCCTGCACACTTAAGTGCACACACAACATGAACAGAATTCTGACTTCAAAAGTTCCTTTTAATGAGACATTAAAATGCCTAGGAAATTCCCAGTAATATCTTTCAAGCTTTTTAGTAGATTTTTAACTACTTAACAGACTATTTAACAATCTGTGTTTCTAGAAGTCACACTATCTCATAACCAAACATAATGACAATTCTGGGACTTAGGTAACTTAACCAATATAAAGAGTAAAAATATTTATAACTTTTTTTTTTTTTCTACTTAAGACTAGCAGCTTTAAAAAAAAAATTACTAGCTGTAGCAGATCACTAGGAATGATGTCCTAGGGGATGAGGAACAATATTGACCTCTAAAAAGTGCAAAAGATACCATGGGTCTTCATACAGACCTATTGTCTTGCACCTCTACTATGGCTTACTTGCATAAAGACACACAATGTAAGTAGGACTGGAAATGGAAACCAGGCAAATCTTTGAGCTTCCTTGCTTGTCATCTTCTTCCTGGGAAAAGACTCTCCAGGAAGAAAAACTGCAACTTACAATTAATGTAACTGTTTTAATATTAATAAAGTTAAGGGTAATTTTTGGAACTCTTAATTTCTTCTGGCTACAGGTCCTTTCACCACTGCTTGAATAAGATGACAAGGTGATGGCTGCATCCTGTTTACAGAATCCCGGAGATGCAGGTACTCCAACTCAGAGACAAAATACTCCTGATTTGCAAAGATCGCTCTGCCTGAGAAATTATGACCTACACAGATGGACACAGAAAAATGGAAAAGCATTCAACACTAAGAGGTTTTGCCTCAGAATACACAACATCTGTGTGTATTGGGCATAATGCTGCCCAAGATCACAGAATTATAGAATCATTTCAGTTGGAAAATACCCTCAGGATCATCAAGTCCAACCTTCAACTGAGTACCACCATGCCCACTAAGCCATATCACAAAGTGACATGCCTACTTATTCTGTGAACACCTCCTGGGATGGCAACTCCACCATTTTCCTTGGCAGCATGTTCTAATTCTTAAGCACTCTCAGTTTTTCCTAATATCCAGCCTGGTCCTCCCCTGCCAGATACTACACATGGCAAACTTCACAAGTGATATAAGGAGAAACAGTGGGGTTAAACGGAAAAAGGCCATGAAAGTCAGAGGATTTCACTCTGCAAAAATAATATTGAGCAACCCAACTGTTATTTTAAAATGCTAATAATACAGAATAGAGTATTTCGGCTGGAAGGAACCTACAATGATCACCTAGACCAATCAATTCAAGGCTGACCAATTCTGAGTGTGTTGTCAAGGGCATTGTCCAAAAACACCAACAGGTTTGGGGCATCAGCCACATCCCTCAGAATCCTGTGCTTTAATGTTCCATCACCCCTTTGGTAAAGAAATGCTTCCTGATGTCCAGTCTGAACCTCCCCTGTCACAGCTTCGAACCATTCCCACATGTTGTATCACTGGGTCCCAGGGATAAGAGATCAGGCCATCACTCTCTATTTCCTCTCCCGAGGAAGCTGTAAGAGGTCACCCCTCAGTCTCTTTTCCTCCAAACCAGACAAGCCTGGAGTCCTCAGCCACAACTCACAGGACATGCCTTCCAGCCCTGTCACCAGCTTTGCTCTCTCCTCTGGACATGTTCAAGGACCTTCACATCCTTCTTAAACTGTGGGGCCCAGAACTGCAGACAGCACTGGAGGGGAGGCTGCACCAGCGCTGGATACTGCGAGATCATCACCTCTTTTGACTGGCTCACACCACTGAGGGACAGGCAGAAAGAGTCCACAGCTCAGTCACAGGGTGCTTGAACACCACCACCACTTACTTTATATGAACAGGCAAAGGGTTGTCCAGCACTGGAGTCTGTATAGAATATTATTTCATAAAAAAGGATCAATTTACTGGATCAATTCATGCATCTTCTAATTAAATATGATAGTACTATTTTAATTTACATGTGCTGTAGTTTAAAGAAAAGGTACTACTGTGTGCCAACAAAAACCCACAACACATTAACACAAAACAAAAGTATGCTATGTTGTTACTTAAAAATTCTTGTTACTTCTCATTTGAAATATATTTTAATGTTCAGTTACTGAATAGCCCAAATAAAATCGTTAATTATTTTTTTAGACACCTATGATACAAAGCTCCCAAGTATGGAATTGTTCAAGACTCAGTATTTTCTTAATACTTTAAATAATATAAACAACCCTAATATGCATACTCATCCATACTTGTCCCTTATTTTTTCCCATGTTATCACACAATCAAGTGAGCAAATATATCTCCTGTTCATAATTTATGTTAGGACATGATATTTTTGAAAAAACACAGAATATGTCCTATTCATAATTGTTCCTCAGATATATTTTCCATTACTGAAAAAGTAAGTCTCTTACAGATTAAGTGATGTTTAAACACTGAAAGAGAGATTTTTGCCTCTTGAACTAGATTTTATGCCAAGCACTCCACAGCATGCGCAATGAAAAGTTACTACTGAACTCATTTTTTACAGGATGTTATTTCCTTGCTATGATTTGGTGGACTTGGCAGTGCTGGGTTATGGCAGGACTCAATCTTTCTTACAGGTCATTTCTAATCTAAATGAGTCTATGATGTGCTTAAAAAAGCCACATAAATAATTATGGAAGTATTTGACTTGAAAGCTTAGCTTAGTCATCACGGTGTGTCACACTCATAGAAGGAAAGAACAGTAAAATTTGAGTAAAATTTTGCTGGACAATAATTACACAAATAAGCTAGCTGTTTTCCCAAATGAAAGAACAGGTTCCTTTTTCTGCTCTATAAATTAGGTGCTATGATCAACTACAGCTTAAAAAGTTCCATAGCAAATCCAATTTTCTCAGGCAGGATTTTCTGCAAAGAAGCTCTTTTCCAAAATGAAATGCAACTAAAATCAAATCTTGGAGAACAGGATTTTGCAGAAAATTACAGCACGACAACGTCAAATTCATAATTCACAGATTTGCAATTGTCAATTTACAGGAAATTAAATCAAACTATATCAAGGGAAGAAATAGAGAAAAATATATTCTCTGCATTTAATTGCACTGATTAAGAGCAATACCTATTTATTTTCAGCCTCTATTTAGTATTACTCATTTTATACCCCTTCTTCCCTAGGAGTTTAGGAAAACACATGCATGTAACAAAGTTCTGGATTTAAAATACATATTTAAAAAATATAGATGCACATTTGACTTGGAGCAATATAGAAAGCTATGAAAGCAAAAATAGCTTTCACAGTATACATTACTGGAACATTGCCATAACCCTTGCTTGACACTACCATTACATTTTTATTCCCTCTGAAAGCACACTCTTGCTGAAGGGCCCAAACTGACCATTCCAGAGAAGCATCTCTTTACTGTACAGATTACCTTTAAGTGATGCTCAGTCAAACTCTACAAAGTCTCCAAGAAGACATGGGTTCACTGGCAGAATAGTTCTATACCAGTTTCTTGCTCCTCTAATGACATTTCTTTAAAATTAACCTCTTACTAACACAGTGTTACAAAAATCAATGGATCATTGCCATTCTGCTTGTAAAATACAGGCAAGTGATATGGAAAGAAAAAAAACTATAACAAAAATAGGTCAAGAGACATGGACTTTAATCCTAAAGCAAACAAGCACCTCCCTGTACATGTTTTACTGTTTTCTCTTAATGTAGTAAAGAAAAAGAGAGAAAATAAGAATAAGTAAGTTTCTTGGCGTGACAGAATATGTCCCAGCTCCCCAATCTCCCCAGTGATTTCACACAACACTGTTAAGAGTTTTCTCTACATTTCTTTTCACACAACTGATCAAACTGCCTCTATCTCTTGATATACAGCTTTCAACTGAGTGATTAACAGATGGAAAAGTAATACCATGATATCAGAGACCTGCCATTGAATCTAGCTACTTCAGAGAAAAATGCAAAATGTAAATTCCACATATAAAAGCAAAGAAGGGAATTTCTTTGTAAACTTTTGCTATTTCACAATTTTTCTCTGCTACTTTTAAGATAAAACCTGAATTTGAAGTTAAATAAATATAAATTTAAACCAAAAACGTACTGGTTGAAAAGAGAGTGGCCTGGGTGTAACATTTTTTGTTTGTTTTAAATTGTAACTTTGACAGAAAATATCACACACCATATTTTGTCCTAAATCTTTGTCAAAGGGACCAGCTTTTACATACTATAATAGAACAGACAGAGCAAGTTTAATGATGCACTGTAATAATATATTTTAGTGCATTCCTGCTGTCTTTAGGTCTGTAATACAGAAACGCTGGAGGAGCTATTAGAGGAAATAATACTAATATACAATGTAACAAAAAAAGTTGGTCTATGGGGAAAGCATCAGGTAAACTGAAAATTTTAAGTCTCCCATCTGCAAGGAAGTCAGTATGAGAGTTTCTTCTGAGATTCCTAATATTTAATATGAAATAGTATTATGTGGCACTATTGCTCTAACAGCAGCTTACAGCACTGCAAAAATATAAACCAGAAATTCTTAGGTTTTATATTTAAATTAAATAAACTCCTTCTTAAAAGGCAAAAGTAAGATTCTCCTGACTGCAAAAACACACCCAACAGCACCACTATTTCAATACTTTATATTAGGAAAGGGAAAACCTTCAGGGCAGCTGTGAAACAAAACAATGGCCAAAAGTTTGCTACTTTAGTACTCTATAAATAGCTAGTATTTAAGAAGTTTCATTTTAATCAAACCAGATTTACCTTATTTGGGAAACAGAGCTACTAATTAAATGCTGCAAATATATATATCAGTTATTATTATATTTTAGCTATCTCTTTAGATATAAAACTTATTCTCAAGTGAAATCTTCACCACATCAACAGAATTTGATTTCAGTAGTGTTGGGACTGTACCCTTATTAGCTAAGAATAATCTAAAATGCTGAAATAATGTTTTAACTTGCAAAATTGTAATTAATAAGCAAGTTATCCACACAGTAATATAGGGAGGAGGAAGGAGCAAAGCAGTGATTAGGCTACCAGCCTTGATCTGGGAGATGCTGGTTCCATATGGGAAAAACAGGAACAACATATAAACAAGGCCCTCTTTTCCCTTCCCCCAAGAAATCTTTAACAGTATTTCCTTAGTTTGTTGAAGTAATACAATATAATGACAGTAAAGATTGTACCAACAACAAAGGATGTCATCAAAGCATTTGCTTATAGTCCGCTGGAAGCATGGAAAGTGATTGTTACTCCTGCTGCCGTGGGACTTATTAGAGGAAACAGAGAAACATCAGTATTAAATGCATTTACGTATGGGAGCAGAATGACTCCTAGCAGAGCCCTTTGCAGGTACCAGTTGCACAATGCAATCCATGGCAGCCTGAGCTGGCCCGGCATGGATTCAAACCCCAAGCACACAACAAAACGCCCAGTTCCAAGTCACCGCCCCGCTTCAGTCGCAAGCTGTGAGTGGCCTCTACTGGCTGACCAAAGGCTACAGGAGACACCAAGCTTTTGCTCTGAGTTACAGCTGAGGTTATCCAGAGTGGGAAGAAAAGCGAGAGAGAATACTCTCGTCAGTGCTAAATTATTCATGTAGGCTGTGGCTAAAAAGAAACGGCAAACACAAGAGGAGTGATACAACAGACAGTGGGAAAATGCCTTTAATACCAGTGCTCCTGAGATTTGTCCAAATACATACTGCAGATAAATACATGCAGTAGTCCAGTTTCCAAAATGACAGTGGAATTCAGCAGGATGTACTGTGTTAGCTCTCAAGGTGGACACAAAGCTGAAACTCGAGTAGTGTATAATCTGTTCGTAAAAGTTACATATTTTGTACGACGAGCGAACGACTTGAATTGCAGGACCAATAGTTTCATTTGTTATTTTTATAGTTTAATAGTTTGATTTATTATTATATGCACTAATAGAAAGGTTGCTGCATCATCTGAGATATACGAAACCAGAGACTACATAACTATTCTCTTCATAAATGTGAAACAGATTTGGCCTTTTCTTTATATATAAAGTTAAAATCAGTAAAATACAGAGTAAAAAAAAAAAAAATTAAAAACCTGAAGTATGGAAGTGTATTTATTGCCACAAAGATGACCTGCAATTGCCTCCAAGAGCACAAAAATTATATTTTGTGAAGAAAAAAAGGAGAATAAACTATAATTAAAAAAAAAAAAACAAACCTCCCACAACATGTCTTGGAGAAAAGCTATCCAAAACATGGCAAAAAACCTGTATTACATCATTACAAATGTCTGTATCAAAACCAAAAAAAAAAAAAAAAAAAGGAGTGATAAAAAAATAGGGTCAGCAGCAAGGAAATGTGTTTTTTTCCTACACTTTCCTCTAGGAATAAGTACCTGATTTGCCAGTCTTTCACATTTTAATTGCAGCTTACCAAGAAGGAATATTGTCAAACACATGTGACTACAGGTGCCAAAAGGTGATTGCCTTCACGAGCAGCCACATGGTTCTCACAGGCAGCCCTGTACCCTGTGATATCTCCAGCTCCTGCTCTGAATTCTGCCCCATTTCAGAGTTCCACCTCATTGCAGAATTCAGTCCCATTATCTCCACGGCTCCAAATTGTTCACAGGGTTATCTAGCTGACATAGAAGATAACCCTCCCTCTCACTAGACACCACTGGGATATGACACGCTGACCCACAGTAAGCCCTGATTATTAGCTTGAAACATACACCATATAAATGGAGATTTGAGCCAAATAATTTGCTTTAAAGTCTTTCCATTTTACTTACACATTAAAACTCACTTTAAACATGCTGACATGAGTTCCATTAATCTATACACTCATAAACATATTTAGACACATCAATATTAGATTCTATCCTCAGAAAACAGATGAAAAATACTGATGAGAATGCAGCCTGCAAGTAATGCCTTTTTATTTACAAAAAAGACAAGGGATTTTAGTTTATGAATGAAACAAAAATCAAATGCAATTCAACACTGCAATTAAACAGAATGCCCCATTGCCTGCTTTGCACTGAAGCCCACAGTCTTCCAGAAAAATTAGTTGTTGCAAACAGAGGAACAGTGAGATCCCATCTTTTTCATACTAATATACTTCCAACAACTGGGAAACAGGTGATGATTAGTAACCCCTGACAGATCTGCTAGGGTACTTCTCCTCTTCCTCTCAGCCATCAAATGGTTTCCTATCCTAACACCTACAGTCCTTCATGGTTTTAAAGTCTTCAACTGTTAAAGTTTCATTTGCATGAAAAACTTGTTACCTTTTGTATTTCCCAAGGGGCACCCAATGAGCTATATTGAAGCCTGGACAACAAAAGCCAGACAGTACCTGGGCTATTATTACCAAGAGAAGGAGATGGTAAGAAGACTGAGGACAAGAAAACGCTGATAGCAGTGTACCTCAAAACTTCCCATGTGAAGAAAATGGTTCAGGTATCAGAAGACTGTGGATTAAAAAGTTACACTTTGCTAGGATTTGGAATAAAATGCCTTTCAAAATCCATGCAGTTTGATCTATAACACATGTTATGGAATTTACACATTTGAACTGCTAAAATAAAAGCATGATCTTTTGCCCTTTAGGTTAGATAACATTTAAATAATTAGTGCCCACAAACAATTTTTCTTCATTTCATGTGAAATTCCCACCAGAAGGGCTCACAACAGTGGTAAAACAACAGGAAAAAGTCCTGGTTTTATGGGAGTCTCAGATACAAACTTGGACAGTTTCACTGTTGACAGGTATGGTTGGTATGTGGATGACATTTCTCATTATTTTGAACTGGTCTGTACATAAATGTTTCACTGTACAAGCTTACACAATGAACAGATTTTAGAAATCCTTCTGTATTTGCTACTTTTTCTGCCATCTGAACTTCTAATACACAACTATAAGCATTGTTTCATATTGTAAATGCCAGTAGAGATGAACAGGAGAAGCATGCAGAAGCTCAGAAATCAACTTTTCATTGGGCATTTCTAAGGTCAAGCTAAATTCAGGCTTAAGATACATTTTCAACTTTTCTCCCCAGGCAAAATGACATAGAAGTAAAACACATTTTAAAACATGTTATAATAAATAAAATTTTTCTTAGCAAGACATTCTCTAGCTTTTCCATCACCTTGTCTTCAAATATAAATAATTCATAACTTCTACTATAGAAGAGATGGAAACAAGGAGGTTCTAATAGGAAAGAAAAAAATCAAATGTGGGGATTCCACTCATACATTTTAAAAGAAACTCTCAAGCTTTTTAGGTTTAACAGCAATGCCACACTAAGATACCAACATCTGAATAAGGCTGAATTGCATTTCTTAATTTCTAACATAATGCAGATCCCAAAGATGTATTCTGATTGCTAAGCTCATGAATGGATTGTGCAAAGTCATCATCAATTTTGATTCAAAGACTAAACTGTATTATCTTACTCCTAAATCCCTCCTTATTAGTAAGAGTGTTCCAAAGTTCTCTTTGTATGATATCAAGCCCTGTATGATGTAAAACATCATGGTATGACCTTAAGAGAGCCTAGAATTCCTTATGGTGATTTAAACTTGAAACACATTACAATGATAACTATCCCAAAACATTAAGTCACAAAGGAAGGGGAGTCAGTGTTCCAGGAGCAGAATGCTGCTTCTATCTGCTATCCTCTCCTCCAGCAAGATGAAGTAGCATTGCAGGTTTTGTGCTGCAAATGGAATTTTACAGTGTTTCTGCCAGAAAGTTGTGTTCAGTATGTGAAAAACTTTTGCTCTTAGAACATTTACAACAATGTACAGAAAACAGAGTTAAGTACTCCCTAGATGTGTGTCTGTGTGAGTGAGGATAGTGGCTGCCTCTGTTGCACGACAGAAATCAGGGCACTGTTCTCATTTACAGGCTCTTCTGCTCCTGGAAATTACATGGGGGAAAGACAATTCACTCCCCGTGATGACTCTGGTAGCATCAATTTTACTTTTCTGGCCAGATCCATGAAAATAGGTTTTGGTCACTCTGCAACACATTAATTGCCCTAGGCTTCTGAAATTCCTGATAAAACCATGTACAGGAAATGTTTTCCTACCAAAACCATATTTTCTACTTCGAAAGCATGTCTGTAGAAACAAGAACAAAAGGAGTACCTGGTTTGTTGGGTCCTGATCATATAGAGGATCAAGTAAAGAACATTTTTCTCTCTGTTGCAAGTGTTTAATGTGTTGCAGGGCACAGAGAACAGAACTGTTTTTCAGACACAAAGCTGTAAAGCACATTTTGCCAGGTCCTGGAGAAGACTGACTTTCTACCCACCTCAGGGTAGATATCAAACATCATAGAATTCTGGCCTGTGGTTACCAGCAACTCCTAGCAAAACTCCAAGGAAAACCTAAGTTGCTCTTGAGCAGCTAGAACATTATTTTCCCTGTTATTGAGGGATGAAAAAAAATCAGAAGAAGCCAAAGAGAGGGTCTTTGACATGAAGAAGATCTTGATCGAAACCCCAACATTTTACGTTTTTATGGGCATGTTATTACAGAAACACCCACAGCTGACCTCAGTCCCTAATAAAGACAAATTGTCCTTAAAACTTATGACTCATGTAACAGTATGATCTGACTCACCAAAACAACATCCAAGACAGGAAGATGGAAGTACATTTTGTTCAGCTATTACTGAGTGCCAGTCCTGCTGCTTAAAATTGATACATGTCCAGAAGCTTTCAAAGACTATTCATGGTATATCCTGATGATCTCCAAGATGCAAACCTCACTTTCAGTCACGGTATTTTTACTACCAGTACAAAAAACAAGCATTCTCCTATGGGATGCTGGATTACATATTTGGTTTTAGTTTGGGAGGGAAAGAATAGGAAAAGTAGCCAGAATGAAATTCATGTGCAAATATTACTATAAAAAATGAGAGTATTCGGAAAAGCAGACCTTCAGAGAAATCTTCAGTAAGATAAAAAACTATAATAGACTGTTGAAAGATAACAACTATCTCTTTATAAATGGTGCTTGAGGAATTCTTTGCATCTCTCTGTTTTGTTCAAAGACATCAGGTCAATATAATCAGATTCATGTTCTCTACCATCCCCAAGATGGCTGAGTAAATACCACCAACACAAAACCTTGTTGAACCCACTGCTTGCCATTCAAGTTGGTTGTGGTATAAGATTTTTAAAGTGAGTTATTAGGTTTTCATTTCATTTGCTGCCAAAGCATACCTGTGATGTTTGCTTAATAAATGCAACTTTCAGGATCAGTACCTTTAATTTAGCTACTGAAGCAATATTATGTTGGTAGACTATTCCATTTCCTACCAAACACCTAAAGGTTTCAACAGCAGAATAGAGGCTGAATTGAGGTAACTTGGCACATTATTAAGCCTGGTTTGTAGGCAGGCAGGCTTAACACTAGAAAACATGGTAGGCTTCAAATGGTTGATATGATGCTCAGTTTCTCATAGAAAAATCAAAATTGCTGGTCAAGATAAAGCTCATCTATTCACTTATTAACTGGTCACCAACAGCATAAATACTGCATTCCACAAAGTTAACTGGAAATTGTAACATTTACGAAGAGTTAGAGGAACTTTCAGTTCAAGAAGAATTTATAAACAGCTCAATTCATGGGAAAAAACCCAGGCATATCTGCAACTTTAGCTGAATCTCCTATGAAATTACATTTGATGGCAGCATTCAATAAAATGCATATATTGGCAGAAAACTCTGTTGTATGTATCATATGCTCAATAGCATTGAATTGTGTAGGTTGAAATGAAGAAAAATTTAGGGAAATAGTAATTTGAATTTGGCATTATGACCCACAAATATTTAAGTACCACAAAACAAAATAAACTTCGACAGTCTATAAACTATTTTAAAAATAATAAAAATGTAGTGATAAAATAATTAAGCAGAATGCTGTTGGCAAGAAATAGATGTTCACTGAAAAGAGGCCATAAGTGTCATGAAATACCTGGGAACATTTTCAAGTTGTTCCGGCATATAGCCATGTACTGAGGAAAATATTGAATGGAAAAAGAGAAAACTTACAGAAAATTCTGGAAAGTTATCAAAGATGTTTATATTTATAAGGAATGAAACATCTTACTGCTAAATTAGAGGTCATCTGCCCATCAAAAGATGACAGATATTGAGGGAGTGCTCGTTCCATGGGGTGGGGGAAAATACGGCATTAGTTACATGGTTCAAGGCACTTCCCTGCAAAAGCAACATTCACACACAATAATCTTTAGGAAAAACAAAAAAAAAAATCTTTCCAACTCTGAAATTGAGGAATACAGGCATACATCCTCTGCCTACCTTATGATCCATAATATCAACTAAATGAGGTTCAGACATGATGAAGTGTCCTGAACACTGAAAATTTCATATTCATCTAACCTGATGAATCATCTAACCTGTGATCTAACACAAAGAAATCCTGTTTTCTTTTTAAAGACACCATTAAAGTTATTTGCCTCATCTCCTTTCACAGCTAAATAGTTTATCTCTGGTGCAGGGTAAATTACTATTCCCATGAAACCTTTCAGAAATGTATTTGACTTCAGTCTACTACAGGAATTCAGAGTTATTTCCTACTTTTACTTGCAGATCTGAGATCACCTCTGGAAGCTTCTGCTCCAACCAAATACCTACTTACTTCCATCATAAGATGTGGGGAATACACTATTATTTTCATTGATTCAAAGTCAAAGCCTATCAGCTACAGAAGCTTTCATATAAAACTACTTGAGAGATATTTTGTGGCTAAATAAGCAAGAATATATTTTTCATTTGTATCTTAAAGTCTCTGAAGTTATTTCTTCTAATTTTGTATGATCCAACATTACAGCACTATTTTACTGTGATGAAAAACTCTTCTTTTCTATTCTAGGATTTTTCCATGCCCCTGCAATTCTTTGAATAAGCTTCATTCATCTTTAGGTAAGATCATAGTTTACTATGTGAAAAACCTATCTACTGAAAGGCAAAATAAACAACACAATGCAGTGCTCTGGATCAATTCAAG
>VZTN01011108.1:37152-64174 GCA_013400515.1 Erpornis zantholeuca | reverse complement strand
CCAGCGCCCCCTGCCGGCCGTGAGCGGCACTGCAGCGCAGGGAAAGGCCTGAGAGCCGAGCCGGGGGCACTGGGCCTGCTCTGCTTGGGATCGCTGCCGTGGGTACTGCTGCTTCTGTGCCTTGTTATGTACATACATAGTAGTAAAGAACTGTTAGTCCTATTCCTCGTGTCTTTGCCTGAAATCCCCTTAATTCCAAAACTATAATAATTTGGAGGGAAGGGAGTTGCATCTTCCATTCCAAGGGAGGCTCCTGCCTTCCATAGCAGACATCTGTCTCTCAAACCAAGACACTGGTGATGAACACAGTCTGCTGGATGAGCTGGTCACTTGAAATAAAAAAGAAAAGTCAGGGTAACAAAAAAAAAAAGATTAAAAATCAGCAAAAACATTACTGTGTCTCATGACTGTTTCTTTCAGAGAAGGTAGTTCTAAGTGGCACCCTAAGGAGGGAAAACTTGCACCTGAATGAAGAAAATCTGAGTACATGGATTCTTCCTCCTCATCGCAAGCAGCTTTTTACAAAAGCAGTGTCCATAAAAGAGCCAGCCTTTAGGAACTGGCTACCATGGAACTTAAAAATCATCATCTTTGTTGTGCCATTAAGCTCTGAATCCATATGTGTGCGACAAACCCATAATTTCACTTTACAGTAACTCAGAGCTCAGTTTAGCCTCTTCTTATACCTACTAATAGCTTATGATTTATGCTTTATGCTCTACCCCTTTACACCATAATCAAAGATGATAAAATGATTATAATGAACATTTGTGGATGCTTCTCTGTCTAGAAATATTTCTTTTTGAACAGATTTTTGTAACACCTCTCTTCCTTTTGCAAGCATTTAGAAATCAGAGTTGAGTCAAAGTTTGAGTCTCATTTTTATCCTTTGGGAACTTTATAGAATATTAAATGTCTAATTCCCATTTGAGTCAAGGACTGTGAAATGAAAGAAAGCTCAGAAGGAGCCTGTAGCCTCTTATTTTCCCTCCCCCTTCCCTTCCCTGCAATTATTTTTTATTAAAAACTTAATTCGTGAAAAAAGAGAAAAGACTCTTGTTAATGGTTGTCAACAAAATGACTGAATTTTGTGTAAGTCACTAATGTATTACATTATTCTATGCAAGACAATGTGATGTCGATAAATATCAAACAGATTTCATGGTGTAAACTGGTGGTTTACAATTTACTTTCTTAATTACCATTAAAAATGACCAAAATTAAGTTTCACAAGGCACCATTATTTGAAACCAGTAATGTCTGTGTTCCAACTTATCTATCCCAAGTAGTTTAAAGATAATTGTGACTGGAATCAGATTGTCAATCTATCTTGTTTTTTTTTTTCCTTACCCAATTAAGATGTTGAATATACAGCAATAGTATTTTGGAGAAGTCTATTGATAGACTTTTTGTGGAAAAATATCTGGGGGTAAAAAGAGAGTTGTACAACAATTATAGGGGAAAACACAATTGCTACTCCCTGGATGGAACGTGGTCAACATATCTGACCTCCCACATACAATGCAATCTAAGGAGGACTAAACAAAGAGTGGAATAGAGTGGAAACACCATGTCCAGACTCTGTTGAAATCCTTTCAGAGAAGGAAACTCAGTGGTACCTTTTAGCTGATAAACTGCACAGCAGCTGAAAACCATGGGGGGATTGGAAAGGTAAGGAAAGGAAAATGTCCTGCTGTTCAGTCAGCAACTGTGGTGAAATCACTGTCTTAGGACTGATGCATGTCCCCCACCCAGGGTTTTCTCAGATACCATACTGAGATACCCATCCCAAAGGTATGACCATCCCTCACTGAGTAAGATGTATGACAGTAGTAACTCGAGCTCCCCCTAAACACAAATAAAGAGTATAAAAGTAAGAATGGGCAAAACCCATTTGGCCATGGGAACAAAAACTGTACTATATATGTGCTGACTGATTATCTTTTAGGGATTCACTTTTTTTAGGGATTAGATCTTGTTACTATTTCACTTTGAATATATTTTTTCAGACAGATACTATCACCTTCAGTTTTTGAACCTTAATCTCTCAGAATTGTATTAATTAAGAAGACCATTATTCTGTAAACTGTTAATGTGAGTCCTTCAAGAGCACTGGCAGTCACTGGTAGTGGGCAAAGGTGTGGAGACCCAGGGGGGATCTCTGTGTTTGGACTGTGACCCTGAACAAGTGAGCCAAGCTGCCTTCTGCTCTGTGAACTGCTCATTGAAGGGTGCCCATAACAGGGCATTGACAGACAGATCTGGCACAAGGGGTCTTGGCTTTCCTGGGGCTCTGACAGACTGAACAGACACTAAGGGTTTGAGAAAATCTACCCTTTTCACATTACACCTTTGGAAAAAAAAAGATTTAAAATGAAAGTCAATGTTAGATTTTTACTCTCCAACTTCTAAAGAATTCTGGCTATTGACTCAGGTGCTAGTTGGTTTATTAGATACTTCTGAGCTTATGGGTGATTCATGAATCCATTATTATTGGTTCTTTCAAGTACTGAGCATAATTTTTCACACCTTTTGTGACAATAGCTCAAAGTCAAAAGAAAGTGTGCAACTCTGTGGTTGAATTATTTACCAATATAATCTAAGGACTTTCACAACTGTTTATTTTTTGTTGATTTTGAACAACAAGGTTACAGTTAGGTATCAAATCCTGAGAACTCATAAAGTAATCTTCTAACTATTTTTGTCTGGAAACTACAAACTCTTACCCAGTTTTTTCTATACCCCAATTAGGTGTTTAATGTCTTTCAGGATTTAGTACTTCTTTTTTTTTTTTCTCCCCAGGTAATTCCTTTTTTATCTTCACCTCTTCTGTATTAGTGTTTCAAGAATCACACTTTTAATTTGCCATATAAGTAAACAGGAAAAAATGTTTTGAAATAAAGCCTGTATTGTAGCAATAAAAGAACAATATATGCCTTGCTATAGCTCACTTTTCATCTTTCTGGAAGTGGATAAAAATTAACCTTTTGCTTCCTTACACACAGCAGCAGTTAGGGCTGCTTTTCACTAGGCAATAGCAGCGAATGCTGAAATCCTTCTGAAATCCCTTCCTGCTAAAATCACTTACTCAGGATTTCTGTACACATGCAAATAAAAATGCTCTCCTCCACAAGGTCATATTCCCTATATAATTGCAGAGGCCAGCCTTTCATAGCATTATATAATAGGGAGTTGCTCTCTCAAATATTATTGTTTGATGGTTCAGTGCAGCACTTTCATAGCATACACCTTAATGTAGCATGTAAAAGTGTAATAGACCATTACTGCTTTCAGACATATCTCCAGATCAGTGATCAGGTAAAAACTTAAATGGAAAGAAAGGCTCCTCAAATAGCTCCACAGTACTTGTCTCTCTGCAGCTGCAAAAATATTAGTGAGCCTTCAACATACAGTTTCTCAATTCTTTCAGGAAAAGAATTGACACCTGGGGAAAGTGAATGAATAAACATTTTCCCAAAAGTCATTTGTACCCTGTCAGATATGACAGTTGGAAAGGATTTTGAAAGTGTTGAATTTTTTGTTTATTTGTTCATTTGTTTGGTTTAAATTAAAGTGCATGCATCTATGCTGTTTACAAAGATTTGTGCATCTCCAGGTTTACTTCACCTCATCAAATGGGAGTATGAGTGATTATCAGGAAGTTGCTTTTAAATAACTTTCATGAGATAGCATTTTTATTTCTATCAAGAGGCTTATGCATAAAGATACCTGCATGATAAAGTTTTTTTTATAAGGACAGTGGACTTGCATAATGTTGAGAATCAAATCTAGTCACACTTTTTTCTCAGTTCACAAAACACAGTGATGGAAAATAAGATCAAATATATAAATGAAAACAATAATGAGAAACAAAACAATATATAAATAATTCACAGTCTAAATTCTACACAAAACAAAAGGGAAAGAAAGTTGGGAGGAGCGGCCAATACCCCAGAGTGCTGTGTAGCTTTTCAGATGGACCCCAACAGGTTGGAGAGATGGGCAAAGAGGAAACTTCTGAAATTCAGCAAAGGCAGGGTCCCACCCCTGAGGAAGAATAGCCCCATGCACCAGGGCTGGAGGCTCACCTGGTAGAAAGCAGCTCCATGAAAAGGGACCTGGGGGTCCTGGTGGACAAAAAACTGTCCATGAGCCACCAGTGTATCCTTGTGGCCAAGAAGGCCAAAAGTATCCTGGGGTGCACAAGGAAGAGCATTCTCAGCAGGTCGAGGAAGGTGATCCCTTTACTCAGCCATGGTGAGGTAACACCTAGACTGCTGTATCCAGTTCTGGGCTCCTCAGTACAAGAGAGGCATGAGGCCCCTGGAGCAGGTACAGCAGAGTGCAGCAATAATGAGCCTGCTCAGTCTTGAGAAGCGATGACGGAGAGGAGGTGTTATCAGTGTAAATAAGTGTCTGAAGGGAGGGTGTCAAGAAGATGGACTCAGAGTCTTCTCAGTGATGCTGAGCAATGGAAAGGAAACAGGCAGAAACTGAAGCACAGGAAGTTCCACCTGTGAGGAAGAACTTCTTTACTGTGTGGCTGTCTGTGCCCAGAGAGGTTGTGGAGTCTCCCTCGCAAGAGGTGTTCAAGAACACGCTAGATGCCAGTCCTGTGCAATGTGCTCTAGGAAGGTCCTGCTTGGCCAGGGAGGTTGGACCAGATGACCCACTGTGGTCCTTTACAACCTTTCCTATACCATATGAAATAAAGTTATTTTCTACTATTTTTCTATTTATTTCTATTTTTTTCCAAAAAATTTTAAAAGCATAATATGTCAGAATATCATTATATTGACATGATGTATCTTTTAATACTGGAAAAAAAATAAGCACATAAAACAGTTCATAAAATTAAAATATTCATTTGAAATATTTCTGGGCTTCTGGTAGTAAACATGAAAACCTGAAAATAATCATAGAAAAATAGAATGTTATGGATTGAAAGGGACCTTAAAGATCATCTAGTCCCCTCTAATTGTGACATTCAGGGCATTCAGGTGACACAATCTAATTCTCACTAAGTGTGAAAACTGTTTGGAAAGAAAGAAGCTAAAAGGTGGGAAAGGAAAGAATAGATACCACAACAATTTATTCTAAGATTGTTCACTTCATGATTCAGAGTCTTGAGTCCTCTGTGTTGTATATGAATATGACTTACAGTAATTTATATAATGCATTTTTTTAAATCGTATTGGGAAAGAATTGGTTCAAATTAATTTTTTGTTTTTTAAATAAGAAAATCCAGTACAGCAAGAAAAATGGGTTTTGGCAAAAGAAACACCAGGGAAGTTGTAAGAAAACAGTACATATTCAGGAAAATAATAATAATAAAAAAAGGATAATTCAAACATGTAACTAAGTTATGTGTCCACTTTCCTAGATATGATTTCCACAGCATGAAGTAACACAACTCTTTAGGTTAAGTTCTGCGCAGGAAAACTAGGTCTACCACAACTCTCTGTAAACTAAACTATACTCTAAACCTCTTCTGAATTATTTGCAACTATTCACTCGAGCCAGAGTATGCTACACTGAAAACTAGCTGAAGTTAGTATGTCTCATTTGAAAAACATGAGAGGTTGAGACTCTGTAATATATTGATAGGAAATAAAATACACAGAATGTGTAGCTGTAAGAACACTCATGCCATGCATAATGCTTTAGTGTGCACAAACTGAAAGATAAAGTGGAGAATTCTCTATTCTGTATCTCCCTGATCTGAATGATCAACTGCAAGCTCAAGTAGATAATCTCTGAGAAATTTTTAAAGTATCTATAAAATAGCTATATAACTAAATTAGTAAAATATTTTAACCATATTGTCAACTTGAAGACACTAAATATATCTAATAGTAGTTAATTACCTTCTGGGATAGTCAACAGGATGCCCAGATTTTGAATAACATCAATGAAGACACAGGAGTTGTTTTCAACAGTGGTATAGTGTCTGCAAATCTGGTAGAGAGACAATTCCTGAAGTTGTATGCCAGGATTGGTCAATTTCTGATTATTTCAAAATATCCCCAAGTTACTGCCTGAAAATGTATGAAGTGAAAGCTATTTGGCCAGAGAAGCTTTTAGGCTTTTAGGTTTTACATTCTCTCTGAAGTAAGGCATCAAGAATTATACACACACATCAAGAATTATACACACACACCCTAAGCAATCGCCTCAGGGTTCTGAGGTCTAATCTTCCTTCCACTATTTTGTTCCACCTTTCCTTTCCCCTCCCTTCACTTGCAGGGAAGCTTAATATGGATACGGGATAGGGTAAAAAACTAATCTCACAACAACAAAAAAACCCCTCTGTTTTATAATTTTTGCTAAGTTATCTATACACCTTGAAAAATTAGTGGAAAGAATGTAAAGAAAGTTGCAAAAAGTAATAAATGCATTTGAATATGCACACATTTAAAAGTCAGGAAGAGTTGGCATATATGTCTGCAAGATTGAAATGTTGTCTTCAGCATCTCCAGCTATGAATGCATGAAAGTGCTTCTGGTATCTCAAGTAACGCTCAAGAAATATTTTTAAGCCTTCTACATCGCTCAGAAAATCACCCACT
Organism: Erpornis zantholeuca; assembly: GCA_013400515.1. Taxonomy (NCBI): domain Eukaryota; kingdom Metazoa; phylum Chordata; class Aves; order Passeriformes; family Timaliidae; genus Erpornis; species Erpornis zantholeuca. The sequence goes on along the minus strand of VZTN01011108.1, from coordinate 57,606 downwards.
GGGACACTCCTGAAGGTGACATGAGGAAAAAGAGTGAATTAAACTGAAACTCTCAAGAGAAAACATTGAATCTTCTAGAAAAATATATTAATTGAAATACTCAAATTTTATTTGTGAAAAGGAATTAATAATCAGAACTTTCTCCTAGCTCTGTTTACTTAGCAAAGTACTAGAAAGGTAAAACTAGAAAATATCTAACACATCATGAAAGAGACACTTTACCTTCAATCAATTAAGAAATGGTAAATATTAAGATTTGTCAAACATATTCAGATAGAAAACCAAAGAAAAAAATGGCAAACACTAAAATTTCTATCATGGCAAATTGCTACAGCAGATCTTTGCACATTTCACATACATCTACACAGATATAGATACCTATACAGATCTGGGCTGAGATTCCCAAAGCAGTTCTTGATAACTGAGTAAAAGTAGACATTATATATCAGTTCAGGAAATCATGCTGTCACAAGAATTTAAACCATTGAAGTTTTTAAAAATGTGGTCCCTTTCTGAAACTCCTATATAGAAGATGTTATTATCAACTGTATCATATTAAATCAATGACTAAATGCATCACTGAACTATGAACAAGACCTATGCAAACGCAAAACCCGATATGTAAACGCCATATTTGACATGAAATTATATCAGTAAATATTCTACATGAAAAAATGGCAGATGCCAGCATTTTGTAAAGAAGCTGACTCTTTCCTTTGACTAAGCATGTTTTTAACCATTTCTATCACAAACAGCAACATTTCTAGACAGGGTTAAAAAAAACCCAAACAAAATAAAACGACAACAAAAACACCAAACCAAACCAAACCAAACCAAACTCCCCCCACCAAAAAACCAAACCAAATCAAACCAACCCAACCACAAAAAAAACCAACCAACAACAAACAAAATAATCAAAACAAAAACAAAAACAGGAAAGCAGTATGTTAGGAAAAAATTTCTTCATTTCCAACACTAGAGACCAGATTAATTCAAAATTTCAGTCATTTAGCTACTCTTTTTCTCTCTTTGATGACTACAAGTCTTCCCAGGACGCTTAGGCAATATATGAGTTAAAAAGATGACTATGGCACCAAATACCCTCACAGTTTGTGACCTTGGAATCTGGTTTTATTACAGCTTAAAAATTCTTTAGGTCAAATTGGAAATACTGGAAACAAAGACTGCCAGTATCTTACTGGTTATGGCATAAGGTTATCCTTCAAATGAAAACCAAGTGCTGATGGTCTCAGTAAGAATAAAAAAGATAAAAAAGGAAAAATAATTGTCAGGGGTTGTTGTACAATATTTTTTTTTTAAAAAGGTATATTTCTATCAGTCATTGGAATTTTGAATGCATGTCAGCCTGTAAACAATCCATCAGAAGTACAGAACATTAAGCAACAGTGAATTATGCTGAGCAATGGTACACAGTGGTACACAGTGGTACACAGTGGTATGCAATGGTACACTGAACAATGGTTCGTATCTTTTTGCCTACTATTTCTCAGCCAAAAATTTCGAGTAAGAATTGCATTACACAACTCCTAACATGGTTGGAAATTTTAGCTACATGGTTGTTAAATATCTCAGTTTGATGCCTCTTATAGGTTATCAGGAACCTGCCATGACTGGCACATTTGGAACCATGTTCCTCGGAATGCAAACTATATTATGAAAACTATCTAGAGTTTTTATGGGTAAATATATTTTCTACCAATTGCATGTTTTTCTCTTTTTTTTTCCAAATCTAGAATAAGAACCCTCAGTAGCCTAGGATTAACTAACCTATATTCCCTTCAGCAATTTCAATATTAGGTGAAAATAATTTCATGTTCAGAAATGAAACCAGATATTGTGTGGCATTTCTCTGAGTCCTTCTATATCATTACAAATATAAGATTACATGAATACATATCAGGTAGCTGACAGTTGTCATGTTTTATAGTACATCCTCTAAAGTCAGATAATCATCCTAACTTCACTGAGCTGAGTATTCACTGTAGTCAACATTAAGCCCCCTCTTATTCATTTTTGCACTGCACAGCAGAACACAGATTAAATCCAATGCTAACATCAATTCAAGCTGGTGAAGTCTGCATAGTCCAGTGAACTGGGAAAATATTACCTCTGATTCCCATAGCAATGCAGGTCCATTGGCATGGCATCAGTCCTGGGCTAGGTATACCTTCCACTCATGGTTGATCAACTAAGGCCCAGCATAATGCAGCTGGGAGCACAGTTCATGCCAAGAGTTCAGAGGTTGGGTCTCTATTGCACTGTATAGTAAAGTGAAGATGTGACGCGGAGCTCCTATCCCTCACGAGGGTTAAGCCCAGCCCGGCAGCTCCTGGGATAGGGCTGCGTCTTCACACGGGTCCGCGGTGACCAGCCTCACCGGAGTGCGAAGACCCTTTCGGGGCAGGAGAGGGCTTCCTCAAGGGTGGGGTGGATAATAGGATCCGAAGCGCCGAGAGCAGGAGTGAAGAACCGAGGAGACACTTTCTTGAGGGGTAGGAACAGACTTTATTCCGGGGAGAACACCCACGCGAAAGGGCTAATTCCCACGAGAAAGGGCACGGACAAAGGGGTGCAGCCCCTTTTATCCGGGGGCGGAAAAAGGGGTGTCACCCTCACATTGTCCAATCCAGCGAGCTCAGGGGTGGAGCAAGGGGGTGGGTCCCTTAGGACCGGGGACCAATGGAGACGAACTGGGTTGAGGGGCAGGGGATTTACCCATTGGGGCGTCGAGGATTAGGGGATTTCCAAGGGGGTGGATAACCGTTGGAAGGGGATTTCCAAAGGGGGTGGGTAACAGTTAGGGCAGATTGACAGGACTGTGGGGCTGGGCCGGGGTGAATGACATAGAGGGTTCCAGAACAGGGGAGGAGGACCACACCAAACTTGGACGGGGGGAGGTTCCAAGGGAGGGCCACGGGGAGGAGTAACAGGGAACAACCACGATGCACCAACGGAGGGGGGGACAAGGGGAACATACCAACTGAACAACGAGGTACAACCAACACATATAAATTCAAAAGAACATGTAGTAAACAGCTCAGATCAAAGTCCGTAAAGAGTCCACAGCTCGTCTGTGATGTCATTTGGCACACCACCACAAAGATGTATTCCCCTGTAGGAATACAAACCTACAGTAATACAAGATGGAAGAAACAGCTGTTCTATAAAGATAGTATAAACTATATACAAAGAATACCTTTCACAGCCATATTAAAAATTCATGCAACAAGAAGTAGTTCTTTATTAAAAATCTGTGTAATCATAAATCATTTCCTTAAAAACCAAACGAAAATAATATTAAATTGTTTAACTTAAAAATGTTGAGACTGTGGGAAACGAACATATAAATTATTTTCAAGCTAAAAGGTTTTAATGATTCAGTCTTTATTAAACTTTTAGAAACAACTACTTTCTTTTCATAGAGATAAGATTTTCCACTAAGAGATTTCAATTGAAAATAACCTTTCCAAATACTGTGTTGTTTTTCAGCTTGCTCCCTTTAATTAAACTGCACATTGCAGAAGAAAATACAGACTACTTTCTGAATATTAATTATAATTCCCTTGAAGTCTCTTAGGTCATTAAAATATGATTAGCTAAAGGCTTTTCCTAGGTGGAATGAATAATAAACATCAAATATACAGATCCATTTCAAGTCTACAATGATTATCTTGTTGGGATTCAGTTAATGAGAAAAATCCATCTCGGTTGGTTTGGTGACATGGACAAATATTTCAATTCCCAAAGATGAACAGCATGACAAACATAAATCACAACACCTGGAGTATCAAGTTAGCCACCTCACACTGAAGGGTCTGCAAAGTACTAAGAACCACAGAGGTATTCCTGCTGAGTATATTACCTAAAGTCTACTCTTCCTTAATTATTTTTATCAGATTACTTTAAATAAGCCCTGTGCTGAGGTTTATTAAAAAATTCATCTTTTTTCCAAACAATAAATTTGTTTTGCCAACTTGTAATAAATGGATACACAAAAGCATTTGCAATTTTTTATTTTTTTCCATTTCATCTTAGATGTAAGCAGGAATCCGATAAATCTGTCCAGGAAGTGGGATATGCAACATTTCATCCCTTCTTTTGTATTTCCAAATGGTCCTTCTGGGAGGTTAGCCATAGTTCCAATTAGTAAGAAATGCTGCAATTATCATTATCAATCTGTATGAGGTTTTGAGGGACATATTTGCATAGTTATATTCAATTAACACCAGCAGGAAACGGGGCGATATTATATTACCCACTATCTAGGGAAATCTTCCATCCAGGAATGGTGTGAAACCATGTCACCTTCGTGGAGATTAGAGCACAGCAACACCTCTAACAACTTGGCTTAGGTGGTCACCCCTGAGACCTATGGGAAAGTCTAGAGCAAGGAAGATTTACCCTTCAGGGATATAGTATCTGATTAAGGTACATTTAAACGAACTGGACACAGACAGGGCTGTGGGAGCCGATGGGATGCACCCCTTAGTGCTGAGAAGCTTGGCTGATGTCACCGTGAGGCCACTCTTGGTTGTGTGGCAAATGTCATGGGAGCTGGGGGAGATAGCCAGGGACAGGGAGAAAGCAAATGCCACAGCCATCAGCAACAAGGTGAAAAAAAAAATATCCAGGGAATCACTGGCCAGTAAGCCTCACCTCCATCCCTGTAAAGGTGGTGGATCAGGCAGCATGTCTGGAAGTGGCTTTCAGTACTTAGTAAAGGCAAGTGGATTTACAAAGGGAAAATCATTCTTAACCATTTGATAATTAATGAAATACAGGAAATTCCAGTTAACTGTTTGAAAAAACCCATCAACTAAACCTTTATTTTATTTTTTTTTAACTCTGAAGTGGTCAAACATAATAAGGAAGTTATGCAGTCTTTTTTCCTTTTAAGATATGCAAAACCTAACAAGAAATAGTCTTAAGAACTGCAGCAACTAGGTAAACTCTAGATGTTCCTAAAAAGACAAAAAGACAATTTTCTCACTGCAAAACCATCAGATACTTAATTCTTCCTCCCCCCTCCACCAAAAGAAAAGTGGCATGCTTCTGACACAATGTTTAGATTATGAAATAAATAGGGTATTACAATGGTTACGTAATTTGATTATCTACTTAAAGCAATTATATCATGACCATCTTCTATGGAAAACTTTTAGAAAATAATTCAGTTAGAATTTACAAAACCCAATATTTCTCATGGCTGCAGATAACAGACATAAAGTGTATAAAGCAGATATTAGCAATGCAAATTGTAGTTAATCTTACATTTGTTCCATATTTATTTTAAATAGCTACTGAGGTAGGTAAAGATCAGATGTAGCTGCTAATCATTTTACTCTAGGTTGAATCTCTCCAATGAGTGTGTGCATACACACCACACACACACACAGAGCAATGTGATTTATGTTTCAGGTAATTATAGCCTGAAACAGTCTGAGAAACAGCAACTACGTACAGGTAATTAAATCTTCAACAAAGTATCATTACAAGTGCAGGTGGTTAGTGCAGGTACCCTGGGCTGCAGAAAGCAGAAAGAAAAGAGTTAGATCAACCGACAGGCACATACAGACATAAAACACACACATATGTATACAAGAAATACATATATTCTCTATCTCTTCAGTCTGCAACATGAGGCATTAGAATCCACCTATTCACAAAATAACTCTCAGAACTGCTAGTTACTGTTCATAAAAGTAAGATGCTTTTTCTTCCTTTTTGTACCTCCTTATAACTTTAATCATTCTATTAACAGCAAAGAGCATCTAATTGAGTCTACTGATATAACTTACTTGTTTCAATGCTAAAAAGAAGGGCTAGTAAGTGACAGCAGTAATAAAGAAGAACTGAAGTTCTGATGTCATTATTATGCATGGAACGGCTGATAGCATTTTTTTTTTTTTAAATTTTGATAGAAAATGAGGAAGCTAGAAGGAAACAATATTAAAAACATATATTTGGCTGGAATTATATACGGAACATAGGGAGGCATAATGCCAAAGTTATACATCATGACACATATCAGAAAATATAACAACAAAATACTACAGAATACTGAAAAATCATATGCTTTGCAAAACTGAAAATGAAAGGCTTGTTTTTCTTCATTTTAAACAGTGATTATGGGCCAGACTCTGACACTGTCTTCTCTAGCACTGGTTATGCTGAGTAGCATTTTATTTCAAAAACTGTTTCATTGACATAAATAGATTCTTTATATTAAAAAGTCTTACCAGACTGAGAATATCAATTAGTAGTCAATAATATTTTGCATCTTTTCTAAATATACTCAATAACCTATTTTTATCCTACTATGAAAATATCTACTCAAAAACCTACAATCACTTAGGAATATGGCACACCACTCTGGAGCTTGCAGAGTACACAAAATGGGGTGCAGGACTTTTTATTGATAAAATGTGATAACATGTTTTTCAAGCTATGCTCATATACTGGTTTTATCTTTCTCCGTAGCTATCTGAAACACCAAGCAGAAGAATGGAAAAGGTGTATACTTACAATTCAGCCTGACATCATAGCAAGACAAAAACAATTAACAAGTGAACTTTGGTAGCTGATCTCTGCAGGGTTTGTGTTGATGTTGCCCAGTGTCATTCAAGCCCTGGTTAACATAAAAATGAGTCATCCGTGCTGGCTTCTCTTCCTGGAAAGGACTTTAATTTGACTTGTCTTAAGTCGTACCAAGAATTTGATCCAACTTCTATGAAAGTTTTTGTAGAATCAAATGGCAGACAATAAATGTTCTGCTCTAAATTCCTGGCATAGGAAATTGTGTGTCAAATAAAGGTACAGCAGGATACAGAACTGGTAGGATGTAACTGTGTGCTTAGCGAAGATGATCTACTTTGCCTCTGATTTCTCTGGGGGTCAAGATTTCATTCTCAGACAGGAAACAGTAGAATGGAATGGCACAGTAATTTACATAGGCAGTGCTAGAGGAGGGGTATATGAAGAGGTATGAAAAAAGTACTGAGGATTAACAAAGAAATCTAAATTACAAGCAGTGGTGGCTAACATGAACAAATGTGAAAAGAAACGCTGCTAACGGTTATGATGTTAGGCCTGTAATCAAAGACCTGTCTTCAAATGGTTAAGAGATCAGGACAAAGAAAATAAAGAAGATCCATAGCACAACACTGAATCTCAGTTTCTTTACTGTAAATGCTGTTGTTTGGTTTAGACAATTGAAGCAAGAATGAGAAAAATGCTCTCTTCATCTTACTGACAATTTCATAAAATGGATTTCTTTAAAGAAATGCCTCAAACTAAGAGTCAACTCCAACAGTGTCCATGGGAATTGCAACTGGACAACAGTAAGTCCATGAAAAATGTATATGTGTGTGTGCAAGCTTGTGTGTTTATCAAACATGTACATACCCCTTGTGTTATTTACATAACCTATTGTTTAAACACCTACAAAATATGTATTTAAAATAGGTATAAATAAGACCTTATAGAAACCTTTCAAAAGAAACACAAGGCTGTTGAACACTGTGCTGCTTAACAAGTAAGCGTTCTTTCAATAAAAAAAAGAGTCAGATAATTAATCATCTGATCTCCTCAAGAGAAAACTTATGATATCCATGTAAAGAAAAACACATTTTAGTCATAACATAGGTAACACTCACCCCCCAAAAAAAACCCAAAACACTAATTACAGTGCCAACAAATTCTTGATAGAGCTAGGAAGTCAGAAATATTATGATATTATTCTTATTACCAAAGAAGTAACAAAACTGAAAAGGATGAGCTATATATTAGAAACTGGTTGTGACAGCGTTGTTCACAGCAGACAAACAAAAAAATCTGACTTTCAGTGCATCTGCAAGTGTGCAGTATGACTTTTTGAAAGACTGCTAAAATGTCTTCCTTAAATAACCTTTACAAGCCTGCACAGCATGTTCTCCTCTGTTTACAGTCTCTGGTGCATTCTGACTTTCTGTTACTGCTTTCTATATGTGCTTCCATCTACTTCAACCTTGCTTCTCATGAAGAGAGATGTAAAAAATCATATGAGTTTTTCTAACAACTAATCTAAACAGAAAGGTAATTTTTTCAGCTTGCTCACATGGCAACAAATCCAACTACCCATGAGCTGGTTGGAAGCCAATGATACCAGAACCAGGGTTTTCACACAGCTGGCCATTTAGAAGATAGCAACATCAAATCTTTAAAAGCAAGGTGTCAGTCTGCCTCCCTCAGCCTTATTACGTGGACTGAAAGGAAACTGGGGAGATGGAAGCTCTTGTGTTTTGGATACCTAACTGAAGGGAAGGTGAAGGGACAGGGATTGCTTCCCAAATTCTCCAAACTAGGTAATTGTCAGTTGCAAAATTCTTAGTCAGTTGAATTAAATAAACCTGCCAGCAAATGTTGAATTGCTTAATAGATTAAACCTGTCAACAAATTTGGTTAGTCTGTCTTTGATTGAACACGCAACATGCAGTCTGACAGGAACAAAATTTTTGCCTGCTTCAGAGAGAAGCTGTATGTCTTACTTGTTTACAACTCTACTGCAGCATGCCAGATTAATCCAAACTTCCATTTCTGTATCTCTAATTTTGCAAGAAAACTCCTGGGTAGACAGGTATTTATGGGCCTGATTTTCAGGCTCCTGTAACACACATATAAGCCCTTCTGCTGACAGCAGTATCAGCAAGATTTATGTAGGTAAGCTACCTTACAGATTTAGGAGTTTGCCTGCACACATTGCACAGTATAATCAATGCCAGGCATATATTTAGACAACATATTGGTCATACAGATAAGTGGGGAAAAGTATATTATTTCAGAAAGTTTGATCCTGAATGTCAACATTTAAAGCGGCAATATCACAGAATGTTCACACAGCTACAGAATTTTCGTTATTATAAAAAAACACATCTCCATGAATATTATCATTATTATTATTAAACATTCATACAACCTATTAACTTTGCATGATCCTTGAATGAGATTGCAGAAGGACAAATTCCTTTCCTGGAAGATTTTAAAATCCAAATAAGGCAACGATGAGTAAGAATATTCATAGAACAGGAAAAAGAAAAAAGAAAAAGAAAAAAGAAAATGAAAAAAAGAGAGGGATTTAGAAAAGAAGATTAATATGAACTGTGAATATTTTAGGGATAAAAACCTGTTAATATATTTCACTGCACGGAGTGACTTAAGGTAAGACATGAGAGATGGCACAGGAGGAGAAAGTCATGACTGTAACTAAGCAGAAAGTAGTGGATTGGTGACCAAAAAAGGCTCTTAAAGAACACTGTTTCAGAGGGGAGTAGCACAAATGTCAAAATATTTACTCTGAAGATGAAAATCAATCAGAATAACCAAAAAAGCAATACAGCCTCAAAACTTTACACAAAAAATTAAAAGCAATTAAGGTAATGAGAATTTCCAATGCCTCTTCAACTGCTGCACGAACCTGTATTTAGAAGGCTGATTTTTTTCCCCACGGATATTATCCTAAATTTGCCATCCCCAAAAGGAGGAAACTGAACCATATATATCATGTAATATTTCAGAGACACTTCCTTTACTGAGAAAACACAAAACTGGTACCACATAATGCAGCTTTTTGCTGTCTTAATTTTCAGTGGAAATGTCATTCTGTACTTGCCTTATGTGTACGATTTTCCCCAGGCATCTGACTTGAGCCAGATGTTTGGGAAAAGATACAGAACTCAAAGAAACTCTACCTGGACTGCACAAAGTTTTTCTTGTGTCAAATCTGGGAAGTAAAAATGAGAGCAACCATCCAGTACAATCACAAAAAGATTATTTTGAGCAAGAATATTTGTTGTGTTACTTTCATTGTCCAGAAGAATATAGAAGAAAATATATTTACTTCTCTAGCCTGCTGCAATGAGGTAAGTTGCTCAAAAAGAGGCAAGTTACTCATAGAGGGTAAAGGATGTCAGGATTCGAGTGACCATTTATTTTAGAGAGCAAAGGCCTTAGAAATCTCTTCATTTTTGGTTAATGTAAATTTTTGCAGCTCTCTATGGTTTACCATGACTATAAATTAACTACCAAATTTGTCCACAATGAGAACATGTCTCACTAGAAGAGACACTGGAATAATCCTGGAGGTGCAGAGATGAGACAAATGCACACAAGTCCAGGTCTGTTGTAATGAATCGCATTTCTACGTTAGTACACAAATGTGCCCTTAAGAACAGACTCATAAAGAAGGGACATAACTGAATGACTCTCAAGCTAGCACCACTATTTTCTAAATAGTATGAATGGCATTTCAGCTCCTTTCATCATAATTCATGATAATTTTTGCAAGTTACCAATCAGTAACTTGAAAGAAGTTCCATTTAACACACTGATGTGGAATGAAATTCGAGTGAAATACACACTGCCATATCCAAAGCAGTTATTCCCAAGCAAAACGGAAGCTAAATGTTTGATATAGGTTCCTTTTAATGTAATAAAGATTTCACCTCCTGTCCAAAATGAATGTGGAAAACAGTTTTACAATAACCACCGGAAAAACCTTCCTGTCATTAGTTTTCGTGGGTTTTTAAGCAACTTCCACTGCTTAGAAGGGCTGTTGCTAATAGAAATATCACAGTGGCTTTAGGTTTAAAACTTAAGGCTTAAGTTTTAAGGTTTAAGGTTTTCTAAACTTTTCTTAAGATAAGCTGCATCACAATTTCAGATATCCTCTAGAAGTCAGCACATTTCTTAAACCCCACTGAAACATGTGCTTGTTTCTGTTTTCAGCTGTCCCTCGCTTGTGTTTATATTGCTTTAGCCTGCCCTCTCCATGTGTTTTCGTTTGAAGGCTGGATGTTATGTCCTGTACCAGATACTATCCACATGGATGATGAAGAGCTTAAGTTATACAAATGAAGGGGGTTTTGAGGATTCCTGTGATCTCACTGACTCAGCCTGTGAGTGATAAGCGTTTCTCAAGTGTGAACATCTAAGGACAAGCCCACCGCACTGCGCAGCATATTCAGTTGAGGTGTCCAGCTGGAATCATATACTCCTATAAAGGGAAAGCTCTCCAAGGTTGTCAGTCTCGTCTCAGACACCTCAATTTCTAAACCTGACATTTGCTACATTCTGTCAGCAAGGGGCCATTCCCACAGTAGTGCTTTCATGGGCACAGAGGGTTCAGAAGGCTGGCAAAGAGCAGAGTATTATGGGCCTCATGTGCTAAAACACCATCCTGAATCCCACTCCGAGCACTAGTTATAGGGGAAAAAGAGAAAGGTTGTTACAAGGACCACGTCTAATACACTAACCAAGAAAGTGAAAAAGCAAGATATGTGCACTTTTTTCTGGTACATGGCAAAAGTACTTGATGAAAAGTTGATTTCTCTTCTGTCAGAATGGAAGAAGTATAGGTAGTTGATTTAAGGTACCAGAAAAAGATTCTCCTTTCTAAAGATGATAATAAATTTCAACAGAGATAATAAATATTTTTTGGTAGTAATGGACTTTGATTTTTCCTTGTTTCCCAAAATATATAATTCCCCAAATCTGGATGTCAAGCAAATAGCTTGTTTATGCAGCCTCTTAAATTAAAGTGTTTTATATTTACAAAGGCTTATACATACTACTGTGCACCAAACTGAAGACTTCTAAACATTTGCCTTTAAAACATTCTACTTGCCACTTTCATAGAGTCTATGTGTAATGTTCAAACAGAGAAACTCGTGATTTCCACATGGATTTCTCTGATTCTGGATTCATCGTCAGTCTCACTAGAGAAACTCTGTCATACAAGGCCTTCTGAAACACACTTGTCATTTCACCAGACTGAGCATGAAGAACCTGATAAATCTGGTCATGGAGCAACTGCAGAATAGCACAGAATTAGAGCAACATTCCTTAGCCAGCACCTGCAATGGTTTTTGAGGAAGTGGCTTACCTAATATACTCTAAGGCATGCATATTACATCTTAACATGCAGCAAAAACATTGTGTGAGGGTTTTTTTTTCTCCTATCTTAAAAGTGAAAATAATTAATATATTAAGGATATATTTCCAGTTAAACAAGATGAACATTACTGGAAAGCAGATGGATTTTTTTCTTACCTAGGACTTAAAAATCACAGGTAAATTTTTCCTACCTGAATATATATTTATTAGTGCCATGTGGAGGTGGAATAGTATGCCAAGAATTCTATAGTTGCAGAGAAGATATGATAAGTTCTTAAAAGTGAATATGCTTTCAGGATATTTTTAGCATGTTACATACTCTTAATTACACAGAAGAAATTTTATACAGGTAGTCCAGAGCTCTGAGCTGCTAAAATACAAGACTAGGAGGGAGTGGGCTGTAGTAGAATAATATTTGGGATCTCCAGAAAACAGTTTAGACAGTGCATTACTTCACTTAGTTACATTAAAGGGTATAAAAATATGTTTAAAGGGAGGTTTGGTATTTTCTTTTAATAAGTTCTTTGTAATTTAAAAAAATTAAAAATGGCAGATATGCATAACAGGAAGAAACCTGATTAGCATATAATGGAAAGCCTTCATGGCCCAGAATAATCCAGGCATGTAACACAGAATTCTATCCTATTAACAACAGGAACTATAGCTCCTAACACCAACAAAGACTTTGAGATTTATCCCAACTCACCTTCTGCAAAGAATCTAATCCCCAAATTTCTGCATGTACTGTTTAGTGTCTATCCAAGACCATTCAAAAATGTGATGATTTCTTTTATATGTCTCTGTGTTTTCTTTTTGTTCAGACAATATGATTTGCCCATAATACACGCACAAGTGATGTAAATTCAAAGCTCCAAATTTAGCCTTTCAGTTATACAACCTTCACAGCATTTCATTTAGAGGAGGAAAAAAACTAAAAAAATCTTTTCCATTGTTTACCAGCAAGTCAATAATCTATAGCAGTCGCTAGTACAAGAATCTATCAGTCAGTAAATTTATTTTAAACTATAACCTATAAATAAGTCAAATGAAAAATAATCCTTAGTGTTTACACCATGCTACTGTAGGCATTCCTGGTGGATCCTTACCTGGAACACGTATTCCACAGTACTTAACTGTGCTGCCTGCTATAAAATATATGTATCTTAAACCCCCTAGACATACAGAGAAAAAGCCATTTCTTACATCCAATAACTCCCTGTGACTCTTTCAGGCTTTCTACAGCCCATAGGGTTTAAACATATTTCCCTGTGCCCTGCCAAATGCCACAAAGCCCCGAGCTGTCACCAGCAGCAACTGGACAACATTCCTGCTGCCCCTGGCCCCTGAGTCCCCATTTGGTTTGTATGGCAGAAGCCGTGGTGGACACCTGGAGCTCATGTGAAATTCCTTCAAGCAGAACCTAGAGAAATTCTGCATATCTTTAAATGGGCAATACCTTGTTTTTACCCAGATACTTAGATCATCAAATTAAAAATAAATAATATAAAATGCAAGAAGCATTTTTCTCTGAAATCCACATCAAATAAAAGATATAAATGTGCCTAAAGGATACAAGTGAATAAATGAAAGCAGAACTATACCATAACTATTCACTCCTGAATTACCTCAAAACCATATTTCTGTTCCTCATTCAGCTACCTTGCTGTCTTCCCTGTTTCTCCTCCTTTCTTCTGAAAAGGTGGTAAAATGTTTCAAGCTTTGTGTCAGCTGTAGCTGCTACAAAGCCTGTCAGAAAGCTCAGCCACAGGAAAAAAACATCTCCTGGAACACTGCCATTAGAGGACACCTCCTGGTGTCATTCAACTGGTGTCATGGTGAAGAATGTTAGTTCTTGTAGCAAATATTCCCTTCCAGATTATTTTCCTTTGAGACACTCCTTGCAGACTTCATCTTTCATCTGCAATTCTTTTTCAGCCTCATGCTTATTCAAGGAGAGTTCAGTCAATCCTTTAGTTAAACAAAGACTGTTTCCTATCCTCAGGAAAGGGTATTTTTTGAGGACTGAAGTACAAGAAAATTTCACCACACTTTCCCCCAGCTCCAAGAAACTTGAAACAGAATGTGCTGAGGAGTGAAGGGGACTATTAATAATTAGCATGGAAAAGAAAGCTAAGCTGGAAGGATCAATGGGCAAGCCTAAAGCATGATTGCTTTGCATGTGTCATGTAATGTTTGAGAGGCATTTTTTTTAGAAGGAGGGTACAAAAGTTCTGAGTTTACAGTAATATACAGTTCTAATACACACGATTATCTGGAATAAATTGTAATAGCAATCCTTGTTAATAATTTAGAGCATTGCAACAGAAAGTCTGGAAACAAAGGAAGACACGTTAGAAAAAGAAAATTCTGACGTTAAGAATTACTTGTCAAGTAAGAGCTATAGTGCTAGGCCTTATGATGCTGTGCTTTAGGCTAAAACAACAGTGTTTTAGTTGTTACCAAAATGTACTTGCACAGCACCCAGGCAGGCCTTCTGTTTATCATTCTGTGGCACCCCAACCCCACACTCTTGAGGATGGGCAAGAGTCTGGGAGGAGACACTGCTGGGACAGGTGACTGAGTTTACCACAGAGATGTGCATAACACCGTGTATCATCACACTCAGCAATAACTGTGGGGAAATTTTTCCAAAGGAGCCATTGCTCAGCGAATAGCTGGGCATCCTTGTGCTGGTGATGAAGGATTGCATTATGATCACTTGGAGTTTGATTTGGGGATTTTTCCCACTCTTTTTTTTTTTTCCCTCAACACCCCCTCTCCCTTCTTCACTTATTAAACTGTCTATTGACTCACAAGGTTTTCTTGATGATCTTCAGATATTCTCCCTTACCTTGTGGTGGGGTGGCTCATGGATGCTCAGTTGCTGGCTGAGGTCAAACCACCACACCAGCAAAGCTCTGAAGTTGACTAGAATGGCTGGCACAGTGTACAAAATGAAATGATAAAATAGGGAGAAAAGCACTGTGATGCACATCTAGAAGGAAAGTGATAAAAGGCAGAGGTAGAGAGAGTGGGAAGGTGGGGGAGTTGTGTGAATCATGTCAAAAGGGATGAGAAGTAGAGCAATGGGTAATGCAGAACAGCAAGAATGGGGGCTGGCAGTGTGAGACACAACAAAATCATAACCAAGGGAAGTCAATGCACCAACTCAGCTTAAATGCAGCCTTACCCCCATCAAGACTTCAAAAACCTTGAAGAGTGAGTGCCAATTATTACAGGAGAGAAAAGGCAACAAGCTGACAGCAGCTTCCTCTGAAGAAAACATAATAAAATACATTAAGAATTAAGTACTGTGTTAACTTACTTTTCTGAGCTTTTTTGTTTCCATTTAATAAAAAATGTGCTTGTTAGCAATTGGATTTACATTTCATAGCTGCTTGATATATTTCATTGCAGAAAGCATTTTTCACTGAACCTTGCATCCTGTATCAATCTGTGTATCAAAAAATATTCAGGACTCAAACACCTAAATTGAAATAATTCTGTCTACTGCTTTAATGATGAAAATAAGATACCACACTAATTGCCAATTTGGATTTTAGTGGGTTTTTTTGTTTGTTTGTTTGGTTGGTTGGTTTTTTTTGTTTGTTTGGGGTTTTTTTGGTTTTTTTTTTTTGATTGTTTGGTTTTTTTGTTACTGATCTCCAACCTTTTCCATTTTGGTATATCATGAAAGTAACCTTTAGAGAAAAGTTACCTTTCAAGTAACATCTTCACCCTTCCTTGTCAAATTGCTAACTTGCAAGAGCCAGTCAAGTTAATACATTTCACGTTATGTCTTAGTGGGGTGGTTTTTTATAACAATAGTATGTCCATACAATGATAAAATTAAGAAATCTCCCAATACCGTAAAAGAAACATTGCCATTCTTAGCTTAAGGAAACAAAATAAAGCAGCAAAAATTGGAAAACCCGATGAAAACACATCTGAAAATTTTCTCCTAGGTTTGTTGCAAGACACCCAGACTCAGAAATTTGGTATGGAAACATTTTTTATCTCATGAAATCTGTCTACTTATGTGGATGACTATATGTTATGGTATCTGAAATGATTGTCACACCAAAAAGGCAGAAAATTATTCAATTCTGATCCAAACATGAGCTGCACTTTAATATAAAAGAAATGTTTTTTGGGCCAGGATAAACTGACATCAGCCAAAATAAAATAACATGCTTAGGAAGTAACAAGGATTATTTATCCAAGCTCCTCAAAAAGAGAAATCTCACTGTATGTTATATGACCACAAAGTCATTCAGCTCAAGATTTGTTCAGAATTTAAGCAAATAATGTGGCAAAATTAACAGAAAGCCATGCCTATTTATTTTCTGTAACATTCTGGTGCCCAAGGAAATTGCTTACTTTGCTTATGTCAGTCCTGGAAACTGTGATATAGTTATGCAAAAAGAAAAAAAAATAAATTTCTATCTATCTAGCAAAGCTTTTCTAGAAGACCTGCACCTGACAAGACCACATGACTGCTAGATGAAAAATCCTATTTAGAATGCTGAGTGAAATTCTGTCACACATGTTAATCTTGAATTTATATTGGCATAAATGAATTAAAGAAACTTGGCTTAATTAACCATACCAAAGTCTAAGGAATGGAAGGAAAAGGAATGGAAGCATTCCCTGCAAAAAAAGTCAGGATGCAAATACTGGGGAGAAAGAGATAATTCAGCTAAACAAAGAGGCTGGCAGAAGAACAAGGTCTGAATAAATCAAGCTGCTGACTAGAGGAAAGCTCCCAATCATTTATGGTGCGAGGGTCTGAAACAGCTTCTCAAGAGGCACAGTGGCACAGAGGCCAACCAGTGCTGACAAGCCTGGTCATTTATTGAATTACAGGACATGACCTCTATGCAATGTGTCTGCACACTTCACAGGACAGGTCTGTCTTACTCCCCAGTCATACAGGGTGGATTACATCTTTGCCTGAGAATGTTGAGGTTTTCTCTTGTCTGGTATAATGATTTTGCTGAGATAGAGCTAATTTTCTTTATGGTGCTACTTTTTGGATTTTTTTTGGTAACACCAGAATGTTTTAGCCATTGCTGACCAGTGCTTGCACAGTGCCAAGGTCTTTTGTGCTTCAAATACTCTGCCAGTGAGCACACTGGGGTGACAAGAAATTAGGGGAGAACACAGCCGGGAAAGCTGAGTCTCCAGCTAACCAAAGGAGGAGACTCTGTACATGTGGCATCATGCTCAGCACATAAAGCTGGGGAAAGGAGGAAGGGTGGGGTGTTTGGAGTAATGGCATTTACTTTTCCAAGTCACTGTTGGACACGTTGGAGCACTGCTTGCCTGGAGGTGGACAAACATCTGCCTTCTGATGGGAAGTAGTGAATGAATTCCTTATTTTGCTCTGCTGGCATGCACATCTTTCTTTCTGTTTTTTTTTTTTTCTCCTCTCTATTTAAGTATGTTTATCAACACACTTTACCTTTCCAGTTCTCTTCCCCATCCTACTGGACAGGGAAAGAAATGTGGCTATGTAGTTCTCACTGCCTGCTGGAGCTAACTCAGAAAATCTGCTCAGTTACTGAGTATTATAAATTCCTGAGTACTGTACTGTAGGACTGGCTTGGGAAGAAAAGGATGCAAAACCAAAATGAAACACAAGAAATAAACAGCTAAGCATACCCCTCACAAACAAATCCACAATGCTTTAGCATCTATTACCACCATAATAATTTTTTTGAGATTTAGTATTGCAACAGGATCTCACTAGTTTGGTGCTGCATAGCTCCTTGTTCCACTCAATTTAAACTCTTCTTATTTGCTGCGTAGAACAATGCCCCCAGCTTCTTTCGCCATTAAGGAAACTACCAGAAAGCTGTAGGGAATCTAGCAACAGACCCTCATTTTTAAAGAGAAACTTCCAAAGAGCCCCAACAAGCTTGATAAATGGTAGCATTCCACCAGTTCCCTATGTGGAAATCGTGGCAGGGAAAGTACCCAGAAAGGGCCAAGGTGTTCTTTCCTATTGCAGCTGTTTTAGTTGTGTGGACTTACTTTTTGTCATTATTTACAGAATAAAGGCCATGCCCCAGTGCCTCATGAAAAACCCATGTAGGCATTCTCCTTCCAGCCAGTAGCTCTTGCTCTCGCTGGCTTATCACATGTAGCCTACTTAATATGATAAAACTAGTTTTAGCTCACAATATCAAATAGAAAAGGGAAACATAATTTCTCATTGATATTACAAACCCTGTACAGAACATAATAGCATAAACTACCTACTTGCAGTGTTTTGGTCTGTACTACTTCTGAGAACAACTTGAAAAATCGTTCTGTTTATTTTATCTTATCACATTAGCCTGGTCTTGCTTTCTGCTCATAACCATTCAGACATGTTTGGCATTTAACATATGCTTTTTTGGAAAAGATTCTAATCTGTTAAATAAGTTTTAGGCTTATCTGAAAAGGCATTTTTCTTGCATACTGCTATCTGCAGATAGTGTGATGAAAGATTTTAAAAAGTCAGCATCTCTTCCTTCCCTACAAGCAGCTCCCACTCCACTAATCTTGGTTGATACAAGCAAGGATGCCAGAGACCTGGCATACAGGTTTTTAGACCAAAGTGACAATTTTCTATTAATGCTTTTAGGTAATTATATTTTAAATTTACATGAGAATACTGATATATGAGCAGCTCAACTGTAAATTACAGTTCCAGCAAGTTTTTTAGAAAAGGGAAGCTCTTCCTTTGAAGGGGAAAGGAAAAAAGGAGTGAAAGAAAAAAGCCTGGGGATATTCTGACCATCTTCAGCAGCAGGCAGCCCCAATACTTTTAGCAATTAAGCTTGTCAGAATTCCTTCTCACAAACTCCTGCTGCTCTAGCAACAGCAAGTGCCAGCAGGCAGCTGTGTTCCCAGAGACTGCAAACAAAAACCCAGCNCTATGTGGAAATCGTGGCAGGGAAAGTACCCAGAAAGGGCCAAGGTGTTCTTTCCTATTGCAGCTGTTTTAGTTGTGTGGACTTACTTTTTGTCATTATTTACAGAATAAAGGCCATGCCCCAGTGCCTCATGAAAAACCCATGTAGGCATTCTCCTTCCAGCCAGTAGCTCTTGCTCTCGCTGGCTTATCACATGTAGCCTACTTAATATGATAAAACTAGTTTTAGCTCACAATATCAAATAGAAAAGGGAAACATAATTTCTCATTGATATTACAAACCCTGTACAGAACATAATAGCATAAACTACCTACTTGCAGTGTTTTGGTCTGTACTACTTCTGAGAACAACTTGAAAAATCGTTCTGTTTATTTTATCTTATCACATTAGCCTGGTCTTGCTTTCTGCTCATAACCATTCAGACATGTTTGGCATTTAACATATGCTTTTTTGGAAAAGATTCTAATCTGTTAAATAAGTTTTAGGCTTATCTGAAAAGGCATTTTTCTTGCATACTGCTATCTGCAGATAGTGTGATGAAAGATTTTAAAAAGTCAGCATCTCTTCCTTCCCTACAAGCAGCTCCCACTCCACTAATCTTGGTTGATACAAGCAAGGATGCCAGAGACCTGGCATACAGGTTTTAGACCAAAGTGACAATTTTCTATTAATGCTTTTAGGTAATTATATTTTAAATTTACATGAGAATACTGATATATGAGCAGCTCAACTGTAAATTACAGTTCCAGCAAGTTTTTTAGAAAAGGGAAGCTCTTCCTTTGAAGGGGAAAGGAAAAAAAGGAGTGAAAGAAAAAAGCCTGGGGATATTCTGACCATCTTCAGCAGCAGGCAGCCCCAATACTTTTAGCAATTAAGCTTGTCAGAATTCCTTCTCACAAACTCCTGCTGCTCTAGCAACAGCAAGTGCCAGCAGGCAGCTGTGTTCCCAGAGACTGCAAACAAAAACCCAGCAGAAGACAACCTGGTAGTTTTTTGTGGAAGACGAAGAAAGCCAGACAGATGAACTCCCTAATAAACTTATTCTGTGAGCTAAGAGCTGCAGGGAGCTTAAGCTTTTATGCTTTTATTTGCATAATGACCAGCATAAGTTCTCATGTCACAAAAGGAAATGGACTTTCCTGCCTGAGGCCACAACACTCTGCATCAATCACTCAATCACTTAAGGATCACAGCCTGATAAAATCATCATACCTTTATAAAATAAGTGCCTCGTAAGGAGTGTGGGAGAATTCAGCATTAAGAGCAGGGGGACTTACTGTATGTTAGCAAGAGATTTGCCAAGGTGTGAATCAAACTGATGAGGTTCTTTAGTAATTAGATTTTAAAACACTAAAAGTCTACTGGAGCTCTATTTATCCAGCAATTTATTTAACTGTCCCAAAGCACAACAGGATTAAGACAAACACCTCCAACTAAATTAAGAACATGCATACAGAAATGGTTGTGGCCAGAATATTAGAATCATAGAATGGTTTGGTCTGGAAAGGACAATAAAGACCATCTAACCCAACCCTCTGCCATGGCCAAGGACTCCTTCTAGTAGATCAGGATGCTCAGGGCC
>VZTN01011108.1:18801-36709 GCA_013400515.1 Erpornis zantholeuca | reverse complement strand
CATGGATACGGTACTCCAGGTGGGATCTCACTAAAGCAGAGTAGAGGAACAGAACCATCTAATTTGGTCATGCTTCTTTTGATGCAGCTCAGGATAAGATTGTTCTTCTGGGCTGGAAAGTATTAACCTAGAAAAAAAACCACTTCCAAACAACTGCCAGTAGACATACTTTGAACTTACAGAAGTTTGTTTTGCTTTGTTTGATTGTTTTACAATTTTTTTTGTATATTTTTTTAAATTTGAATTGCAATTCTTTGTGTTCACCAAGAAGAGAGAGCACACCTCTGTAATTCAGTCCTACATGTACAAGCACTAAGATACAGCTTAATTATTCTTACTTCATATTCCCAATTCAAAATTCACTTCTTCATTCTGTACAAAGCATTCTGTGCATGGACCTCAGTTGATGTAGAGTCCTTTTCACATTCTTTTTTTGTGAAATTAAGCCTTCAGGGTCCTGATAATCTTCATTCCTATTCTTTATATATAGTGAAATTTCTTTGCTGATTTATTACTTTGCAATCAGATATATATCATGGCAAATTCACTGCTTCAATATAGTCCATTCTCAACAGAGCTCAGTAGTCAAGTAAATTGCATTACTCAGATTACTATTTTTCATGTTGATGCAACTGACACTCATTACTTCATGGCAATAATGACATGAACCACCATCCTTTGGATGGTGGAAAACAGATATTATAGTAAATGCATGATACTATTTGGACACAGGGTGTCCAAATGCACCCAATGTATTGATCAGGAAAATGATTTTCAGATACTGATTTACAGATTTAACAAAACCCACCGTTACATTCATGAATTCTTTTAGGTTGCTTCTTGTGTTAGTGTTATTAGAATAATTTTCTGGGGAAATACGGTGCTTCAGTTAGATCTGGAAAAACTGGGAGAAGCAATACTTCAGGTATAAATTGCAGGAACATTCTGCCAAAATGAAAATTAAGCTGCATTCAAGGCTTATCCTTTACATTGAATAAAAGACTATCCAAAAGTCATCCTCAGGCAGAAGTGTATCTGCCTTAATTTGCTGTACTAGTGCCTAATATAAGTGAATAAAACTTGGGTGTAATTTTTTTCCTCCCAAGGTGTCTAACTTCTCCTAAACAGGCAGAAAATCTATCCACTACTGAAAGCATTACGTCTTCTGAGAAGTATCCTTTCCTGGGATAGAAGGAGTTTCTGGTCAGAGGAATTTCCCCTTGGTATTTCCCCGTCAGTGGGTGATGAAATTGCCAACCAGACCTTGGGACTTGCCACAGAGTCTTCAGGCCCATTCTGAGAGGAACAGAAAAGAGGATAAAGACAAAACTGAAGCCCCACTAGGTCTAGGCTCAAGGGATGAAACTGTCACCAAACCTTCAGAGTTTCAGAAAAGATGATGAAATGCCTAGATTCTGATCTGAATCTAAAGTGCATTACGATTATGAATTGTGAATGATAAGTAAGAAATAAACTCAGACGGCTTCAAACTTATCTTCATTTTCCCCCTATTTTACGTTACCCAAAAAGGGTCCATTTTACTGCAATTTGCAAATGAAAGCAGTTACCAATCTAAAGTCAGAAGTTCTTCTGGTTGAGACAGCAGTCATAGCACATAAGCTTGTCATGTTCCAGGTGTCTGATGGTAGACAGGGAAAAAGGCCTGAGGTGTTCAAGACTTTTTCCCTTTGTGCTCTGTGTATACTGGTACCAAAGAGGATTATCCCCCCTCTCGCCTCCAATCCTCTGGCTTATTTAATTCTTTTTTCTGCAATTAGAATTTGACAAAAAGAATAAAATATGCAGTATAGTGGATTCTCAAAACAAGCATCATGGATACCTGTCTCATAACCATCATACTTCTTCATGTTACATTATCCCGCATAATATCTGATAAGTGTATAAATTTAATCTGTTTCAGTCTAAGTAGTATGATTTTCAACATACGGAGTGTGACTGAAATAATTTTATTTTTTTCTCCCAGAGGAGTGAAGGATGCTTTGCTTTCTTTTCTTTTAAACTTTTTCTTTTAAATCAAGTCATATATTTCTCTTAGCCTTTGGGGGGTGTGGGTGTTAATTATTCCCTCTGCCATTGAGATCAGCTGTTACTAAGCTTCCTATTTGGCATCAAGAAGTCACAGAAAAATTCATTTTATTTCTCATGAGTCATGTTAGCAAAAGCAGTGAATAGCTATCTTACTTGGGGTGGAGGGGATGAACAGTCCTTGAGAACATGGAGTGTACTAAAGATGTGTAGTAGCATAAACGCGGGAGGCAGCAATGAAAATCTGCAACCCAAGGAGTCCTTTAGACAGCAGTGAGAGTGTAAAGGCAGGGGACAAACAAAACAACTCACTTACCATAGTAAAGACTAGGTATTCCTTTAAGGATGGGAAAAGAGCTCACAGTCCCTTCAAGATGGAGGGCTCACAGCCAAGTCTGCTCACTGATCAGTCAGCAAGCACAAATCAGAAATTCTGTACTATCAGGATAGCCAAGTATTTACAATGTACGAGTCTTGCCAAAACACCCTGTGCTCAAGGTGAAAGAAAATGAATGCTTTTTCTTCCAGAAACTGCAGTTAATTAACCAGAGAGCCATTCCATCTTGCTTGCACCATTCATGGCACTTACACAGAAGATCAGTCTATTGAAACTAAATCTCAACTAAAGTGGATTTAAGCTCCTAAAGATTCTTTCTGGATGTTCGAGCATAAGTCCTATGCCTCTCCTTTGATTTCAGCATGAATTTTGTCAGACTGTTGCCAAAAATTAGGTTTTGATGCACATCTCCCCAGGAACAAATTTGCCCACTAGGAAGCATCCATCAAAGAATCTTTAATGATCTAAATGTCACTGCAGAGGAAAGAAACTCCAGAAATTTTCTTTTATTATGCCTGAAACAGTAACACTTATGCCTGCAATATTTAGAAAAGGATATGAAGAAACAGAAAGCAACCATTCTCTGTAACAAAATCAAGTATTATTTACTCAGCAGGATCCTTTGCCTGTTTCAGGTGGATATTTTTTTTTTGTCTGTTGTTTCTTTTAAAGAACACTTGTTGCTGTCAAAAAACAAATGTGATGAGTATTTTTCATCTTTGCAAGAAACTCTAAGCGATGCATGTCACCGTGCACTAACAATGCATAGTTCATGTAAGATAATTTTACCTTATTTTAAGCCCTAGCACTTATTAATAGGAATAGAAGTTTCAAGGGAATTGTTTAACACTGAATTCTTTTTGGAAGTATGCACAACATAAAAACGTTGGGTCTTATTACTAATATGAACCATTTCTTTTAAATTGTTGAGAACAACCAGCTCATTGCCTCATTATCCCCTAAGCGATGTGTAGGTCTTGCCAAATGAGGAGTTGGGAGGGACAAATGAGTCCTTCCTAACTAATGTACTTAAAAATTCCATTTACTTCATTTACTTTATAAGTAGGCATCAGCACAAACAAAAATTGTAACTTCTCCTCATCTTTTAAAATACTATTATTTACTGACATTTAGATACAGTAGATGAATATGTAACTTTTTCCCCTGAACTGTTTTGCAGTAGTTTACTGAAGCCAGAGAAAACCATGAATAATCCAAAGGCAACCATCAAAACCACAATAAAGAAACTCAAACCAGTTAAGCGGGTGCCATTATATTCTAATCCATGAAAGAATTTCCTCTTTTCTTGAAACAACATGAAATAGAGGCAAAAAAACTGAGTTAACTTAAATTTTCTATTAAATTAATAAATTTGCTTTATTTAAATATTCTTAAAATTAATTTAGTAGAAAAATATATATTTATACAATCTGTATTGTAGAAAAATATTTCATTGCTATGAAAATAATTGTCCTACATCTGAAATACAGNAGCACAAACAAAAATTGTAACTTCTCCTCATCTTTTAAAATACTATTATTTACTGACATTTAGATACAGTAGATGTAACTTTTCCCCCTGAACTGTTCTGCAATAGTTTACTGAAGCCAGAGAAAACCATGAATAGTCCAAAGGCAACCATGAAAACCACAATAAAGAAACTCAAAACAGTTAAGTGGGTGCCATTATATTCTAATCCATGAAAGAATTTCCTCTTTTCTTGAAACAACATGAAATAGAGGCAAAAAAACTGAGTTAACTTAAATTTTCTATTAAATTAATAAATTTGCTTTATTTAAATATTCTTAAAATTAATTTAGTAGAAAAATATATATTTATACAATCTGTATTGTAGAAAAATATTTCATTGCTATGAAAATAATTGTCCTACATCTGAAATACAGGTTTTGAGCAAGAATTCTGTGCATATATTCAGATCAAGTCTTGTGACTGATAAAATTCAGAGATAAAAGTGAGGTCACCAAGGTTGTTTTAAATATTTTTCCTGCTCAAAAATACTTTTAATCAGAATTGAAAAAAGGGAGAAATTATCATTTTTAAAGGAATTTAGTGGTAGTTTGTCTTGGTGATTACTATTCCAGTGTCCTGCAAGGCAACTTACAATCAAGAGCCTAAATTCAGAAAGCGTTCCAAATCCTTAATAGAACCATGATAGAGTTAGTGAAGAAACTAAGATGATCTTTGTTTGTGTTTTACTTAACAGACTAAGTTTACTAGTTTTAAATTTTCACGCACCATTTGAACCCTGATACTATTATGAAGGATGGAATACCTTCATATGATTTCATCTTATGCCCAAATGCTAGATAATTCCAGTAAATTGCTCTGCCCTCTGTAATCCACATTGAAATTTACCATCAGCCAACTAAAACTATATTAATATCTAAGGTGAGCATAGGTTAGGATTTCTGATGTTCTGTAAGTTGTTGGATTCCTTGGGATAGTGAGACAGCTTACCTGAGAAATTCTACATAAATTAAGATTGCCATGGGCTAATATTGGATACCAGTCCTAAGAAAGTGGTTTGAGTTTCCCATATTAGATGGGAATATAGTACATATTGTCTTTTTTTTTTCCTCTTTTTTGTTTTATCAGAAGACAACCCTCCATTTTAGCTGGTTTTCTTCCAACAAAGGGTGTGAAAATACTAATTCTAAGCCTATAAATACACAAAAATGGCATAAATTTGCATACATTTCTCAGTGATTGAAAAAAACCACACACCAAGGAATTGCATCAATTTAACTCTCTTAAATCTGTAGAAGTGAATTATATTGATTTAGCTTAATTCTCTAACAAGCTAAATAAATGCACTTTAATTCAGAATAACCAGAGTTGTACCTATTCAACAAAGTCAATTTAGAAGGAAATTTACTAAAATTCAATTCAGTTTGTTTATGTGTGTAGAAAAAGTCTGTCAGGAAGCATATGCTGGATTGCCTTAGGAAATGGCATCACATGTTTCCTTCCCAACGTGGAATGCAGCACCCATTCCAGAAGTTCAAAAGTTCAAATAGGACATCCTACCAGTAAGTAATAATTACAAATCCATCTTTTACCATATCACTGTAACTCTATAAAATGCACGTGTGTGAGGAGACATAATTTGGTTCATTAAAAAAAGAAACAAGTATTTTCAGCCATGAAATATAGATTGTCAGTATCAGTAATATTTGAATACCAAGTATGAAAATAATGAACAAAAGCATGGAAAAACATATAGGAAAAATCACATGGCATCTTTTGAATCAAAGGTCTATAAAATACGCTGGGTTGGAAGAGACCCAAAGAATCATTGGGTCCAACTTCAAAAGCATCAGAAACTACAGAAATCAGGCTTTGGATTTTTTTTTTTCCCCTTTTAATCTTACTGTCAATAAACAGGTTTTGTTATGACTTATTCTAGCAAAAATTAAAACCTGAAAGCAGTACTGTTCAAGAAATTAATTTATTCCTAGCATCTGAATTGTGGATTGACATTGCTTTAAGGTTGCTTTACACTTTTTTCCATTGTTTGCCATGGAATCCTTGCAGGGTGAGGTGCATTACTTTGAAATAATGGCAGCCAGATTCATCCTTATTTGGCTAAAGAGGAAATTAAAATGTGTATTTCTACTATTCTAATTAAGTGGATTTCATTTTTTCCCACAATTTTGAAAGAAATTACAAATGTATACAACATTGATCTGTCCTCCCCATGAAAATCCAAATGTTTTTCCACCCACAGAGTAAAGAAATTTCACTAATTTTGCTATTTCCCAGCTCAGCTAAAAAGGAAATAGAATAAATATGTGCCAATTTCGATGTGATTCTATTTTAAATGCCTTAGATATACTTTCATTCGGCCACTGAAGGAACTGTCCAGTTTCCATCTGTAGCATTGGAGAAACACGTTTGAGTAAGCTCTTATTACCTTACGAATTATCCATACTTCAAAATACACTTTATAATTTTGGAGGAAGGACCCAGTGGTTTGTGTTTTTCCAAATTGTGTTTTTCTATTGTTTTCTAAGAAATAGACTCACTCAATCATCTTCTTCTCATTGAAGGAAAGACTAAGAGATTCTGTCTTTCCACAAAAGCTTTATACATAATTTATGTTCAGATCTTCAGTGTTTAAACCCAGATGAAATGTATTGGCTTACTACTATGATAGAGAAAATAGAATTTGAACACAATGACAAAAATGCACATGTTTTCAGAACGATTTGGATGATTTCAAAGGAAGGGGTTGTGCATTTATAGACTTCCAGCATAATGCTGTGTTTCATGTATGAAAAAAACAAACTACACAAACTCTGAATTTTGAGTCACAAAATATTTTTATTTTCAAATAGTTTCAAAACTTTATTGAAGTCTAGGAATGTGCACGGTGGTGCACACTTCCAACATCTTCTAAGAGTGCTGATTCTGTGATTCATACCAAAGATATGCATTTTAAGAGAAGTGAAGACATGTTATTTAAGAGCCCTAAAAATTTATTAGCATTTTCAGGGATGCTTGGCAAGCATTAAACTAAAATTTGTCTATAAAAATAATTTAAGAAACCTACATGCAAAAATGTGCTTATCATGATGCTCACCAGTAAGTCATTAAATTCAGTGATGCTGTTTAAATTCTAAATTTTAAAAGCTCCGAATCCCCACATTCACATCTATCCCTGCAGTACCCAAGTTTCTTCCTAGGGAAAGGAAATTTTTTATCATAGAAAACTGACAGTGCATGACAGATCATATGCCACAAATAGTATTGGGACTGCTTTGAAATTACTGTCTTGCTGACTACTTAGAATATGCTTAAGCATATGCAGACAATTGTGTTAAGCGTATTAGGCTTAAATAAAGCTTCCAAAAATACAGGATTTATTTTGACACTTCTGTGATTAACAGTCTTAAGTAGAAAGAAATAATACACAGATGTGCCCCACACATTGTCACGTATCAGAGAAGGTATTCCCCCCCAAAAGAGATTTATAAAATGGTCTCTAACTATGTCATTGCTTTTGGTTTATGACAGGGTTGGATGATTTACCCAGGTTTTCTTGGGGGAGGGATATGGTGGTTTTATTGAGATCAGTACTCTTCTGTCAGGAAATATATTGGTGTTCCTTTATTACTGCATGCAGAAAAGAAGCCTCTTATAGTCCTGCTCCTAGTAAACAGAACATACATCATTACAAATACAAGATGGGTTGTATATGACTTGATCTCCAATTCTCTAAATTCTTACTTTTGAAAATAACACAATAATTTTGAAAATATTACAGATAGGGCCGACAGTAATGTGTTCCGTCAAAAAGGCATGGGAAGTCCTTGGGCTAAAATAAGGCAAAATGATGCCCAATGATCAGTTAGAAAGTTTTATTTATGGCAGCAATTATTTAAACATTAAGGTAGTTTGAAAGTCCCATGGAGGCAATGACTTAAACTTCCTGAACAGTCAATGGCAGAAGAGCAATTCCAATTTTTCTGACTTTTTAACTTTTCTAAACACCACATGGCAACTATTTCTCAACAGCCCATTTATACTTTTAACCTTATGACTGGCTGAACAGCCCACCACAGAATCACTTGAAGCTTTTAAGGAGA
Organism: Erpornis zantholeuca; assembly: GCA_013400515.1. Lineage (NCBI taxonomy): Eukaryota > Metazoa > Chordata > Aves > Passeriformes > Timaliidae > Erpornis > Erpornis zantholeuca. The sequence goes on along the minus strand of VZTN01011108.1, from coordinate 28,717 downwards.
GAAAGAGAAGAAGGGATGGTAGGAAAATAGAGATAAAGATCCGGATCAGGAGGCAAGGTTCTAGAGACATCTCTGATCTATTTCCTTGGGATGCTGGGTGAACACCCAGCTCCTCTCACTTCTGCTACTTATAGGCTAGTTGTTGCACATGCACAATTTGTTATTTTCAAACTTTTCAGAAAGGCTTTTGGGGGAGCCTTGTAGTTTCAATCTCACTCCCTCTCTCAGAGACACAAGTGCAATGCTGTCTCAAATTTGGGTTTGGAGATAGCTACTCAGGACAAGGAAGCTGGTCCCAGAAAAGTGCTATCCTGTCTCTGCAGGACCCACTTTTCTAACTGCACCTTATCTCATTGGCATGGTAACATTCCTCTTCTCTTCTGCCAAATGTTTGAGATATCTATTCTTTCAGGTTTTTAGTGTCTCAAGAAAACATTCCTAAATTGTTTGCATGGAGAGAAATCTCTGAAGCAGTTCAGAGCATAATTCCCTGAAGTAAATGTAACTACCACATTTCAATTTTCCTATCTCAAATTTAAACCATTTCTAGCTACAAGTAATAGACAAAAAACCCCAAATGACAGTAGCAATTTGGCTGGATAACACACCTTTATCACTCTTTTATCCAAATTGAGAATTATCTGATTTATATGGCATTAAGTTACTGAAACTTTCACAGGGAAAGCCATAACAATGCACTGCTGCTATGAATTTTCATTATAGCAGTGCATGCTATATTTGGGGACAAGGAAAAAAGGGCATTTTAAGTTACAGCAAAAGGGAGACCAGAAAAAAGGATGGTCACCTCACAAACAGAGCCATAGACAAAGCAAAGCAGTTTAAGGCTTTGTTCACCTCAGTCTTCAACACTGATGATGGGCTATCAATACCTTCTTCAAAAAACAACAGAACAAATCCCCATGTCCAACCCAAAATACCAAACAAGCAAAAAGAATTTATTAAAACTCAAGGGTATTATCCAATTTACTCACTTTTAAATTTTTGCAATTTATTTTATATAATGGAAATCAATGAATGGAAGGACAAAAAATGAAGCGCAGATGCTTTTTCTTAGTGGTTCCTCCACCTGCTGGGTTATTTTTTTTTTTCTTTTGGTTGATTGGTTTTGGATTTGATTTGTTTTGTTTTATTTACTTTTTCCTTTTTTTCTTGTTTTTGTTTTGTATTTTAATTTCTAAAAAAGACAATTCTTCTTAATAAGTAATCATGTTTTGCAAGGAGTAAATTGTATGCAATGTGTCTTTCCCAGTGTGGAGAGCAGAGTGTAGAGGGAGGATGACAGCATCTTTCAGATAAATTTGACATAAATTTTAAATCTAGAAATTGTATGAGCTCCCATTTTGGACATCCAGAAATGTCCACAGAAATTTGGCAGCCGTTTATGTAAAGTGATAACTATGCCCACAACTATTGGATGTCCTTGCATAAATGCAGGAATTTGCATGTGCAAGCAGTTTTTGTCTCTAGATTGATTTTATCACTGTCTGAAAAAGGGTTGCTTCCTTTTTTCCATTCTTTTCATTCAGAAATTAACAGACAGAGGATCCAACTTAAGGCACAGATGGGCAATATAAGAAAATGTTTATCAAAAAACAGCAAACACACATCTCCGTTTAGAATTTGCTTAGTTTAGTTTGAAAGTGGATGCAAGATATCAGCTTGAGAGTTTGTAAATAGCCTTTATGCAATTGTTTGCTCTCCAGTCTACAAGAAATTTGCAGTTGAAGAGTACTGGGATGGTAGGATTCAGACTAACAGTGTTGCACAGTGTTAACTTTATGACCTCTCCAATCCTTGCTGAATGCAAGCTGCTGCAGAGGGATCTGGACAGGCTGGCTCCATGGGCCAAGCCGAGTGGTATGAGGTACAACAAGACCAAGTGCCAGGTCCTGCGCTTTGGCTACAACAACCCCATGCAGGGCTACAGGCTGAGGACAGAGTGGCTGGAAAATGGCCTGTGGAAAATGACCTCAGGGTCAACAAGAGCTGAACAGCTGGCCAGCTGTGCCCAGGTGGCCAAGAAGGCCAAGGACATCCTGGCGTATACCAGCAATAGTGTGGCCAGCAGGACCAGGGCAGTGATTGTCCCCCTGTACTCGGCACTGGTGAGCCCACACCTCCAATCCTGTGTTCAGTTCTGGGCCCCTCAAATCAAGATGCACTTGGGAGCTGAGAGAGGACATATGACCCAGGGAGGCTTTTTGGGCTCTATAACATATGACACCAGGAGGCAAGTCTGGCAATGTGAAAGGCTGTTGGGAAGCGTTGTTTTGGTTTTGGTTTTTTTTGAGGGATGTTTGTACTGTGTTTTCTTATGCCTACTGCATCATCTCACAGCTTCAGATTAAAAAAAATCCAAAAAATCTATATTAAAGGAGAAAACTTTGTAACACTGCAAATAATAATAAAAAAATCTTTCTTATAAAGTATCTCAAGTCTAACTATCTGCCCTTAGGTTAAAAATCAAGAAGTTTCAATCTCAAACAAGAAGTTATTACAAAGGAATCTTGGAGTATGACAGAGGATACTTTTTTCAAAAAGTCTGCTGGCAAACTAGAACAAAATAATAATGAAAAAAACAACCTAAAAGGCTGAAGAACATGCTTTATACTTTATATTCTTCCAGGAGCTTAATCTATTTAATATGTCAGGAAGACTAAAAAGATAATTCATTTACAAGTGGGAAAAGCCTCCAAGGGAACAGAAGTTTGATCACAGAGAGTTGGTACAAAAGAGTTTATTAAGACCAACAGCTGAAAAGTGAAACTAGACAAGCCCATTTAATCAACAATGCAAAGCAGATATTTTGATATTCAGGAGGATCAGGATTCTTGGACACTGGATAATGACTTTTCTAGTACAGAAAATCAACAGATAAATTTTAGTAACACTGAGATTTCTGAGTCTTCTGTCTAGTAAACCCACACATGCAAAAAGAGCAGACCCAGCTAAATGTACATCTGTCACTGTGATCTATAGCTCTACTGTTGTCTGGTTTTGTACTTCACAGTAATGACATCTGGAGAACCATCTCACTTGGATGGGAACATTTGGAAATAGCATAGTTGTTATGCACGATAATGTATTTGGTAAATAATAGGTTACAAAGCACTCTATAAACAACACAGCTCAGTCAGTACTGCCCTCCTTTTCCCATCATTCAGGGATGCACCTTCTTAGTGCCCCTGATGGGGATTTCTTTCGGGATCATGAGCATGCAGGAGCAATGCTCTTACTCATTGGACAGTGGCTTTTAAGAAAGTACCTGNAGGATGATTTTTTGCCTCTTCTTTTATACCCCTCTTATTTACCCTTTTATATAGTTTTATGTATTCTTAGTGCTTTTAGCCTACATACTTGCAATGTTCCAAGTCTGATAAGTTAACTGAGACCCACTGTACTGTTAAAGCAGGATACCAAACATCCTGGAAGCCCCAGACACCAAGGTCCTTTCCAGAACACATTTTTGTAAATTAAGATAGGCCCATCCAGGGGGAGGGTTCACTCAAGCCTCTCATTGGGGAATCTTTGATAGATATGCTAATTTGCAAGGCCTATAATTGTGTGTATTTCGATGGGCCGGGGTGGTGTGTGCATTCTTGGGGTATTCCACCTGGATGAAGTGCTGTACCCAAGGATCCTTAAATAAATATCGAGGTAAAAAACCCTTTCCCCCATAAACCGTGTTTTGGTTTTGATTTTAAGACCAGGAAAAGGCAACAGGGTTGCCTTCAGTTAGCAATGCTGACCATCAAAATGGTTGTAAGGACATTCACCAAGTAAAAGAGAAACCCTGACCTGCACTGTCATGATTGTATTTTTCCGTATCTTTCTGTAGTCCCCCATGATAGGCTTATATTATCAGACTAAAGGAAGGGACAATTTTGGCATATTTCTTCATTATCCTGTTCTATGCAGCTAATAGTTCTTATTGCTAGACAGAAAATGGGCGATGTCCAGAAAATTTCAAACCTAGACAGACATGGGAGATACATAACAGCAAAAAACCCATAAAGTTTCTGTGACACCAAGGGGACAAATGCACTGCTGTCCTTGTAAGATTTGACAGTCATGGTCTCAGATGTGCTTAGATATTGTAATGGAAAGTTTGATATTCACGTGAAATTACTAAAAAGGAATTGTAAAAGAGAATCTAGAGAAAAAAGTTATTACACTATGATGTTACATAGCAGTGGGGTGAAATTAAAATATTCACTGTGTTAGGGAGCTCGCCATATAACTGCAATGCAAACGTAATGTTAGTGAGTTGCCTTCACAGAATATTAAGTGAAAGGGAGAATATGAGGTACAGGGAAAAGTACTCTACCTAAATATAAGCAGAGCCATTGCCAGTCCAGTTAGACTCACCTCAGCTCCAACTGGGCCCACTAAAACATTGCTCCCTGGCTTCAGCACAGGACTCCACAGACCATGACTGATAAACACATGGTTTTGAATCCCAAACACGTGGCTTGGAATTCCAGCCATTCCACGGACACATTTAAAAGTAGAAAGATGCGAGGTCTGGGTGGGATTCTAGAGAAAGTCAACTGGCTGATCTGCACAGGTGAAAATTCATACATACATATAAATAATCTCCCTTCATAAGGTCCTTCACCACTTCCTAGGCTACTTAAATGAAAACAGTAGACTAAATTAAAATATGCCCTTCCTTGTATTATTCGAATGACATCCCATATAATCAGAAGAATAGTCCATGGAACAACTTACCTCCTATTGCTTGAAATGTCTACATTAGGAAAGAGAAATTCAACCTCTTCCTAACTAACCTTTCATTTGGGTCAGTGAATTTAGGCATCTTGTTTTTCCTTTTCTCATGTATATGCCATGGTGTTTCTTTACAGCAACACTTTATAGAGAAATATAATAGTCATATACACTCACCTTCAGATAACCTGGTTAAAACACACTAACATGTCTGTTACTAACTTTGCAATGGATGCATTTAGTTCCTGCAGTTGGAGGAACTAGTGAGAATAATATTGATTTTAAACTCCTCACACAGGTTGTTCCAGGAAAACATCATAAGCATGCAAATTAATCTTCTGCCTCTAAACTTTCTTATTTTTTTTATTTTTTTATTTTTTTATTCAAGTCCTATTGACATCACTGGGACTTCACTGGGAGAATTAACCTGCAGAGGAAGGAACAATACTTACAGAAAAATGTGTGTGACTAAACAAGAGGTCTGCAGAGAGGAAGAAGTTGATATTGGCAAATAACAGATAAAAGGATGAACATATTGGACCTAAACATGACATTATTCAAAAAAAAATTTGGATACCCTAATAATCAAATAATCAACAAGGAGCAAAGCCCTTGAAGTGAAACATTTTTTCACAAATCGTGACAGTTCCCTTTTACTAAGTTGATTTACAGCACAGAACTAAGAACCATAAAAATCTGGAAAGCAAACCAGTCACTCAATTTAAAAATAAGCCACAGGTTTACTAGAAACACAAAAGACTTCTGACAGTCTTTTAAATAGCTACAAGGAGAGCTTTGCTCTTCAGAAATTGAAAACTTAGAAGTGAAAACAAAAAAAAAAAAATACCTTGCAACTTTAGCAAATTATTTTGAAAAAGACACTTTCTGGATTAGTACAATTTTTTTTCCTCCTTCAGGTTATGACAGGAAAATTACTTTTTAAGTAAAAAAAAAATCAACACTTAGATATTCTTTGGAGGTCATTTAAGTCAGTAACTGAGGTGAAATTTCATGTACATTAAAGAATTAAATATGACAAAAGTAAATTCTACCCTAAATATATTGGCTATATGGATTTCTACTTTTAGTCATTTTGCAAAGGCTTCTCACACTTACTATGTCAGAATTATAATAACAGATCTTAACTTTTCTATGGAAACTATTTAAGCATCTGATTTGTCACAGAAGGAAAAAAAATAATCTCAGACAAGTTTGCTGAAAAGATTTTAAGACCCTCCTTATGAGGAAGATTGTGTGTGTGTGTGTAATAAATTTAAGTTACTGACTTTTCATGACATTAAAATTTGTAAGTATAACTTCACGGTGTGTCCAAAGTGTACTTCTACAAAACTATCTTTTTTACATCCAATAGCATCTGCTGCAGTTCCTGTTTGAGTATCTGAGAGGCATAAACTTCAAAGGGGCACAAAGAGGCACTTCTTCCATGTGGAAAATAATGACATTCAGTTCTAATAATTCTTCATGGATTTCAAAGAATCAGTTTCCGTCTTCCTAAAGAAGACTGCTTAAAAGAACAGGGAACAGTTATTTACGTATCTGAAAAGTATATTCTCTTTACATGTACACAAAATAATAACTTCCTCTTTCTGTTCTCTCCTATATATTAATTTAAAATATAATGCATGCTGCTTAGCTCAGTCTTTGCTTCTGTCCAAGTGCAATCACTCTCTGCCCCTCTGTCATGTGAAAAGGGTAGATTTTCTCAGACCCTTAGTGTTTGTTCAGTCTGTCAGAGCCCCAGGAAAGCCAAGACCCCTTGTGCCAGACCTGTCTGTCAATGCCCTGTTATGGGCACCCTTCACTGAGCAGTTCACAGAGCAGAGGGCAGCTTGGCTCACTTGTTCAGGGTCACAGTCCAAACACAGAGACCCCCCCTGGGTCTCCACACCTTTGCCCACTACCAGTGACTGCCAGTGCTCTTGAAGGATTCACACTAACAGTTTACAGAATAATGGTCTTCTTAACTAATAAAACTGTGATGGGTTAAGATTAAAGGATTGCTGACGATCATGCCTGACTTCAAAAACATGTTCAAAGCAGTATATTAATTCAAAGCACTATTCAGACCAGCTCTAATCCCCAAAAAAACTGGCTTGAGATCATCATTCAGTGCTGAGTATGGTTCTTACTCAACAGGCTTCCCTGTGGGAGAGAAGACAGGTTTAGCATTTTGACTGAACCCAGAAGTCAAAATGGAATCTTCCCCAACTCTTCCCCATTCCTAATTCACTTTTATACTCTGTGTTTAGGTGAAGCTTGACTGATTTCAGTCATACATCTTATTCCCTGTGGGATCATTGTACCTTTGGTGTGGATATCTCAGGATAGTACCTGAGATAACCTTGGGGTGGGGACATGCATCAGTCCAAGAAGAGTGAGTTCTCCATGGCTGCTGATTCAGCAGCAGGACATCTTCCTTTATCTCCCTTGCCTGTCAGCTGCTGTGCAGTTTATCAACTACAAAATACCACTGAGGTCTCTCCTCTGCAAGGCTTTTGAAAGAGCCTGGCTTTGGTGTCTCCACTCCACTCCACTCACCATCGACCCCCTTAGTATTATGTGTAGGAGGCTGGATAGGCTGAATGCATTCCATCCAGGGAGTAGCATCTGCATTTTCCCCCGTAGTTTCCACACCATTATCTTTTTTGCCCTCAGTCATCTTCCAGTGCCCTCCAAGACAAAATCTATGTAAGGTACAGAGGATAGTTCGATTGCTAGACTGAGCCACCAGCAGGTTACCACTAAGATCTGGTTCCTACGCCATCTATATGGCTCTACTCTGGTGTTCCAGCAGGTGTTACACACCCAAACTCTCTGTTTGGAGCATATGTGGGATCTAGAGGAGATTGATGCATTGTTCTTTTTAATTATCAATAATTTTTCTCTCTCTCAGAAGCACTTTTTGGAGAAAATAAGTCCAAAATTCAGTCTATTTTGTGCCTAAAGAAGACTGTTTTGGATTTTTGACTGGTTTGAATGTTTTGACTGGAATTTTATATGCTATTCTTAAGAAGTGCACCATCAGTAAAAGTGTGAGATTAACTAATGCCTTGGTTGCTATTACTCATTTCACATATCATTTAATACTGACATATATTCTCAAAAGCCAAATTATGTTTCATTTGAAATAAGAACTGTTAGTTTAGCGGGAATAAGCCTAATTATTCCAAGGATGGAAATATGATAACATAATTTCCATTACAGATTCATAATAAAGTGTAAAAAAGGGCTGCCTTACCCTCCCACAACTCCAAAATGACAAACATTAAAAGGTTGGTTTTTTTTTATTTACAACATCAGAAAAATAATTGTTTCAAGAACAACATTAAAAAGTTAAGCCCATCAGTATAAATGGACAGGTAAATCTCAATTTTCTATTATTGCTACGATTTCAAAACCAAATTAATTAAAAATAAAATAAAAAAAAACCAACAAAAAAACCCTAAACCAAACATTTTGTGTAAAAAAATTTGGCAGAGTATGAACATATATTTCCCTTGAGTTCTTGCATCAAAAATACAATATTTTTCTGTGTGGTTTCAAGGATGGTGTCTGTTCAGCCCTAGGGTAACCTCTGCTTTACACTGAAGGAGGAAAAGATTTATCCCATTTTTGCTCCATCATGCTCTCCACTAGCAAAGGCAGAGAGAGTTGATTATCCCTCAGTATCATTTTCTTCTTTGAAATTGAAAAAGAAGAGCACAATAAAAAGGAGACAACTGTGATATATTAATCGAAGGAAGGTGGAAAATTGGTATTTAGGGAGAAGAAAACAACAGTGAACAAAACCAACAGAGCCATAATGAGCTAGACATTAAAAAAAAAAAAAATTAAAAATCAACTGACAGATATTACCAAAACATAAGCATGCATTTATATAGTAGACTTTCACACTCACTATCAAACAATCCAGCTGTACTCATGGCAAGAATATCTTTTATTCCCTCGGTCAGGATAGTCCAGATTGGCACTGTTAAGTAACATCAGAAAGAAACAGCTGCAGAAAAATTGGCATCCTTACACTTGGGAAGGTACCAAGCATATTCCAGGGAAGCATATTTGAAAGCACAAGACTAATAGAAGGCAAACCCACTTGAATATCAGTTAGTATGTTTCTTTATCCCACTCCCTCAGAAATTAGTTTTGTGGTTTGGTCAAATATATCCACTTATTCATCCTTCATTTAGAATAAATATTTTTTTTTCCCAAAAAGACAACAAATCAATTTTCCAAAATTCAAGAGCATGCAGTTTTCTTGTGTGAAATCCAACTTTTTCTATTTAAAAATGACAGCAAGATACTCCATTAAAGTTTGTATGCTCTGTGTTATATGATGAAGTCTTCACAGCTACTTTCAGGTCTGCTGATGCATAAAAAGTTGAGGTATGGTATAGGATTTTTTATAAGTTCTTCTAGAAGACTGCCCAGACAGACATGATGGAGCAGGAAGGTGTTTTCTTCCTTTACAAAACAGTGTTATGCTGGATATAAAATGGTATCTGATACCTCTTCATTAAAACACTGCTCACAGATTAATGAAAAAACAAAACAAAATCAAAAACAAAACAACAAAAAGCAAACACAACAAAAACAAGTAGCCAAATTTCCTCCTACATAATGTTAATGGCCATCATGAACTCAGGCCAGCACAGTATTGTGTTCATTAGCAAGTTGAAACAATTTTCAAAACATGTACTTAGTAAATGACCTTTTCATCCAGAGTGGTTATTTAAAGTTGATAGGCACATCTAGGATTTCTGTGGAACTATACCATCAGATGTGAAGTCTTCCCACCTTACCAGCCATTCTCTCTCTACTGATTAAAAAAAAAAAAAAAAAAAAAAAAAAAAAAGAAAAGTTTTCCTGGCTTTATATCTGCAGATTATAAGTTTTACCTACATGACAGCATTACAGAAACCTATTTATCTATGCACCCCATGGAAAAACAGCTTGCCACAAATGGTGGTTTAAAGCATTACATAACAGTACTTGCTATAGGCTATTTAATAGCTTTAAAACCCACTATGAAATACTTTGAATTTCAGAGTGCTTTTATTTAAAGATAGAGGATTTTACCCCTTTGGAGACCACTGCATTATTTAGCAATATGAAACACAACAAGGGAAGGGAAGGGAAGGGAAGGGAA
>VZTN01011108.1:3120-18710 GCA_013400515.1 Erpornis zantholeuca | reverse complement strand
GGAAGGGAAGGGAAGGGAAGGGAAGGGAAGGAACTGGTTTTGCCTTTTCAACGTGAAATTAATTACATGAGAAGATGTACCTGAGGTTCATGCAGAGATATCTCATCAAGAAATTTCTGAAAAAAAATATCAATTAGGTCTCCACTGTGTGAATTTTATAGAAATGAGCCACTGAATATTTGGGGTTGGTAGAATATTTCAAATCTGTTTTAGACTTCAATTGCATTGCCTTCTAATGTCAAGTTCCACTCTAAACCAGCTGACCAGCTGATTGCAATATTGTGAGGAACTTTCCCATTTTTGAGTCATTTACAAATAACCCGGAGATATAATTCTTATAATTAAATGTTCTAGCTGAACATTCTTACTATTAAAGGAGAAGGCCTGTCTGTCCAAACGTAAGGAGGTTTGGGAATATGAGCCTCTGCCTAGAGCCATTCACACACTTGTCAGGAGCAAGCTCCTGTTCCCAGCAAAGAAGGCTGACAGCAATATTTCTGCTATCAAACATGCCTTTTTCAGACTGGATCACTAGTCATCTGCAGCTTTCTGAGAATTTTTAATATCTGCATTGTCAACTGAAATTTTATCTGTATTGCATTAAACATCACTTTGCAAGGTAGCTACAAGCAGGGCATTTAGCTTCTCCTTCAGTTTTGTTTTTTGTTGGTTTTTTTTTTTTTCACATAGGGTAATAACTTGCAACTCCTATCTGGTATTTCCTTTCAAGATAGCAAAGCTCATTTTTCCTTTTATCAGGAGGTCTTTCAAGCAACTTCTACGAATGTAATTTTTCTATTATATGTGTATTATTTCTGCCTTTCTTTCTGCTCGTGTTTCATCACACAGACAACTCCCAATACTGACAAAAGTAATGCCTCATAGAGGCTCAGGTTAAAATGGAATTTTTCTATTTGGTCTAATAGTCTATTCTATTATAAGTGAAAAAAAAAATTGTACAATTACTGACCACATTCATCATCATGAGAAGATAGCCCTTATAACTTAGCATTCTCATTAGGGATATGCTTGGTAAGACTTAGACTCCTTCTTCAGTTAATTTGTGCAATTTCATTAACTGTATTTGTGCTGATGACATAAAACTGGGAGAGAGGCTCATACACCAGAAGGCTGTGCTGCCAGCCAGAAGGAACTGGTCAGGCTGGAGAAATGGGCTAACAGGAGCCACATGAAATTCAACAAAGGGAAGTGTGGAATATGTACCTGGGAAGGAAAAAACTCATGTACCAGTGTATGCTAAGGGATATCCAGCTAGAAGGCAGCTTGGCAGAAAAATCTTATTGGATACCCAAGTTAAATATGAGTCAATATGATGCTCTTGTGGCAAAGAAGGCTGATGGTGTCATCAGCTGCTTAAATAGAAGTGTTTCCAAAAGCTCAAGGGACGGGATATTTCCTCTCTACTCAGCAGTGGTGGGGCAGTGTCCAGTTCTGGACTCCTCAGCATGGGAGGGACGTGGACATACTGGTACAGCAAAGACCCAGGAAGATGATGGACTGAAACACTTCCCATATGAGGAGAGGCTGAGAGAGTTGGGACTGTCCAGCCTGGAGAAGAGAGATCTCTGGAGGGATCTTTTCACTGTACATAAATACCTGAGGAGGGGGCAGAAATGGGACAGAACCAGGCTATTTTCTGTAACAGGATCTGAGTCAGTGGGAATAAACTGAAACACAAGAGGTTCCTTATGAACATCAGGAGACCCTTTTACTGTGAGGATGAGTGAACACCAGCACAGTTTTCCCAGGCAGGTTGTGAAGTTTCCATCTTTGAAGAGTGATTGGGCTGTTCATCAAAAGATGTCTGGACACGATCCTAGGTATCCAGGTCTGTGTAACTCAGCTTGAGCAAGAAGAGCTTGGACCAGATAACCTCTTGAGTTCCCTTCCAAACACAACTATTCTATAATTTCATGTGAAGATGGGAGATCTTGAGACCAAATATATTACTCCTAAGGGATTTACCATTAAAAGTGATTATTAATTGATGTTATTAGATACTATCAACTTATTAAAAAGTCTCACCAGTCAATAAATTAGTATGCTAGCATTATTGTATTTAAATTTGTTCCAAATAGCTATCAGCTTACACTAAATACTACCCTGAACTTTCTTCACTGTTATAAATGAAAAAATAGAAATAGTAACAACATCACTCTTAAAGCTTTCCAGAAGCTTTTGTTGGATATAGCAATGAAATAGATTCTTAAGCAGATGTTTACTTGGGTTTCTTTAGTGTAAAGGTGCACAGTTCAACTACATGGAGGCATCTTTATTGGTCATATGTCTGACCAGGTTATAAATTAGGAAAGCAAGAACATATATCCGCTACAGACTTTGATTTTAGTGTTAAAACCCCCCTATTTTTGCCTATTAACAACTTTACTATATGCCCATTAGACCCTAGGGCTTTCAGCCATTTGGATGAACTAACAGCTGTTCTGTCCTTCTGCTTAGCCCAGACCCTGTCTTTGGAAACAACAGAGATGTGGTGATTGCCCCAGCACTGTCTGAACAATCCTTTCCAAAGCAAGACATTTTCTCACAGCTAACTCAGCTGCACAGGAACAAATCCCAGAGCACAGCAGCACAAAGCAGCAGGGCTTTGCCCTCCTGGGAACTCACGTACGTCGGTTCAGGGACAGCAACACACAGAAGGCCTTGCTGTGGGAATACTTATAGTCAGGTTAGGCTAACTGGAGCACTCTGATCCCAGTACTAATTAGCTCAGATGAGCCTTCAATGGAGATATTCCCTTTGTAGATGTTCACACCATCAGTGCCTTCCAAGCACTTTTTATATTTCCTCCCTGGGTCTAATGGGTATTGGATGGCTGATGGTCACAAAACTAATTCTGAGTGCTGAGAATGAAACATTACAGAACATAAAAATATGAATGGAATTGCACGAGGGAATAGAGTTTGAATGGAAAAAGTAATGACAAAAATATTAGCTGTTCACCTCTGGCTACCAAGAAGGACAGAATATGTGAACAGAGGAAGTAGAAAATTCCCTACAAAGAATGGAGGGGCCAGGAGGCACCTGCCCAGAGCACTCAAAAAGATAACATAGGCAGTAGAGAAAAAATTGCTTTGTGTCCTAAGATATCACAAGAATATTCTAATGAAGCTGATACTAGATAATGTCTGTTACCTATGTTGTCTTTTAGGGTTGAAACCCTCTTGCTGTTCTTTGAGCCATATCAGATCATTTGAAGTACAAACCCACAGCATTGAGATTATTAATTCAGTCTTGTTTCAGAGTTTTTCTCTTCTCCTTAAAAAAATAAGGTGAAAAGGGAAATTGTCTCCATGAGAGATATAGACACTGCTTTTCTTTCAGAGGCACCCTATTTTGCTCTATAGTTGTGTTCTCCATTTATCACATTAACTGGAGAGAGATAGGACTACTGGCATTTACCTACAGAACATTGTGTCATATTCTATTGGGGTGGCCCTGACTGGAGGCTAGGTAGCCTCCAAAGCTTCTCTATCCCTCCCCTTCTCAGCTGAGCAGGGAATCAAAAATATAACAAAAAGCTCATGGGTCAAAAGAGACAGGGAGAGATCACTCAACAAATCCTGTGACTGGCAAAACAGACTCAACTTGAGGAAATTAGTTTAACTTTTCACCAACCAAATCAGAGTAGAATAATGAGAAATAAAGCCACATCTTAAAAACACCTTCTGCCCACTGTTCCATCCTTTTTGGGTGTAACATCACTCCAAAATTCTCTGCCTTCTCCCCCTTTAATGACACCTGGTGTCAGGGAATGGGGGCTGCAGTCAGATCTACCTGCATTGCCTTGGCCTGTCCTTATTCCTCAGTGGGATACCTCCACACTCTCTCCCCCCGCTCTACCATGGGGTCTCTCCTATGGGAGCTCTCCGTGAACTTCTAAAGTGTGAGTGCTTCCTGTGGGCTGCAGTTCTTCACAAAGTGCTCCAGCGTGGGTCCTTTCAGCAGGGTGCAGTCCTCCAGGAACAGGCTGCTCCAGAGTGGGATCCTCTGTCCACAGACCCTCATGCCCTGCAAGGAGCTTGCTCCAGCATGGCCTTCTCATGGGATCACAGCCTACTCTGGGCATATCAGCCTGCTACAGTGTGGGAACCTTCACGGGCTGCAGGTGGATCTCTTCTCAACCATGGATGTCCATGAGTTGCAGGGGTAGAGTTTTCCTCACCATGGGCTGCAGGGGCATCTCTGCTTTAGCACTTGGAGCACCTCCTCTCCCTCCTTCTTCACTGACTTTGGTGTCTGCAGGGCTATTCCTCTCACTCTCCTCTCCCAGCTCCTGATGTGAGGTATATTTTTTTTTCCCCTTCTTAAAACTTTTATCCCAGAGATGTTTCCACGGTTTCTGATGGGTTTGGCTTGGCCAGTGGAGCGCCTGTCTTGGAGCCCCTGGCATGGGCTCTGCAGGACATAGTGGGAGTTTCCATCAACACCGAAATCACACCTTCCGAAGATAGGTAGTCACACACAACTACTGAAGTGTAGTTCCCACTACTACCAAAACCTGGCAATGCAAACACAATCCACAGACCCATGTGACAGTCAGTTTAAGCACAATCTCCTCCCGTCATCTAATTTCATTTCAGGTGAAAACCTGTACAGACTTTCTGCTCAACAAGAAATTTATTCAGTCATGTGGTCTTGGCCCCTCCAGCCAGGAGTCTCAGATGTGCTAAAGAAACAATTCTCTCACTGTACATAAAAGGCATTGTTGTGGAAAATAAACTTGCTTGTGCTGGCCAAGCACATATATTTTCTGCTATATAAATTAAAATCTGTCACTGTCTGACACCAAATATTTTGTTGTTAAATTGTGCTTACCTTTACCTTATCTGATCATTTATCTGATAAAAACAGGTAATTCTCCACCTTTCATTTCATGCTCTAGAATGATGCTGTGTTTTCCATTCACATCTTGCTTGTAGACAACTTGACAAAAAAAAAACAAAACCAAAAAACAAAACAACAAAAACAAAAACAAACAAAAATTTCAATCATGTCATATTCAATTTTAAGTACTATTTTTTTCTGCTTGCTTACTCATCTACCATGTACTGTCCTTGATGACTTTGTAGATTTAGAGGTACTATGGCAGGATTCTTTGCAATTACAGAATAAGGTTTGTGACCTCTTTCGTCAAGATACTATGGAGTTAGATGCTGAAATAAGATAATACACTTCGATGAGAGTGGTAGAAATTTAAGGAAACAATCATGAAAATGTCAACCTAAAACACGGATCCAGGCTTAGATTTCCTCTGCTTTAATTTACTGCTTTGAGCTAATTATTGTATCTTTCAGTACATTCTCTAACCCCTATTAGAACACTAATTTGGAAACAAAAAGAAAGCAAACAACAAAATAGTGTTTTGAATACATGAACACCTTTAAAATTAGCCTCACAAGTCTCAATTGCCTGGAATAATATCACTTTGGATTAGTGCATATAGTCAAGGGTGAATAACTTTACTGTGGGCATTTCAGTGGCTAATAGACAAATGAGACTAATTCTCCATTTTGAAGGACAGATTTTACTTACACAGCATCCAGATGCAGAAACAGATTGCTATTTGATGAACACAGCTAGATTAGTTAGGAATGAGAACATAACCTGAATATGAGAAAAAAACACTGCCACACAGTTTCGCACTGTAATGCTGAGTCTTTGAAAAGATCATGCAGTCATTCTGAGCCTACTGAAAGGTGAAGCTGCATGTTGTCACTGAACAATGGGACTGCCATAATGAACAAACATATTACTGTTCTAATTTAATGGAGATGTGAAAAGAGTAAAAGCCTTAGCACATTCCACTGTTTTATAGATTGTGCTCTGCTTCCTGAATATTATTTGTTCGGCACAACACAGAATCTGATCTCGATAGACCTTGATTGCATTAATGGAGGCTTATACCTCTGTTACTAGTGGCAAAAGAAACTCCTCAGGCAAAGTTCTGCATTACTGAAGTTAATGGAATTTTTTTTTTCACTGTATTCTACTGGACCAGGATTGCATTGCCAGAATTAAAGCCAAAAATAAGAGGTCTTGCTCCAGTCACAGTGGTTACAATGAATATCCTTGTTATGTATTTGGTATCAGAGCATTGATGAAGCCATTCTTCAAATTTCAAATTGTCAGTGAATGCTAAAACTTTTACTCCAAAATGTTTTAGAGAGTCAGGGATTTTTCTTTTCAGGAAGGTATGCAAATGAGTCAGAAAAAACAAGAATGTTGAGCAGTCTGTTTTACTTCAGAATTCCAATTACCTTGTCCTGAGGAAAGGACTCAAAGAACAGAAACAACCTTAACTGCCCTTTTTATCAATGGTCAGGCATTGTTTAGCTCCTATACAAATAAATGTAAAAGGAAAATGTAGCAAATGTGGCTGGGAAATTGACTTGTTTTTCACTCCTCCATAAAGGAGGGTTGGATTCTTGGGAAGGAACTCCAAGTACAAAAAGAAATTTAGAAATTTCATACCTGGAAATACCAGCTGATGGTTCTTGAAGGGCAACACAGTTTCTTCCATCTGACCACAATTCAGCTGGCTATGGGATTTGCAAGGGGTAAGCATTTTAAATCTGCAAATACATCTCCAATTTGTCCTTCTGCTGATTATTTCTCTAAGGGAAAAACGTGACCACTATTGGAGTAAGCATTAAAGCCAATGTTAATAGTATAATTTCAGTACTGTTGAGCACCCAGAGGCAGTTACTGATTTGAGTGTTATCACCAACTGAGCAATTCTATTAACCTTTACACTCAAATTTCTGCATAAAGTAATAACAACACGGCAGAGGGTACAATAAGAGAAGTTAAATTTGTAGAACACTCTTCTAGGCATAGTCAGAAAAAATTCTCAGGGCTTAAAAATTTCAGCAATAAAAGTGCATTTTAGCATCATATGCACTTTGTGCAGCTTTCCAAAGTTTGTGAATTTTGCATTCCCCAAGAGCTATCATTAAAAAGGAAGGTCTCTACTCAACTAGAGATTTAAACATATAGAGAAATATGAATGTTTTACTAACACGTGCTTGAATTTTTTTTCTGCAAAGGCTTGTTTAACAAGATGTTTAGTTTCATCAGTAGTGAAAAAAATTTAATAAATCTTTCAAAGACTGCAGTCTCACACTCAAGTCTGAAGGAAAGTGAGTGACAAGAGCCCAAAAGTTAATTTCAAAACCTTTACCCAAAAATAAATTCCTGCCCACTCTGCAGTAAGTAGTAGCAAATTGCAGGATACTTTCCACACTTGAGCAAATTAAAAACCTAAATGTGTTTTAGAGAGGAAGAGAATGTTTACTAATTACTGTGTGGAAAATCTGATCATTTTATACTCTGCTGTCATGTTAATCCTGGTGAGAAAGATGTATACATTCTTCAAATTGCAACTTCAGTCTAATCTATATTTATATAGATATATTTTTTCTTTAATCATTTTCATGCTGTTGCATTGTTGTGAGCTAACCCCAACAGGTTGCTCAGCTGCTTACTTACTACCCCCCCCAGGAAGAGAATGGGAAGGATAACAGTGAAAAACTAGTAAGATGAGATAAAAATCAGTTTTATAGGTAAAGCAAAAGCTGCACCCAGAAGCGAAGCAAAATAAGGAATTAACCAATGTCCTGGAGTGACTTTATAGTGTACAGTGCCAACCCACTATCTCCTGTTGGCTGGCAAGTGTTCAGTCATCTCCACGAAAACAGGGCTCCATCACAAGTAGTGGTTACTTGGGAGGACACATGCTGGAATTCTATGAGTATATCATACTCCTCCTCTCCACCACATTTTATTTCTGAGCATGGCATCATATGATGTGGGATATCCCTTTGCTCGGTTGAGGGCAGCTGTCCTGTCCATGTCCTTTTGCAGCTTCTTGTGCCCCCTCTACCTGGTGGTGGGGTACTGTGGGAAACAGGAAGAGGCCTTGGCAGCGTGTAAACACTCTCCACAGTGTTTGCATTCCTATGCTAACAATACTGTTTTAGTCACAAATCCAAAACATGGCACTATTACAGCTACTATGAAGTAAATTGAAATAAATTAACTCTATTCCAGGCAAGCCCAGTACAAGCCCCCGGGCTGTTAGACAGAATTTTAAAGTTTTCACCAAATAGTTCCAGTGCAGTTAAAAAGACTCTCAGTGTTGGCACATGAACCATGTGAAAGGTTAAGAGATAGATCCTGGCACTTTAATTGGTTAGTAATCCAATTTGCTTTCACTGTAGCCATTAGCAACCAGTATTCTTCAGGGCACTGTCAGCCCATCCCACTCCAACTGCGGTGGAATCGCCTCTGGACAGCTCAGGGATGGAGGAGATCAACGGCAAACCAGCTCAGTCCTTTAGCCCAACTACCTGCAAAGTCACACTGCTCCCACCCTGCCTGCATGCATGCGATTATTTGGTTCTTAATCCTCTGCTGAGCATAATAATGTGACTACAAAAGGAGGGGGGAATGATTTGTTTGTTAGACCTGTAGGAAGGACAGATACTGTTAATAGTCCCCTTCCAGGGGCTGCAAACACTGCCTGCAGGAGAGGAAGGAAACATGGAAAGGGACCGTTTTCACTGTTGCACTGGCTGGCAACTTTCAGTTCATTCTTTCTTTATGCAATGCTTTTTTCCCTCAAAAACAAAAGAATAAAAGAAACCTGGCTACACACTGAAGTACACACTTAGGGGAAGAAGAGCACAGTTCTAGGATTATTTCACTTAGAGGAATATAGTACTTGTTTTCTTGCATTTGATGCAATGCATTTGGGGACAGCAATTCCTTTGAAAGGTGAAATGCACATAATGTATATTCTGATCAGTAGTATCAACCAAGTTGTTTGTAGAATAAACTAACCTATGATCTGAGAAATAAAAATGCAGCATGAAGGATAGGATGACAGCAGGGATTTTGAAAGACTGGCACAAAGAACCAGGGCTGTAAACAACCCTCCAATGGCTAATCGCCAGTGACTAAAGGCATGCATCCTTGAGAGCTGGAACTTGTTTGGAGTGTAAAAATGGAGCAAAGTGATAACCAAGGGAGGGAAACAGTATTCATTCATTCAAACAAGAGAACTGAATCAGATCAGCTGAAAAGGCAGCTCCCATCACCTGGCCCGAGATTTAAACTGCTGGAGATTAGCACAGGGTCTGTGTACTTATGCCCCTGCAGCCCCAGGCAGCACAGACACCCACTGCTGGGCAGGGATTGCTGCTCCCTCACACTGAGCAGCTGCTGCCTATATCCATACCACAGCTCCCCCAAAGCAGGAAAAGCAATGACAGCCATTGCGAAAAAGCGCAGGAGTGAATGAAATTCTCTATCCTCCACATTTTATGGGTTGAACATTGCACTTTAATCAAGTCTGGGTCTGAGATGCAACAAAGTGGCAACTTTTCTCTTATACTTCACGAATACTCATTTTCCTAAAGCTCACTTCTCTTGTACTTTTAGCTAGTAATCCCTCTTAAAAGGAGGGATTTTTAAAGAGGGGGACAGCACTTTTGTCTCAAAGCCATTGAGTAAAACATCAGCATTCAGACAGTTTCACAGGAACCTGTTAAGGTTTCATAATATAGATAGTACTATGCAAAGAACAGCTTTTAGGTTAATTTACTGAAAGAGGTAGTTGGTACTAAACAGATATGATTTCATCCTGTGATACTTCGCACCAGGTCATTATTAAGTGAAAGGAGAAAAGTGGATTTCTTGAACCCTAGAGCCTATGACAAGGATTACAAATAAACAAAAAGAAGGAAAATTGGAAACACCACCACTGAAAACTCGTGTATTCACACTAACTTCTGTAAATTTATTCCAGCTGTGACTTTCTACAACACCTGGCAACTCTCATGCTATTACATAAACATGGTGAACAGCAGAAGTGTGGGTGGGGTAAAAAATAGAAATAGAGTTTATTATCTGGAATTGTTGTGCAAAGCCTTAAATCTCTTTATAGCTGATTTCCCACACTTTTTCACAATTATTTTTGCTTCTCCTTCCACATGTGTTTAAATGGCCAATGCTTTCAGCCAGAGCTTTGATTGAGCATACAGGACAGAAGTCCATCTCTCAAGCTCACCTCCCAGGAGTGTCAATATTTTTGTCTTGACAGCTGCATTCAAATTGCCTCTCAATTTTTACTTCCTTATGCCTATTGAAATATTATATCTGTTTAAAATCTAGGTGTAACATTTAGTCCCAGATTTTATTTTAATATTGTGCAATTTTCCAGACGAGTTTGCTCTGTATGAGACAAGTGTTTTAACAGTCTCTTTCATGAAGAGCACCCAAGGTTTTGAAGATCTAGTAACCAAATCTTAAAAAAACACATAAAAGACAATTACAGATATTAAACCTAAAGTGTTTAAAATGTTATTTCATGAGGAAATATGAGAAAGAGTGGAATGAAAACATTGAACTAACAGATCTGATTCCTGCAGATTTTAACATTTATGAAAAAAAAATCCTGTACTTTAATACAGCAATGTAAGATATTGATAGAAACATACTCAGTGCATTCTTCGAGTACTCCTATAGCAGGTTAATAGACATGCAGAAAAATATAATTGTTTCATAAAACATGCAGAAGCCCATAAATGTGTTTTTATTTTCTTTGTTTGCACTGAATTTCATACTTGAGATATGATTTCAAAAGATAATTAGGAATTTGAATTAGGAAAATAAAAAAGTATAAAATTTTAGGAAAACCACAGCATTTTTGATGGAATTTCCTCCAACTTTTACTTCATTTCTTCTTTTTGTTGTTTTAGGATCATCAATCTCATTTCCTTCCTATTCTAAAGCATCTCTTCACCTAGCTATAACTTGAAAGCATAAATTAATAAAACAAATTTAAAGAGCACCAAAGTAGCTAAAGAATTTTTTTGGATTTACTATATCACTAGTGGGCATTTTGAGTCTTCTACTCTCTATTTTTTTTGCTGATTTATTGTGTAGTACAAATATGCAATCCTTGGTACCACAGTAAGTTGTAACATTGTGGCAAGTTTTGTAGCTAGGCCATCCGTCATAACTTGCTCCAAATCTTATCCTATTGCAGTCTATACAAAGAAAAATTGAACTAAAAGTAAGAAAAAAGTCTACATTTTTAACAATCCAGAGCTGTACTACGGAAATATCTGTTTAAAATATATAAATCCAATTGTGCTCTGCCATTTGTAGATCTTACTATAGTTGTAGTTGCTTAAAAATACCTAATTGACACTCAGAATTTGGGGGTTTGGGGTTCATGTGTTTCAAGGTGGTGGGTTTTTTGCAAGTGAGATCACTGTGTCCCTGTCATGCTCTGCAAATCTTTACTGCTCTGTCTTGAAGTCACACAACAGTGACATGAATCAAGTGAATTATCACAGCTACACACCTCCTGCAGATAACCATTATGGAAAAGGACTGCCTCTTCCTGCTGTGTTTTCTTACTTCAAAGTCACTGCCTGTGGTTATTTTAGTTGCTGCAGGAGCAGAGGGGGGAAGATACACAATTCCATAGTGAAAAGTCATAGGAAAAGCAGCTTAGGTGACAAGTATCCAACTCTAAATTTGGGGCTGAAGACTCCTTTATTGAAATGCAAGCAAACAAACCCATACATATGGGACTCCAGTTCTTTTGTTAATAAGTTTCTGCTCTCATGTATTTGAGAAGCTATTTCAAGAATTCAAAGTGATCAAGTTACCATCACAGTTATTTTCTACACAAAATATGAAAGTTAATAATTCCTCTATAAACAATTATTCATTATTTCAGCAGAAATTATATGTGTGAACTGCAGCCCTGAAGTGGACAATCTCTGAGCAATGACATGAATACTTAGCACAGAACCACTGATTAGAAACTGCCAAAGCCAAGATAATTTGCTTGTAACCATTTGACATGGTCTCATTGAAGGTACTGCCATATTCCCCATTCTAACGAATGGAATGATATCACATTTTTAAGAGAATAAATTCCTCGGTGAAGAGAATTGTGTCAGCTATTGTGCATGTCTGTAGAGAACATAAATCTTCAAGTTGGTTGTTTTTGTTTTTTAATTTATCTATAAAATTCTCATTCATGCAGGATAAAAACCTCCCATTGAAAATAGTCACAACAGTGTTTTGCAAACTTTAGATTAGTGTTTACTAGCAATGGCTAATTAGGATACTTTAATCAACACCAAAAATTGAAATTGCAAACTTAAAATATTAATTAAATAATAGGGGTATTAAAGCTCAGTGATCACATAATATGGATGTTTCACAAGTGATCTGATAGTTGCAACTCCACATATTTTAGGTATTAATTCAGAAAAACATCATGGATGTTCAGAAATAACCCAATATTAGCTTTAAACAGAACATCAAGTTTAAAAGCAAAGTGTAACACCTCTACCTATAAATGTCACAATCTCAAGTAAAAGTTGATGTCCAACTTTATCAATTACTAAATACAGAATTTCTGGGATCTTTGTTTGAAAGTTGCTATGAAAACACAGGATTAGTTTCAGAAGCAAGATGGAAGAATTATTAATGATTTGAAATTGTCAGCCTTCGGTAAGACAAAAATAAAAATCTGTTCATTTCAATAAAGACATTTTCCGAAACCAAATTTACACAAGACTACTTTAATAGAGGACCAAATAATTGGACAGGTGATGACATAATGAGACAGTAGAAAGCTGGGGAGACACCATTATATAAAATTACATAAATGTATTTTTGTCTTTACTGGTTACAATAAATCCTTGGAGCTATTTATCTGGAGTTTTGTGGATTCTCTGGGACAGCAAGCCCAAGACAGGATATGGTTCAGAAACACAGGCTCTACATTCATGTTGTCACATTATTATCTGCCAGACCAGATTATCCAGTGGCTCCCCAATGCTCTACCTTTTTGCAGACAATTTAGTCTATTTTCCTGCAAAATTTAAGAAGTAAGTCATTTCCACAGACAGGAAATCTTTTGAGGACATGTTTATTTATGAGTTTCCTAATTCTTTTTGTCTCCAATAAATGGCATAGGCTCATACTATTCCTAAATGTGTTTAGGTGTTTGCTGAATCTTATGCATATTTTCTTTTAAAGTGCAATGCTACCCTCTGAAGTCCCAAACTGGGTAGGTAATATTCACTTTAAACCTTAGACTTTCTTCATCAGAAGTGCAATCAAAACACAAGGAAGAAGTGAGGGTTTATCTTTCTCTTTAAGAGGAAGATTCAATATGGCAGTTATGACACTGGTCTTTAAAATGCTTTTAGAAATATGATGATTGGAAGAATCTTGTTCCCTTCCTCCTCCAACACCCAGGGAAAAAAAAAACAAAAAGGAAGCAGAAGTGAATTCTAAGCAGTGAATTCAATACTGTCATATCCAAATCCTTCTGACCCCTCAAAACTAAAAATGAAAGATCAAAATCTCTGAAATTAGCTCATTTATAAAAGATCTTGCATACTCTATTGGTAAAATGTCTAAATTATATTTAAATTTTACAGCATCAGCCTTAAGGCATTTTATTTTTACTAAATTTGGGGGTTTACAGGGAAGTTCAATAACTCAAAGTGATTTGAGAGAGAATCAGATCCAATTTCACATTTCTGATTATATTTGTCTATGTTTTAGAAATCTGGATCTCTTTAAAAACAGTCACAGCATACTCTTTTCAGCTGAAAATAAATGTGTTTAAATGAAATTATAGGTGTTAAAAGGGTCAGAATATGCTAAAAGGGTTGGATAACTGAAAACTTGTGTAATACAAATCATCGTTGAATGTAATATTCTTTCAGCCTAACTCCAGACATCTTGTGTAGTGTAGTCCTAGAATAGACCAGGTAAATATATTTTAAGCAGAGAAGTATGCTGCCATATCTCAAAAGGGATGTGGAAATAATCCTGAAAGGAATTATTGAAAGGGAAAAGGAAATAATTTTAAAATGTGGCTTGTTATATACCCTTTCAAATGATGATCAAGTGATCCGTATGATATCAACCAAAATAACTCCAAAAACAGCACCTAGTAGCCCTAAGTTTATGGTTCATCCCAAGCCTTATTACCCTTTTGTAAGAGATGCAAACAACCCATTTTCCCTGTTTCAAGTTGGAGTGCCAAAATCTAATCTTAATAAGGAAACTCTCATAAGCCCATAGCTCACTCTGGTATTTCATCTTACAGAAACATGAGGAGATGTAAGTGGCATCTGTAACTGTCTAACGTCTAATTAAACAGATATAAGTCTAATAGAATTCATGTGAGATGCTAATTTATTAGAATATTGATAGAAGCAGCTCCAGAGAGATGTGGCCAAATATATCACTGATGTGTTTGACTAAAAACCTACACTAAATGAGCTTTTCACTGGAATTAAAGACACACATTGCAGTTAAAAGAATAAAGACAAAAAAATAAAAGAATGAGATTATGGTGGAAAGTAGCTGTCACCTACTTGAAAAGCAGAGACTAAAGATGAAAACATAATAATAAAAAAGGTATGTAAGAAAAAGTACAGCAAATTTCTTTCCTCACCTTTATAGATTTTAATGGGCTCTTTGAATACTTATTAATTTTTGCTAAAAACTATTATACAATTTATGCAAACATCTTGGACATGAAAATGCCCAACAGCAGCAACTTTTCAATAAACTAGATGTCTTCACTGAAATAAAACACTGACAAATACTAAAGCCAAGACAGTTCTTATTATACCACTAGCCCCATATAAAACATAAAATTCTGATTCTATTCAGCAGAAGAATGTACAAACTCCAAGTAGTAGAGGCAAAATTTACATGTCAATTGATATCCTCTAAAGTAAAGTCTGGTGAGATGTAAATTGTTAATGTCAATATTTATAATTTTTTTTGCATTCCATGAGAAATTTTAGGTGTTAATTTTATGGTTCTGAAATTTCTACTGCAACATGGAATTAATTTATAGTTGCTAGGCCGTAGGACCATATGATCTAATACAGTAACAGTAACTGCATGATAAAACTGCTAAAAGTTTCTGAAGAAAAGATTGTTGTCTGATATTCAGATTTAGGATTGCATTGGCAATTACTCTCATAAGTATTTTTAAAAGTTTGTAATGAAAGAAAGTCGTCACAGTCCCTGAATCAATATTTTATATTCACTGCAAAAGCCTGCAGAATGAGCTGAGAATATCTCTGGCAATTTGATTGTGTTTTAATCCTGCTGATTAAAGCACTTAGAACCGAGTTTTGCTGGCTCACCAGCAAAAATACAAAACTGTTTCCTGATGCATCTCCTAAGCCCAAAGGGAGCACTGGTAGCACTTTGGCCATAATGCTTTAACCCCCATCCCTGCACATGACAGGAATTCCATGCAGGGCAGATTATGATTATTCACACACAACAGGAACTGAATCTACAACACTTAGATATTCCATATAGAAACTCCAGATCCAGACTTCTTGCTTTAAACCTCACCAGAAGTTGTGTAGATAATGCAGGAACATAAATTAACAAAATATGTATATGAGATATATTGTCCTGAAGGAAGTATGCATTTTTGCATCTGTGCCATAGAAAGAGCTTTCTTTTCTATGGCT
>VZTN01011107.1:57567-83389 GCA_013400515.1 Erpornis zantholeuca | reverse complement strand
TCAGTGGGCAGCCTGGTAAAACAGGACTCCAAGGATGAGCAAAAAGAGATGGCATGGTTTATGAGGAAGGAATTGTCATAGAGAGGAATAAAGGGCAGGGAAATTACAGTACTTGAACAAAGCAGCAACATGGATAGACCTGATGGGTTTCCATGCTGTCACTCTCTTTGTGCACCTGAGGAACAACAGCCAGATGCCAAACAAATTAATGACAACAAAAAAGCAATCAGAATTAGGTCTGCTAAGACAGGTGGCTATCAAAGAGGATAAACACCTCTATAAATTTCTATAAATTCTTATAGAAAACCATTCCTTCAAGAAACTCCACAGAAAAGCAGCAGATGATGGAAAACACAATTGAAGGGGTACCAACTAAAAACTGCAACTGGGAATTTATGAGCTGAGTTTATATACTAATGTACCACCTCCTACCCTCTTCAGTCTCTGTGAATATACACCTCCTGCCAAGGGACTTTAAAGAAGAAAGCCTGTACTCCTGTGAAGGTTACTGGGTTTGGTGACAACAGCCAACTAAGAGTTCAAAGAAAGGCTACAAAACAAGGAAAACGAGGCACATGATGAAAAGCAAGTATAACAATTCACGAGTGGGGTGGTGTGAGAAGCAGAAAAGGCCTTGACACTGTGCAAGCTCTACTCAGGATAAGAAAAACATCTGTTATCAACACTGATTTCAGCACAAATCCAAAACATGTCTCCAGCTACTATGGAGAAAATTTACTCTATCCCAGCCAAAACCAGCACAAACTGACACCAGAAGATAGGCTTAAGAAGGGGCCTGGTACCATGATTAATTTTAAGTACATAAGACTAGGAAATTTATTCAAAACAGTGAGGTTTCTTAAGTTTTCCCTTGGAAAGGAAATAGGAAAATGCCACAGTGCCTTATTACTGCAAACATTACAAAGAACCATAAAATAGGGAATAGAAGTTAAAATTAAGACAAAATAAGAGACCTTTTGTAAGAGTTTTTGTTGAGTTTTCTATCAGTTAAAAAAAAAGAGCCAATTAAGCTCCTAAAAAGGACATCATTAAATTAGTTAATTTTTAAATTTTAAAAAAACAATGTACTCTCTGAGACCTTACTGATGATCCAGAGAAGATGTCAGTATACGCTGTCTCAAATTTATTTCCCAAATATAATGGTTTCTGAATGACAGCCTGGGTAAAACCCCAGAAGCAAACCAAATTCTGAACTGTCCTCCTTTTGAATCTGTCATTTAGCTTTATTCATTTTTCATAGTCCCCATGAAAGCATAACCACTTTGTTGTTCATAAGATGCAAGCTAAGTAATTGGTTTGACTTCAGAACAAACATTAGAAGCAACCATATGTTATCACCATCTTTGCCTGCTATTTTGGAAAAATCTGAAGACAAGACATTGATGCAAATATACATGAGAGTAATTAATTATTTGCATCTCAAAGTGGAAGCATGTAGGTTACACTGCCTCCCTGCTTTCTCACAACAAATTTTCCAAAACTCAGCAGCATTTAATGGGCAGAGTTGGAACTCTACTAAGCATAAGAAAAGAATGGAAATATAAGTAAAACTATGCATGAGACAGACCTTAGATCTAACAAGGGTGACACCTCTCTCTGGCTTTTAATAGTGACACCATTATCATCTTAAGAACGATACTGTGGAATACACAGACACTTTCAAAAGTCTTTGTAACATCAAAGTTACACAAATGTTCCTTAATTACTTCAGATTTGGACTCATGATTGTTTTTGTTGCAAATCTAGCCACAGTAGGAGAAGTAGGATTTTTACAGAAATAATAAAACAAATTTGCTGTGGCCTCTAATCATTCCATCACCCTGACAGATGTGTATAAGATAAGCTATGCAAGAGACATGAGAGTCCTAACCCTTCCTGGTAGTGAGCCCCCACATGAGATGTGTTACTTCTCCCTTGGGTATGACCAAGGAACAGTGACCAACATTCAAAGCAATACAAGTGACACCCAATTCCATTAAATAATCAGATCAAGGCAGCTCTCAGGTTTTCAGCTCACAGTTGGATGCTGAAGCAAAACCTGCCCAAGCAATTTTGCCAGGGAATGATGCCAGGAAACTGCAAGAGTGATTCTCTAAAGTACCTGAATGACTAGAGGCAGTATGACACTTTCATCAGATCTACAGGAAATTGGGAAGCAAGAAAGTGCCAAATGGTTACAGAACCCCAAGCCATGCACACATTTTGGAGGAGTTTTAGGTCACCTTTGTTTGCTCACTGGCTAACACAACAAGAATTTATAATNAAAAACCCCCCAAACAAAACAAAAAAACCTAGTTAGGCACTTCATTAGAAGCGACAACTAACAAGAGGAATCAGCTGAGGTAAACAGTCATTGATTTATCAATTCATTACACATGACTGAAGCACAGATGGACATTACAGCCTGTAAAGACAAATCTTCCTCTGGCCTGAAAGATTCTCCAGCCCACATTTCTACATTCAAGTTTCCCCATAAAGACTTTTCATCAGCAAGTTATTAAAACCCCAAAGTTGCAATAATTCATTTTATTCTCTATTCTACCTCTACTCGAGGACAGCCACTTGCTTACCCTTGCAACCCAGACAGTCAGTTCTCTTCACAACTCAGTATCACCAGGAAGAATAAATTGGTTCCTGATTATTCAACTGTAATTGTTTCTCTTTGGATGTTTTACAGCTGGAGGAGGAAAAGATACAAACAGGTGACCTCAGTTTTGACCTTAAATCAGTCAACAAATGAAATGTTAGTAATAAGAGACATGAAACAGACACATTACCCATGATAGGAAATACTAAATCTACAGCTGGGCTTCAAAACAAAACCCTACAGTCCACTTTGTTGGGAATAAGAAGATATACAAAGCTTTGACTTGGGGTCAGGCCATGGGGTCAAATACACAAAGAGGATATAAATCAGAGATTATTTTTAAAAACTTACTTTCCAAAGAACAAGACAGTGAGCATGGAAGTATTTATGAAAACATACCGACACTGAAAAAAAGGCAAGTACAAGGGTTTACAGATGTCAGCCAGTCACAGATGTGATGCCTGCTTTAGCAGTCAGACCTAATCCCTGTCCCCAGCCAAGCTTGGGGACCTGGCTCTCACATCCAGGTTTTAAAGCTCTCCTGGACAGTACCCACACTACTGACCAAGCTGGGGATTCAGAAAGGCTCAAGTCAAGGCACCTCTGACTACACACGTTAAAAACTTTTCCTACAAACTATATTAAACCATTACTGTTGTTTATCAAATATACCTAATACTGGACTACACAAACTACAAGGATGTGTACTGCAATGCTTCCCTCTGTGACCTCTTTCAATACTTAACTATCATCATTGATAGGAACAGCAAAACAGTATCACACTTGCAGGGAAAGAGAGTGCTGGGTATAGGATATCGATGATTTAACTTTAATGAAGCTGTGGAAAGAGTCCTTGCATCGCACCCAGCACACCATGGGAAACTGATGTCTTACCAAAAGCCTTCCTCCCTGGAACACAAGAACTGGAGCCCATCTCCAGACCATGGTCTCAGAGCCTAGGATACCTCAGCAGATGGCAAGGAAAGCAGGAATTAAGCATAACACACCAGCTCTGCAAAAGCCTACCTTCATCAGAGGCATTTAATAATAATGTTTTTGTGCTGCACACTACAATTTTGAGAAACAGAGAAGCAAACAGCAATGTAGTTACCAATGCAACTCCAGCTTAGAGACAGGCCATTTGAGGCAATACTGTACAGAAGTAAAAAATACATAAGATACCACAATTGATCACTTTTCTTTGTTTAAATCTAGTTATAACAAAATTGTTTATTGTTAATGCAAATTATTTCTAACCAGAATTTCAGTGCAATGCTACAGCACTTCCATACCCCAGAGAAAGCGAATCCTGTTCATTTCCAAGTAGCAGGAAGCTGGCAAATAAGCAAGGGGCAAGCAGCCAAACCAACCACTACTGCTAAGAGCAGCATAAATCAACAGTTTGAATCAGAAGGCTTTACACTTCCTTTCTGAGGACTCGGCCACTTACTGCTGCTTTTAGAAACATTTATCAACCTTGAACTGATGTCCTGAAGTGGCTACCTGAAAAGAGAGACTAGACAAGAGAATAAAAGTAGGTATTTATTTGTAGGGCCTTCAAAGGTACACCTTGGGAGTGTAAAGCCTCCGAGGGGCTCCACCCAAGATGGACCCTGGGTCACAGGTTCTTCACACTTTTATAAGTTTGGTCCATTTGCGTATCAGGGTTAATTCTCCAATTATAATCTCTGTTAATGATGTAGTTACCCCAAGTTTGCTCCTCCTCTTGAGGATTTAGTTTACATCTTTTGGGGCCTGGGACAATCTAGGTGCCCTTGGAAAGCAAACCTAGAAAGGGCTTGTTACGTCCAACCAGCGTGAGAGAACAGTAGTTAACAGCCCACACGAAACTTCAGACACTATGCAGTGCAAGATTCGAAAAATACAGAAGTTAAAACCTAAGGCATCAGTATCAGGTCACTGTGGAAAGGCACGAAAGTGGCAACATTTGCCGAGTACCTCCATGGATTTGACCTTGATTTGGGCCACTTGACAGCCAAATGTCAAAACAGGAGTAAAACTTATAGATACTACAATCTCATACTATTCTGACATAAACATAACTCGACATAGCATAACATAGAACTCTGACACTTTTCTTATACTTTATGAATAAAAATATCAGGCAGTCATATCATGTTACCAGATGCAAGACAAAAAGCCAGAGACAGCCACATGCATGGTCTTCCTTTGACAACTCTTATCCTCATTTAACAGCACTGAGTCCAGGGAAGAAGGAAAGAGCAGAGAGTTTTTAAAAAAACTATACAAAATGGAAATGGAATTCACAGAGTAGATAGCTACTTCAAAGCACCAGCCACAAAAGGAAAGATGCATGGGAGCTTGCAGCTAGTCACTCACACATCATCAGGCCATAAAGCAAGGACTCTCTTCTACCCTAAAGCCAAAGGGCAGCTGAGAGACTGTCCTATCCCATCACTCATTCTGAAACTACCTAGCAATTCTTTTTAAATACTGAGATGGACTGCTAACACTTACACCAGTTAACCTCTGGAATTTCAAAGCAACCCACAGCTAAGAAAAGTATGCTGGTCATTTGGGTAACAAAAAAAATCTCCAAAAAACACAAGCAATATTTTTCTATATTAAAACAGGTATTTTTCACTGAAAGCACTCTCATACCCCAAAAATGCGCATTTTGATGATTCCACCAAGCTAATAAGACCTTCATAGGGCATTCTTCCTTGTAAAAGTTAACAACATTATGTTCCTGCAGAAAATTCTGTGCAAGTTATTTACAAAGACAGGCACCCAAACTAGTACTAAATCCCAACCATTGAATTTGAACATTCTGAAGGTCAATATGAGGCACCTAAGGAGATGCTTGTGCAACATACACAATTAAGTATCAAAAGCACTATAGATAGAAGGAAAAAACTTTAAAAATAAGTTCAATGTCTAAAGAGGTATCCAGCTCAATTTTTATTGCAGTACAATTTCTACTGCTACATTTGCATAGTGTAGAAACAACGCATTTAAATGTCCAGTAATTATCACAGAATCATAGAAGAGTTTTTATTGGAAGGGACTTTCAAAGGCCATCTAGTTCAACCCCTCTGCAATGAGCAAGGGCATTTTCAGCTGGATCAGATTGCTCAGAGCTCCATTCAACCTGACCTTGAATGCTTCCAGAGACGTGGCATCTACCACTGCTCTATGATAATAAAAACGGAGATAAATTTTCAGAAGCATGCTTTCTCAGACCCTGCTGACAAAGTGTTTCACATGATGCATCCAGGAAGATATGTTTCAATCTGCTTGACACAAACCAGAGAAGAATTATTTTATTATACTTCCAAGAAAAAGTAGTGGTGACCAAGAGTCACCATTTGATCACTAACTAAAAAAGTTAAACACATGGGATGTGAACAGAATTTGACAGATATTCCTAAAATACAATTGACATTATTCTCTCATGTGTTTTATGATTTTAATGATCTTGATAATCTTTGCTCATTGTGCATACAAATAACATTACCATGCAAGTTAACTTCTTAATCCAGCAAATTTCAAGTAGATTTCAATACTTAAAGAGTTGTTGGGAAAAGAATTTCAGCACTGACGATACTTTAGCATTTACACTGCACAGCAATTTAATCAGGATGTTATAATTTGGTTCTGTGTGGGTGTCAACTGACTTGCTTCAAAGTCTGCTTCACATCTACCTAAGTTATTCACAAAGCAGATGCAATTATATTAATCACATGGGCTAACTATGATGTTTAGTAGTCACATCTAGATGTGCACACATTCTGCACATCTCCCTTTGGGAAGTTAGGACCTGCAATTGGAAGGTCCTAACATAGTGGAAGACTTCCCCTTAAAGTAGTAAATATATTTCTTGACTCTTGTTGCACAAACCCAGTTTTGCTGGTCATGTAGCAGCACATAAGCAAACTCTCCGACATCCACAAGACCTTGGGAAGGAGCAGTAGAAGAGGTCAATAGAGAAGTCTTAAACACAAACATTTTAACTAAAAATTACCTTTTCTCCCTCAAGTTTGCACTCTTTCATATAGTGCCAGACACCAAAATACAGATTAAAAGTTCTAAACCCTACCATGTAGAAGGAACTACACCAGAAACAACTTCAAAATGCCAACACAGAAGGCATCTTAATTAACCCAATTTTTTTTTTTGTCCATAGCTTACAAACAGGATGTTTATGAGAAGACTCTTATCTTGATTTACATAACTTGCAAACTGATGGAAAATTCATTACATCCCCCTGTGTAAGTTATTCCATGATTAATTGTCCTAATTTAACTACCTTTGCTTTCAGGTCTAGGGTGACACAAAAGATTAAGATAAAATCAAAGGCTTCATTTTCTACTATTTTCTCCAAGTTTGTTTAAACCTCTAACACAGTAGATTACTGTAGCTGCAAGAGCCAAGAATTTCTCTATTCTTCCAGTTTACATATTTAACAGCACTCTTCCTAGTGCTTCCAGTTCAGATATATTATACCAGGCCAAGTCACTGGTGCTGCGTAGCTAAACACACAGGGCAGTAGCTGCTGAGGAAGAGGAACAGGAAAGCTAGACAAGGCCAAGTGGGAGATTTCATGTTTTAGCATCTCCCAATGAAGTACAAGAATTGGCAAGCTTCCATATTTATTTGTTTATTTTGCTGACAGGGATGTTTCACAAAAACAAAAAATTCAGTCCTGTGGCCACATTTTGTTATATCAATACCACAAGACCTCTTTTGGGTAGAGTGTGGTCACACATGGGTCAGAAGGCTGGGACGATGGCATGGGGCTGGACAGCAGGCGAGGGGAAATGCCAAGGGTCTCCAGCCCCAAGCTTGGCCCCACAGTGAGAAACACAAAAAGAACATGCTCCTGGCAAAGTTTTGTGATGGTGTTCAAAAATACACAGGGGATGAAAGACATTGGGGTGCTGGAGCACATCCAGTGTGGGCAATGAAGCTGGTGAAGGGTCTGGAGCACAGGCCTTATGAGGAGCTGCTGAGGGAGCTGGGGTTGTTTAGTCTGGAGAAAAGGATGCTCAGGGAGGGACCTTACTGCTCCCTACAACTACCTGAGAAGAGGTTGTAGCCAGGTGGGGCTCAGTCTCTTCTACCAGGTAACAGGACAAAAGGAAACGGCTCCAAGCTGCATGAAGGATGGTTTAGATTGCATATTAGAAAAAGTTTCCTCACCAGAAGAGCTGTCAAGCATTGAAACAGGCTGCCCAAGGAAGTGATGGGGTCACCATACCTCTGTGGATGTGGTGCTCAGGGACATGGTTTAGTGATGGACTTGGTTGGCAGTGTTACGTTAATGGCGGGATTCAGGGACCTTGGAGGTCTTTTGAAACCAAAATGACTCTATGACTCTAAGGTGAACATCTTAACACCCTGATGGAAAGGAAAATCCATGTTTGAGAGCAGCAGTGCTTCCCCAATGAGAAAGCTTTCTAGCCATGGAGGATAATTTTTGAGGAATAAAGCTTTAAGTTATTAATAAGAATGAAATCTCTTGACCTAGATTTTTCTCCAGCTTAAAAAAAACCCCATATACACACACAACACAGCCTTCCTCTACAAACACAAAGATATTACACTCATCATACAGCAGAGCACTTGAAAACAGGTATTTCACAATGAAAACAAAGAAAGACTTTCTGTGCTCTTCCCTTACCCAGCTTTGTCTAAAAACATGAATACAGATGATGTTAGATTAAAACAGAAACCTGAACCCC
Source organism: Erpornis zantholeuca (assembly GCA_013400515.1). NCBI lineage: Eukaryota > Metazoa > Chordata > Aves > Passeriformes > Timaliidae > Erpornis > Erpornis zantholeuca. The sequence continues at coordinate 75,055 of VZTN01011107.1, read as the reverse complement.
AAGTTGCATGTATTTACTTTTCAAAAGCATTTTACAATTTGATTTTCTTCTTGCATGCTGTGATAATTGATGAAAACTACACAGGGATTAAAATGAGCACAGGTGCGTGTCTACATAGTTCAAAGAGATTTGATCTCAAATGAAAATAATAATAACAATAATATAAAGAAGCTTGAGTATTTTTAGGAGTGGATTTAACATAGCCTAACCAAATAAGCCTTGATTAAAAGTAGGATTTTACAGTCCAGATTTCATGTTAGTGAAATTTAAAATGTGTATTTCATAACATATCAGAACTTTTGCAAGCAGTACCTGATTTACATGCGTTAACAGCCCTCCATATCATCATACATGTAAAAGCAGACCCAGAGAAAAAACAAAGACACTACAAACAGTAAAGAGCCCTAAATACAATACAAGGGCATGTGTAACAAAAGACATTTGGCACTAAATCAACCTTATTTTTAAATTTGTGAGAGGTAAAAGGAAAGTCTTCGAGCTGAGAATATCTTTCTGCCAATACACAAATCAGCACAAAAGCCATGCTTATTTTCTTTGCCAAATTTATCCTGCTACAGCTGAATCACAACTTCCTTGCACCCATGAGGTCAGGGACCATTTGAAAAGAAATGCACGATACAGCTAATCTTTGTGTCAGTTCATAATACGTAATGCAAAAAACATTATTTTCCCCATTTTCTGCCCCAGCTTCCTCCAGCAAAGCTAACTAGCATGTTGCTAATCCCAAATTTGTTGCACTACTTTGTTAAACAGATTTAAAAGACAAATGCACACAAATCACACAGGATAAAGAATTTATTCTGTGCTCAAGGCTTACTGCTGAGCTTCTATTAAGAATTGAAAAAAAACCAAACCAACAGCACTTAATTGTATAGAAAACAAATTTGTCTCAAAGGAAGACTCTATGCTTATGTAGACATTTTTATACAACAGCTGCTTTCTTTGCTAAACTACCTAGAACACTGTTCCTACAGTAACATATATTCAATCTTCTTTCTGAAGCAGCATCCAATATATTTTTAGATCTCTGAATAATAACAGTAGGAGATTACAAATATATGGATCAGAGATGGAAGATTTCTCTTTCCGCCCTTCCATCCCCATGCAGGGGGGCAAGCTCATGACTGTCATATAGGACACAAGAGCTAATCAACACTTCCTCCCAACAGGCATAATTTCCACTTAAGCACCTTTCTGAGTAGTGAGAATGAAGGAACCCTGGCAATCATTTCACAGAAACACATCAGTGAAATTGTCAACATCTGAAATCTTTCCCAGTGGCCCTGTAACTTCATTTACCTCCACATATTTTTCTGTACACCTTAACCACAGATTTATACTTTTGCAGCACCCAAATATAAATTAACTCCAACTCAGCATCAAACATCTTATTGACTTAGTGGTTTTGAAACCTCTGGAGTTTTGACTTTAGATTTTCACACAACCCTCAGAGGACCCAGCAGGGCACGAAGCCCAGTTTTTCAACAGACTGGTAAAAAACTGAAATTAAGACATGAAAACCTGAAAAGAAAAAAAAATAACCCACCACAAATATACGCTTCTAGTATGTTTTCTTTAACCAAAAACACATCCTATGTCATTACTACACAACTCAAAAATATTTCTTTTAAATCTGTTAGAACACCAAGAAACTAATTTTTCTGTTCCTTAAACCAGCTTGTATGCTTGCTATTGATTTAACTAATGATGACAGATGGTTTAAATAGCTCCCTGAATACAAAACTTTGAAGGATAAACAAAAGAAACTGCATAAAGAGAAAACAGTCTTTTACCAATTTCTTGTCAATTAAACATATTGCTGAACAAATTGAGCTGCAAGACCTTGTCCTGGCCAATAATAAATTTTAGATGCAGTTCAATTTTTGCAGACCACGTTTAAAACTGCAGAGATCATAAAAGACCACTAAAGAAGTGAACAGTAATTTTTCACATTTCACAAAATTCTGCACATCAGTTCCAACCCTGAAGAAGACAAAAACTGTTGGATTTTTTTTAGTTATTATAGCATATAATTCTGTACATAAGAACCCTATATATATTTACTATGGAGTTTGAAAGTAACAAAGAGGGGACTAAAGCATGCATTGAAAAAAACACAAGACTTCAAATCTGAAGTAACTTAAGTACTTTCAAATAACCTAAATATAAAATTGCTGTAATTTAGTTTTAGTTAACAGATAACCAAGTCATTTGTATGCATGAATTTCCATAGTACATGGCTAATTACTGCCTTGTGAAGAGTCTGGGGGGGGAAACAAAAAGCGCAAATCTTTACGCAGTTCATCAACAATAAAAACCAAAATAGGCACTGTTAGTGTGCTTTTTTGGGGGGAGAGAGCAAGTATAAATAAAAACATACTTTTTAACACAGAGGCAACTAAACAGGAATAAGACTGTAAATTGAATCAGCACAGGAAACCCAGGATTAAGGCTGAAACTTTATTCTAATCCTTCTGTTCACAGAAGTAGCGGTCACCAGGCAGCATGTGGTCTGGGCATGCACCTGCAAAACACAGGCAGGATTTAAAAGTACTTACAAAGAGATTAAGCTTTGTCTGAGAAAAGTTTCTCTTTGTCTTAGGAAGTAGAGTATCTGCCTTCTCCAAAAAACAAACAATAACCACACACATCAGCTTGTCAATAATTTTGCCAGAATGATACCTGGATGTGACACATCCACAACCCATCATTCCCAGGGATTGACTTGACAGTTAGGGAAAAGCTCAAGAATAGACAAAAAAAACCCAAAACAAAAAACCCTCTTGCTGTGAACATATTAAACAGTTTAACTTGACAGCCATACCACACCACTACTCTGTGAACTTTGCATTACCTTTATGTAAATTCCTGGATTAATTGAGGAAGTCTACCCACTTGGTAAAGGTCTTCACGAACTGAGGGGTGGAGGAAGAATCCTTCAAACACAAGGATTTCCCCTAACAATTAAATAATATTATCATTTATCCAGTGCTGCGAAATGACTATTAAAAGAACAAGGCTTATCTTTAAATATCATCTCCTTTTGCCTCACACAGCATTTTCCGATACTTTTGTACTACAACAGTAGTTAGGTGTTGCAGCAGGAAACTTCCAGCTGGGCTTAGGACCTCAGGAATTCCTGCTGTCTCTATCTGGGAGCTCTTCTGGTGCACTTGGGAGATAAACAAACATTCCCAAGTCCACAGACCCATTTTGTATCATGGGTCACTACTAAAAAGTGCATGGAGAGGGGTTTCTAAATTCTGTGATAAGTTTAGCATGGAGTGCAATAAAAAGAGAGCCACAGAGACCAATATACTTTCCAGTGTAGCAGCTTTGAGAAGCATGTTTGCCTCTGAGACCGGAGCCACTGCTTTCAGTCCTAAGCCATTTTATTGCAAAAGTTTAAATACTTAAAGCAAGAGGCATTTTGCATACATTTGGTGCTGTTTCTCTTGAAGTGGAGAGGAACTGAATTTGGTGAACTATACCCATAAACTGTGTTCCACTCCTACTCCATCACTGACAACAATAAAACCACAATTCAACACTGTGAAGTGGAAACGCTTGGAAAGGATACTTTCTGGCCCTTCCCCTCAAGCATATACGACAAGCTGATTGCCATCAGGAGTGGTTTCATGCACTAGGTTCTTTTACAGCCTGCAGAGTCAGCTGCAGTCCAGCAGCACGTACCACAGAGCAAAGGACAACTTACTTATTCCCATACACCATATGGATGCTTGTTCATTTGCAATCAAGCTACAGGATCACATCACTAAGCAAACAAAGAATTTTATGGCATTCGTTATTATTTTAAAGGAGTCAGACATCAGCTGCTATATATGACTAGGAAGAACTGTCACAGGCAAGTTAAGAAGCTCCTAAAAACTGGAACTCAGTGAGCTGATACTAAAAGATACTTGGGAGAAATAAAATGGCATTTCAGCTTCCAAACTGAAGATGTTTACATAATTAAGATATGCAAATAAGGATAAACAAAAAGAAAGGAAAAAAAAAAAACCTTAAAAAGCTCTGACTGTATCTGCAACCATTTTCCTACTTACAAAGCCACAGCCTTGACTGACAATCAAGTACTAATACTAATCGCTATTTAAAAGTGCATGGTAATTATATAACTTATCCTTTTAAACAGTTTACTGTATTAAATACTAAACAGCTTTATCCTGCATAAAATCAAGCCAAGATACAACAGAGCCCCTTCACTGAAATTCTCAGTTTTTCCTTTGCAAAGCAAACTCATTATGCTCTATAAAGAAAATAAAGTCTCTAAAAGAAGACTAAATTCTTTCTTTCTCAAAGGCAGGCTCTGAAGAGATTGCATAAAAAGAGATTTTATTCTTGGCTCCAATATGAACATTTGGGAATCACTACTTTTGAGCAAGGACTCACCCACTTAAAGGCAGAAGAATTTATTTTGAAAAGTGGTGTGAAATTTCAGGGGAAAAAAAAAAACACATGTATTTTACACTTCCCAGCTTTTGGTACTTTTCCAGTTAAGACAAAAATCTCAAAATAACCTCTTCCCCATATAACTGTTTTCTCATAGATGCTGCCAAGCTATCTTATACCACCAGTAAGAACTTCTACAAGAAAGTAACTATTCCCAGACAATCCAACTCAGAGGATGGACAGCAAGATAAAAGTGAGAGCATTTCAGATATTTTCAGAGACAACCTGGGAGAGGGGCCTGGAGAACACGGTTCACTGGGTGCCCACCTTTTGCTGCCTTGTCACCAGTCTGTTCAGCACCCTCCAGAAGATGCGGGCGAGTTCAGAACTCATGGACAACCTCTCAAAGCACAGGGCAGGGCAGGAGTTTGAGCCCAGCCCTCCCGCTGAGGACTACGTTCCTATCATAGCTGACAGTCCTTGGAGGAGCAACGCTTCTCCTTTGGATGCACACCACGTACTGTAACTGTTTCCCCAGATTCAGGCCAAACCAGCTGCAGAAAGGGAAAGCTCATCTAAAAGATTAGATCAGGTCCCTCCAGAAACACTGAGGACTTTTAAACAAAGAGTATTATTTCTGTGTGGACACATGTGGACACCATCATGTTACAGAAAGAATACCAAGGGATAGAGAGGAGGATTCAGTCTTCTGTCTCCAAGATGACTCAAGATTACCTGCAGACATCCACATAACATTTCTCAGCTGTTGAGGAATGTTGCAGATCCCACAGTTAATGGCACAAATCAGAAACCAGATCAACTCCTTTTCCCCATCTCAGGCATGCATGCTTTCCTGGAAACGTTCTTTTGTGTACTCTCATACTGTTTAATGTGGAGGAATTGCTATTTCTCTCTATTTAAGATGCCAAACCTCAACTATGACCTGCAAGTGCTTGGCACAGCTGAGCTCCCGGCACAGCTGCCAGTGAAGTCATCTGTGGTTCTCCTGTCAGGCGCCCATCAGCAGAACCAGAGGTGAGAGACACCAAAGGATTCAGGAGGGATGGCCAGGTAGATCCTATGGTCCAACCTGGAGGCCAGCCATGCCCTAATCCAGAGGAGAGGCAGGCTAGGCCGTGTCCTGTGGACTCCTGCAGGAAGCGTGAAGCCTTGGAGCACAGCGGAAAGCTCTGTGCTTTCCAGGGGCTGCCTCTTCCCAAGACCATTGGGAGAAACAGCTGCAAGGTGCACCCTGCTGCCAGGACAAGCCCAACACACGCATCCTGCCATCATCAAGATGGAAGGGAGGACTGAGGAAAGACTCTGCCCAAGTAGGCCCTTGGCCTCTGCCTCGTTGCACATGTTTCTCCATGCCTTTACAGCAGGAATGGGAAAAAACATCATCAGATGGTGCCTATTTTGATAACTGCCCTTCTATCACAAGTATCAGTCTCCAGCTAGAATTACTGTTCCAGGCACTAGCTCCTCTTTTCTTTTCCCTTTTTATTTAAATATCCACACCCTGGAATGTACATAGGAGTAAATTAAGGCACTTGTACTATATAGGTCAAGTCCTGGCCTGTTCATCTACATACATTAGCATACAGGTAAAAGTACTACAGACATGAAAAATGAAGCCTTAATTGTTAGCTCAAATGCACATCCTAGGCACTTTTAGAAAGGAAAAAAAAAATTGAGACAACAGAAAAGTAACAACAGAGACAGTAAGGCAGTAATTCATTTGAATCTTTTTCCCAAGAAAATTTTCCCTTGTGAATAGTTAGATGTATTTTATGAGTAGACAACATAATAAACCAGACATCTTAATTTTATTTCACTTTACATTTTGTAAGTATTCAGGCTGAAGACCAAATATATAAATCAAGATAATTCAGATCTGTCTTGAAATGTGCTTTTAAATCATCTGAAAACTTCGTACATGGTTTCCATGTAGGATACACCTCTTTTCATTAAGAACATATCCTTTTTCTTCCTGACTCAGAAAAGAATTGGTTAAAACAAAAACCATCATGTAATTGAGAACATATAAGCAGGTGTGGTTTGTAATTTCTCATCAGGGAAAAGAAGTTCTCCTAGACTTTAAACAGCCAAAGTCTGTGAAGTTGTGATCAGCGATTTCATATTATTAAAAAAAAAGAGACACCGGACAACAACTAAATGACACACTCCCTTCACTGTCAGGAGTCTTCAGAGGTACAAACTACAGAGGCCACAATTAACCCAGCCATACTCTAGCACTCTAATTCCCTTCTGCATAACCAACCTCTGCCTCTTCCCTACCTTTGGAGAACACTCACTACAGGTACCAGTGAAGTTTATAGCACAGTGACCACAGAGTTTCTTACATTCTCTTCTACACTTTTATTAATTGCCATGCCAATGAGCTAGTCAATCATGGAAAAAAATTGTAAAAGCTGTTCAACTTGGTGAACAAGATATATCTCATCTCAGTTCTGTTTATCTTGTCAGAGACCTCAATCTTTGTGATTATGAAGAAGTGAGTTCTGGCACTAACTTGAGAAAAATCCCAGCCTTGGAAAATCTCTGCATCTCAGTGTAACTCCTCAAAACAACTTCAAAGAAAAAAAGACTTTGTGACTGCCCATGTGACTGTTCTACAGAGGAACAAGAGGATATTGTCCACACTCCAACATATCAGTTATTCTCATAACATTTAAAGTGACTTTTAGGAGTTCCATATTCTATATATTGCCTATTGAGAAGAGAAAGGTATTAAGGAAACAATGGGAAATCCACTTGCAACTCCAGAACTGTAATGCAGAAAGGACAATGTGGAGAACTATTTCATTGCTTCTTTTAGTTCAGTATATTATGGTACCAAATTACACTTCACTGAAGCCAGACTTCATGGGGATAGTAAGGCACTCTTCTGTCTGGTTCAATGTCAAGAACAGCTGACATAATTTTCAAATATTACATGGCTTTCACAATTTGCACTAGGTTGAAGTATTCCATGAAAGCAAATCACGCTGATTAAGGAACAGGTTTTTTTGCTTCTCATTAGAAGTTCAGCTTTAAATTAGTGGAAGTTCTAGGCATGGGAAAGACGTAGGAGAAAGACTGGAACCTCACAGCAGGCAGCTTTGCATCAGACAGTATCTGTATCACAACCACCATAATACGAGCTGCCTCCTTGCCTTCATGTCCAACTCATACTGCAATTGCTCCAGGCTTGAACCTGCAGCAACAGGTGACAGCCACTGGCCTGCAGAGCTGCAAGAGTAACCACCTTCACTGCAAGGGGTCTTTAGATACCAGTCTTTGTCCTCCAGTCTCCACCTTGTTGACCCAGCTCAGGTGCAACACCCACAGGGAACAGTGTTCTCAGGGAAAACGTTCTGGGCACACAGCAAGCACAAACAAAGGGTACTGCGAGAGGGAGCATGGATCTGTAGGGTGGGCAGCTCTTCTATTCAGCATCTATGCTGATCCCCTCTGAGCAAAATATATACCATCCTGCTATTCAGTAGCAAAGCCTACTCTCACTAGTAGCATTTGATTAGCCTTGACCACAAGGACAGCACAGGAGGCAAAAATGCTCTGCTCTCTGGCCCAGTAGCACAACCCACACAATCCAGTAAAATATACATAGGAGGTAGAGTGTGAGGATCTGATTTCATACTGGGGCAAGGCACTTTATAAAAAAATTTCAGGATCAGTCATCCAGAAGTAATATGGAAATCAAATTAGTTGATTACGACAATCTTTAGCACCATTTGATAGGTTCATAGAGGTTCTTGGATAATGAAAGTTTAGAAGGAGAAATCCTATATTTTATTAAACTCTGCATAGCTGGGGGTCAGGGCCTCTCCCTACAGCTTTTGACTACTGCATTTTAGGCCAAGTAATGAAAACATTAATGCAGCTTAGCCAGCAAAGCACAAGTTAATTCAGCTTCTATCTCTCCAAAGCCTATAATTCTCTGGTCTAGCCTTCATGAAGAGCACTTAAAAATGTTTTAAATATAAGGTGAACATCCTTATAACCACCTCTGCACATGCCAGTTTATGAGAGATACGTATGCTACTCCAGAAGGCACTGCAGAGTGCACAGTTCTCTTCCCAGGCACTGGAAGCACAAGCAGGTGTACCTGCAAGGTTAGGATATAAAAAGTAAGCATATATATAGGATATAAAAGAAAACATGCAGGTTTCACCAGGACACTATGGACAAGCCAGTCATGAGGACACAGCTGTTTCATGGCTGCACAGTATCCAGCCTACCATCCTTGCACAGGCTGCACACACACTGAAGCCCAGCAGGACCTCTAAAGTTGACACAGCATGGGCTTTGGGCACAGAAGGGGAACAGGAGCAATGCAGGGCATCAACAGAGGGAATACCTGGCAAAATTCAAGAGCAGCTTAAGACGTGGGGTGCCACTGGAACCCAGAGAGGCCACCATACCCCAAATTCTCCATATAACGCTTACAAAGGGGTCCTCTAGGACAGTCCCGTATCAATTCTTTCAGCCCAGCATCTGATTTCTTGCTCTTCAGAAGATAAGCCATTACCTCCTGGTGTTAAGGGAGGCCTCCTTATTTTTTCATTCACATTCAGCATTTACTCAGAAAATTTTCCATCATCCTTGATCCCTCCAGCCTGTATAATAATACAGGTGATCAAGAATAGTAGGCCACTGATTTGATTTTGCAGTTTTATTACATTTGGGAAGAAAGTCTGCTGCAATAATCTTGTTCTAGCTCATCGGCACTTCTGTTCTTTAATATATATCATGAATAAAGCCAATGCAGACAAACTAGGAGGGTGATATTTCACATAATTCTTTGTCTTTCTGGTCCTGTCTCTCATTTTAACTCATGTTTGCTGTCAGGTGCCACGTTCCTAGGTCAGGAGAGGGTGTTTCACACAACTGCCGACTATGCCACAATGCATGGCTTCACAACTGGAGCTACAGCATCAGAACAGCACAGAGGTGTAGAACCAAGAGACTTTTAGGAATAAATAGTATCAAAAACTAAAATAAAATCAGAAAGGCCAAAGAGCAGTTGATTGTCCCACCTCTCAGAACTACAAAATACCCCATTTAAAATTTCATTCCCAATAGCAACAATGCAAAGAAGCTCCCAGAAAGGTGTGCAGCAAGTTATTGCCTGAATACTAGCAATTTTACATTTGCTGAGTGAAAACCATATGTCTATTTGTGTGCATTTCTGCTATCAAACATTTCATTCATTAAGATGAGGAATTGCTTTTTTTTTAATGCAATCTGCAACTATTCAGATAGCAAAACGAAGTAATGTCTGGTAGCAGGCTTGCTGGTTTTGGCTTTAGAAGGGTGGGGGGTTTTTTCCTCTCTTCCTGTGAGAGGAAAGCATTTCCCAAAGGATTCAAGCAATTTTATAAAACAAATGTAAAAACAAAGACACTTTTGTTTAAGGACTGAAGGGTTTGTTTTGGTTTACGGGGGATTGAGAGGGAAGGAAGAGAGAAATGATACTGATCATCTTTCAGTTTAACAGGGAAAAAAAGAATTCTCAGTCCTACAGAAATTTGTGTGATAGCACAAACTTGCTATAATAAACAGTCCATAAGAAAACAAATCAGGATTTATTTTCTAAACAAACAATTTTGTTTATTTTAGTCACAAGTGAACACCTCAAACGACTACAGCAAAGATCAGAGGAAACCAACATTTCCCTCCAAATTAAAAGAAAGAGAGGTGAGACAGAAACACCTGAAATCTGTGGTTTTAAATACACAGAGATTTGGGGGATTCACTTCAGCTAGAAGTTCTGAAGTTCTGCCTAACAAGCATCATTTCATTTGCAGGAAATAGGACCCAATATTACAAGAGGAGTAAACACCAAACTTGCACAGAAAAGAGTGCAAGATGGAGACACAGCACAGCAATAAATAAAGACAAAATTAACTAGAATACCTGAAATCCTTCAACAAAGCATGTATGGAGGCCTTGCAGGAAATCTGTGTAAGCAGACCGTCACATCTGCAAATATTCCCCAAGCATTTGTACAAACACATTGCAGAAATCACACATTGTGAAACTGTGATTCTAGTTTCTGATGAGCAGGTACTAATTAATAGAATTAACAGATTTCTCAGTAAGTCTCTACATATTGTATTACATAGAGAGACAATCACAAGCGATATTCAGTGACAAAATAGTATCTATCCAAATGGAGCAAAAGCAAACCCTGAAGTCCCATTCACACTGCCTCCCATTTAAGTTCATTCAGGATTGACCCTCATTGTAATCATCACACAATACCCAGAACTAACACACTTGGACAACTCAACAGTAATAAAATTCAGCAATATTGCAGCTCAGAAAGGCAAAACAACACTGACAGTAAGAATCTTGCAATTAAAGACAATATGCACATGGAATGTATCATGGTACTTACTTGTACTTACATGAGCAATTCGCAAATATTAGTAACAAATTTGAATTTTTCAAAATATAATCTTGAAGTACATGATTGCATGAGAAGTGACAACAGTTCTTCTGTTCTTAAGTAAGATTTAAAAAATGGCGTAAACCCACTGGAGTTTGACAGGAAGACAACAGACTGACAAACACATCACAGCAACATTAAGTTTTATATATATGAAATAAAGTACAAATAAAATGCACATTATCATCATAACCATCATCTCAAAAGTGTTCTACCCAAGCATTATTTAAAAAATTCTTCTCCATCCTAATTTAAACTGAATATATCTATATATGCACATTCATACATGAGAAACAGCTTCCTTGTGGCTGCCTGACCTCCCAAGTAGTAGGATGCACAGATTAACTTGTCAAAGAGACAACATACAAAGGTCATTACAAATCCAAAGGTCTGGGTCCACTCATGAACATTCATGGGTAGTTACCTAAAACAGACTTTTCTAATACTATCGAGAGGCACAGTAGAAGACAACCCAGAAGAAAACTCAGACAACACTGGACTCTACTATTGTCTTCCCTGCCCAATAACATCTTAAAACATTTCCTCTAATTTCTTAATGAAGACTTTTCCAAGACCTCAAATTGTAACAGGAAATTATTTAAGTGATTTGTTTTTGAAGAACACAGCAAAGCATCAGCAGACAAATGCTCTGCTCTTTGGTTTGCTTAAAAACTGTTGAATCTAGGTTGAACCGCTACCTTGTAAATATCAAATAACTTTTCCACCTCATCCATTAATATTTGGGACTTGAAGCCTGTCAAGTGAAAGATGTTATAATGCCCAGCACAGCCCTAGTCTCATCTTTTTTAACGATACACCAAACAGTTGTATAATAGAGCAATAGCAGTGAATGAAAAATCACAGTAAGCAAACAGCCTAATAATGCATGCTAAAAGCTATTAGGGCAATAAATTCAATTTTCCCTGGAATTGTTGAATTATTCTTCTGATGGCTCAACACAATCTTTTCACAATTACTTCTTATGGGGCATGCTGACACATTGAGTTGATTACGTAGCTCCTCTTCAAAGAAAAAAAAAACACAGGCATTTAAAGCAAACACCTAACAACATATAGTTCAGATTTTTAATAAACTGGAGTTTTTTACGCTGGAGTTTGCAACTGGATTATTTCTAAGGAAGTAAGACACCTGCCTTATAAATTCAAAACAAATAGACATAAAACAGTATCAAGATATTGATCTTGCTTTAATGCACAAACACACTCTGACCACTTTATATTTTCAATGGTCCTTCTCAAAATACATTCACACAGGTGACATATTCTTTTTTCTTTTTTGAAGTCATCTCAAAACTTCCAGAAGTTTCACTGGGCATACAAAGACCAGCTACAGGAGAGCTTACAGGCAGACTCTGATACTACCACAGAGATCTAACTAAGTCAACAGGGCATAGCCTTCAAACCACACGTGCCATCTTTGCACTCTCAATGGGCCAGTCAAGTCTTCAACAGTGTCGCTAGAGAAAGTGTGTCTCAGCCAGCACAGCTCATACCTCAATTTCTTCCCAGCTGTTAGGCTGCATGGGCCTCTGCATAGCCCAGCACCAGTGCCTGGCTCAGGTACTGCAAAATAAAGCCACAGAGAAGCACACATCCCCCCCAGCTGGGAGCCCCCAGCACGGGTCTCCAACAGCCCTGCACTTCACCTACCGCACAAGGCTCTGCCCAAGTCCCTCCCCAGGCAGTGCCTCCTACTCCTCCTCCCACCAGCACAGTCCACAGCAAGAGGATGCAGCCGGTGCCACTAAACACTCCTAAGACCAGAGAGCATAAAATCAGGCACGGGATAAATATGGGCACTCACTCAACAGGAGAACATACCCTTTTATTTATTTATGGGTGCACATCAGACAACCTGACCTCCAGCCTGCACGTCCATTTATGCATTTTCCATCCCACACATATTAATTTGTGGTTATCTTTAATATTTTATGACTTAAGCTTGATTTCACTCCATTATGCACTGAAAAGAGAACAAAACAGCTACTAATGTCATAGACAGCGTTTTTACTTGCCATAAATTCCATTCATCATCACGTGACTAGACAACGCGTGCTCCCCAAAAATAAGCGCTTCTGCTCATCACACCTCCTTTACTGAAGTGACTTCTGAATTTCTGTGGATTAACTATGAACACCAAAGCATAAAATATGGCAGCTTCAGTTGCATGAACTGCTCAATTCCTGAACAGTCACACACAAACTTCAATATTTAGCTGGAACTCAGGAGACGTACAGCTAGGAGGGCATCCAAAATCTGAGAGCAAGGAAAATCCTTCTGAATTCCCCATGTACACTATTCTTGTATTCGTTCATGACATTATCCTCCTGTACATCAAGTTTTTAACCCAAAATCACTGATGAATCTTCAGTTTATGACCCTTCCTCTCCTCCAAGAATTTGCCCCAGGGAATTTTTAAGCAGCTGCTATCTCCCATCTCTGCCATTACTATGACACAAAAGCCAAAGTAGTTTAAGTTCTGGCCTCTCATCTAATTCCAGACTGTTCATACTACATGATCTTTGTAGCCTGGATGTCCAACTATGTGTTCCACTAGGATTTATTATTTTCTGTACGCAAATGCTCAGAACTATGTACAGTATTTGACACAAAATCTCCCTAATGCCTAACTTTTCTATCTTCACTGAAGAGGTCTTCCTGAGCATCACATATGCTCCCATTTCACAGTCAGTATCAAGTAAGAGTCATCCCCATTTTATTATGGCGGTCAGGCCTTTTCCTCCAAGCCTGTTTTAAGGGATGACTTGCCAGCTGATAGCAGATATGTTGCTAATAATCACTCAGTAGATAACTTTGCTTTTAGACCTATTTAACTTCCTGTCATTCCTATTGTTTCAGTCATCACGGACATTCAATTCTTCCTGTGCAATAATCCCACCCACCTCAGTGCTGACTACACTTCCCAACTTTGCCTCATCAGCAATAGCCCTTTTCATATAGTTATTTCAGCCAGTATGTTGAAGTAAAGAGACCAGCTCCCCACTAATACTGATGCAAGGCATGAATGATTCCCTTATTCACACAGGCAGACACAGAATTTTTCCTCAGGAGACACCTCACTATTCTTCAGCTAAGCCCCACACTTCCAATATAGTTCTTTTTGGTGTATATACATTGAACTGAAGCCTTCTGCTCCTATTGTCTAGGACATTCAGTATTTAACCAGTAGTAATATGACTTTAGTCTTTCATGACCTAATTGTGGCATATACATGATGCATTTATCCTGTTTTCCACTTAGCTTTGTATACTTAATTACTTTTTCCATTCCAAATTTATTCTAAATCTTTGAATTCTACTGTGACCAGAGTAAAAGATGTGACAATTCCATTCTCTTAAATTAAATGGAACTATACATCTTTTGCTATCTTGCTACCACAACTGCTACATTCAGCCTAACAGATAACACCCAATTCTATTTTTTTAGCCTGGCTTCAGTGCCCTGCACCATCTCTTTAAAACCCCAAAAGCAAAGACCCTTAGTGTGACTGGGAACAGACATAAGATATTTATTCTGGTCAATTCCATTTGGCACCCTATCTTTCTCCCATATTCAAATCCTCATCTGTATCTAAAACTAAACAACTAAAAGAAGAACTGCTAATTTTAGAGGTATCAAGCATTTTTCATACAGCCTGGTCCTCACAACATCATAGCCAAATTCTCTTCTCCTGCTTTTTTTTTTTTTTTTCCTTCTTCATCTTAAATTTCCTTCATCCTCTAGCTTTTGGCAATTCATATGCTATCCTTGCAGTTTCCGCTCTCCAACAATCAATTCCCTCCTTTAATTCATTTCTTTTAGGTTTTCTGGTAACTTGCAATATCTTATTCTTATAGCAAGGTCCACAGCCCCACTTGGCAAGTTTTTCCTCCTTAAAATGCAGTTTCCAAGCAGCTATTGTACCTTCCACTTAAGACAGTCCAAGCCTTTTTTTTTAATTTTTTTTATTTTTATTTAAACCTCCAACTACTACAGGCCTTTAGCTCTGTGGACAACACAAACTAGCTCTTTTAACTTCTCAGAACTTGCCCTACTAAAATAAAGCTTCCTTGAAAGAAAAACACTTTATAGTTGACATATACTTACCCTTCCGTTTAATTCAAAATATTAACTTGTGCTGATCAACGCATGTGCTTAAGGCCTTATGGAACAGAGCCGTAATCTAGCAGTGGAAAACAAGACACACTGTCAGCCAATGGAAGACCAGAGATGTTCCAGAACTTAAAGATACACCCTCTAGTTCTGGGCAGGCTATAAACATAAGCCTTCATTTACTCTGCATTCCACTACAATTAATGGCCAAAATCTACCCTATGATAATTCAGTGTACTGACTTGCAACTTAACTAGTCAGCACTGGGAAGCACACTTACAAAAGCATATTTGAGAAACACCTTCCCTTTACACAAGTACGCTATCCAAAATGTGCCCTGTAGCTCCAAGCAATCAAAACATGTTTGCAAAGCTGCATCCTATAATTTGACTCAGTTTTGCTTCAGTAAATCAACTTTAGACCTCCAGATTTTGAAGCATAAGCATGAACCTTTAACAGAAAACCATCTCCCATCCAGTGGAAGACTGCACCCATATTAAGTGCAGCAACAACTGGATCTTCAGCATGCCCACTGCAAGCCTAAGAGGGGCAGAGAAGGAGGATGCTGGCGGCCAAGTGCTACAACACAGAAAGAGCCTCTCTAGCAAAGTGAGAGAGAATGACCTCCATATGAATCTGAAAAACATGGTTTCCCTCTTAACTTTAGCCTGTGATACAATTTTCTTAATACGGATTCACTGGCATGAAGGCAGTCCAGGCCTTCTGTGCAGTGGAGTGAACCTGCTGGCACAGGCTATCAGTCCCATCGAGGCAGTAAATCACACTGACCACCACATTCCTGGTATGCCTGCACCTACACGGCAGTGCACAGGCACCTGCCTGCTGCCTCCTGAAACCCAGAGGGGAAACTCAGTACCGCAGCATGAAGTATCAAGTGACATGCTAAGTTACTAACCCACATGAAATGGGGGCCCTGAAAGGGCACACAGCCCTGTCAGCTCCAACAGCCCCACACCACGGTGAGGGCTGCCAACTGTCCATGAAGGATTGATGGTGGTCTCTGCATCCACCTCTCTTGGCCACCAACACCATCATGTTCATCTCCCCACGGAGCACCTCCATGCTGCTGATGTGCTTTCTGCTCTCGTGACTAGTCTCACCAGTTTAAGCCAAGTCTTTCCAGCAGTGGGGTGGGTGTTCTGCAACCCTCCAAATCAGGGAGCATGGCACTGGACACTTGGAAAAAGCAACTCATTCTTAGCCATGCGCTAGGAAATAGCATCCTACCTTTTACTCCAGGAGTGCTTAAAAGTGTTTCATCCTGTTAATTCCAGGTCAGTTGAGCACACATGTTGTATGGATTACACTGACCTTTTTAGAGCTCTCAACATTTTTAAATAAGTAGGACACTTAACGTTAGGTGCACACCAAGCTGCACACCTCCTGTACACCACAGACCAAGATCTGCCAGTAGGCTTTAAGGCACAACGAAGGAATAGTTGTTTTATAAAGCACGGCTCTCACAGCACACAAGTACAAATGTGAAATAATTTATAAATGCCAACGCTGACCCTGTACCACATTAAATCAATAGAGGCATTTTACAAAAAATGCCTGTATTGGATGAACTGAAGTGACCTTTTGCAAAGCCACCCAACAAATCAGCAGCAGATTTACAAACAGTACAAGTATTTACAGTTGAGTGATAAAAAGGTCTACATTAAAGATAAATGTTGTCCTGATGTTTACAAAATGCAACAGCATTGCCATTGCTAGCATAAAGAAGATTTTAATCCTTAAATATCTTAGTATCTAGCGACTTTAAAGACGAGGAAGAATAAACATCCGAAGGACCATAAAATTCAAGCTTATAAAGTTAATACTACGACTCACTGGAGATGTTAATTTGCCAGTCCCAGATCTTTTCAAGCTTTAACCTTCTTTTCTGCACTATGAGCTGCCATATATATTGGACCCTTAGACACCAATAATGCCATTGCTTTCCCTCCTTTTCATAGATGCCTTGTCTGAGCGAGGGAAGGAGGACAAGGAGGAAAAAAACACAACACGTTTAAGTAAATTACCTTTTGGCTCAGCCTCCTTCCCTCACCCAGCTAAAGTTTTCTTGAGGTCAGATGAGCGCTCCGAAAGGAGAGCAGGCGCCGGCAGGCCCCTTGGCAGGCGGTGCTGTGACAGACGCGGGGCAGACCCAGGGGAGGCAGCCATGTGCTCAGCCCCGCATCCCCCCGACAGGGCATCCCGGGAGGAAGTTCTCACTCCGCAGCGACTCGGGTAAGTAACTCGGAGAAGTCCAACAGCTATCGCTTCCAGCCGCTTTCTCCAGGGCCATATGTTTTCCCCTGCCATTAGCGAGGCATTTCAGAGGAGCCAAACCGCCCTGCCCGCTCCGCCGCGAACCCGCTCGCGGGCTGGGGACCGCAGCCGCCGCCCCAGGGGTGGGGGGCGAAGCCGGCTCGGCCGGTGG
>VZTN01011107.1:47052-57204 GCA_013400515.1 Erpornis zantholeuca | reverse complement strand
CTCCGGGCGGCGCTGGGCTCGCCCCTTCCCCGGCCCGCGCCGCACAAAGGGGACCCGCCGCTGCCGCCTTTGTTCGGCCGAGCGGCGCCGGCAGGGGAGGGCGGCGGGTGGCACGCCGGGCGCTTCTCCCACACGGAGATTGTTCCTCCGGCACTGGCAGGCGCGGAGCAACTTCACCGGAGTTAATTTGGGTCTGTGATGAAAACTCCTCCACCTGTGCCAAACGCTGCTCGGCATCCAGCACTGAAGTCAGCCTACGCGCCGTGCTTCAGCTGCCTGTTTATGCCTCAGGAGCTGACTAGTGACTCCTGTTAAATTAAGGGTGGGTTTTTTATTGCTTAGAATGGATGGTATCGCGAAGATTGGTTTCTCAGTATTCTGTGTTTGGCAGCCACCAAGAAGTGTTGAAAAACGAATTTCAGATACACCTTTGCCCTATTATCTGTGGTAGGTCACAGATCTTTCAAACTCATAGCTATTCCTTTACATATTGATCTACGTGTCCAGTTAAGGTACCTTTTTCCAAGGTTGTTTTTTTCTTTATGTGATGAGCACTAAAGTCACAGTACTTTAGTGCTCATCATATAAATCTCCTCCAAGCTTACTGATTTAGTCATTCAGTTCAGATACATGAGGTCCACGCCTGCGGTGGTGTCATGCCAGTTAAAACAGTAGAAGGGGGAGAATTTCCCCTGATTCACACTTAACTTAGAAGATACTGACAGAAATATCCTTGTATGAGGCCTTCTCTGAAGGGTAGTTAGACTTTGGTCATTTGCATAGAGGTGGAAGGAGCAGTCACTGTATATCCACAAGTGATCTTTTAAGAAGGCAGCAACAAAACTAGACTAGGGTTGTTAAAACCAGGCATAAAACCTAAGCAGGCTCGTTTAAAAGGTCTTTTCACATAATGTTCATTAAGCCCCAGCAGTTAAAAAATTCCACCTGGGAGCTCTCACTATGCAGAGTTCTTCTCAGACTGAGAGGGGCAGAGCAGCACGGGGCCTTAGATGCTAAGCCAGCTCCTCATGTTTAATACTACACCATGTTGCATTTTTGTGGTCCAAAGAAGCAAGTGATTTATCAGTTCCCCTAGCTATTACCTAGAAATTTTCTGCATGGTCCATGAGGTATGCGAGGAAGGAGGGGAGTGTGTGGTGTGTGAGCTTCCATATCATCCACAAGGACCTTCTACTTCCTGCTCATGTTAGCAGAGCTGCATTAGAAAAAGGGAATGAAAAGTATGTGAGTCTGAACCATTACTCCTGTAGCTATGTTGTAGGGGTGGAATAAATTTTTTGTTTTATCTTAAAATTTAAAAATTATATGCTTGGGGGTAAAAAGTCTGAAAATGTAAAACAGTGTAGTAAGCATGAAGGAGCCTGCCTAAGACATCAGGCAGCCTTAAATAAAACCAGTGTTCTAGAGGTGTAAGATACATGCTACATACATCCTAGGTGCTATCGAGGTCTGCTTGCTGCATTATGCATGAGGGCCAGAAGCCAACCATCAGCCCTGCAGTATGTGCTGAATGGAGCCTCTGCCACACAATGGTGTAGTCATTCGTCACAAATTCAATCCACAGGCACCCCACCTCTTGAGGCCAACTTTTGCAGGATGTGCATTTTGCCCTTCATTCTTTAGGTGGATGTGCGTAGTACGGAAAGAATGAGGTAAGGGCAACTGTAATGTGAAATTAGATTACCTGTTCTGGCCAGAAAATTTCCCAATTCCTAGTCGAAACAGAGGCTCATCAATATTTTCACTTCAGATCAATATAGAGATGTTTGCTAAAGCCTAGGTGCATGTATGGCATTGTGCCCTTTCTGACAAACCAAGAACTATGGAGTTGTTTCTTATACTACTGCCTGGTAAGTTTTTCACACCCAGGCATCAGATGATGGATAGCTTTTATGCCACACTGTGCAGCTGCTGCTTCTGGGAAGAAGTATGGAATAATACAATTAATGCTTCTCATTGTAATATAGCTAGTAAAATATGATCTTTGTTCTTACTGTCAAGATTAGGGACAGAAGTCTCAAACAGATGACCAACTCGCTGAAGCAGTGCTGAGAGGTCCTCCCACTGTTAGGCAAGCTGCAGCCTTGAGCTCATCATGAACACCCATGGACTTCATCAAGTGCCAGATCCCTTTAATGAAACCAGCACCCTGGCCCCAATGTAACATTTAAGGGTACATTAAATGGGTATTCTTGTACACAAATCTTTGCACTTTTGGGCAGTTGTAACCCCTGATTTATAAATCATATCTAAGGCAAGCAACTAATTTTGTAAACATTCATATACCTGATTAAACTCACTCAACGAGGCCACTCAACAGGAGTAAAAATTGTGCATAAGAAATTGTGTTGTCTGGAACTAAGTCAAGAACCCCTGGAAATGAACATAAAATTATCACATTCCAGACTGTTTTCTTCTTTCTGCTTTCCAAATAACAGGTTATTAAAAAATGCATTAATCCTGTCAGTCCATTAAAATATTTCACAACAAAGGTGTTGAGATAAAAAAATTTAAAACCCTGGCTATTGATCATAACTCTCTTCCTAAATCTGTATTCTTATAAGACCAAGAATAAAGCATTTGTTGCTCTAATCTATAGGTTTTCTCAGAAACAGCTGACACCACTTAAAATTGTGTTAATTAACACAGGTTCTCAAGGTCCAACTCTAATGCAGACAAGCTGTGTCCACCTTAAACAGAGCCTCGTTATTGTTCACGCTACTTGAATCTGCCATTAATAGTAAGTCTCCATCTCACAGCTGCTGCTAAACCTAAGGCCTGCTTGCATTCAAAGAGAATTTCAGTTGTAGTTTGGCACAGTATGTGCTATTCACAAAGTCACCTGTAACTGTGAGTAAGAATGACTGAGAACAAAGCCGCTCATTTTGCACTTGTTAGCTCTAAAATCCCTGCTGCGGAAAGTTTGGGGTTTCAATATGTCTTCCTCGTGTAGGCTTAGGTGCAATGCTCAAATACATTCAAAAATGCAGGCTGCTGCCTGAATTACTGCAGCACTCAGGCTGAATTTGTCACAGCAGCTCAGGTACTGAGTGGTCTAGCCTTCCTACCTGCCCCTACCCCTGTATGGTGTATTTACCCTTCTAAATATTCTTTCCAGTCTACTGACCAGGAGGTGTGAGCTGGGGTCAGCGACAAAGTCAGCAGTCCAAGCTGTAACCTGCAGCTCACCCTCACCAAGTGTTTTAGTGTAAATCCATTAGTGAGACATGTACATGATCTCTGATGGTCAAGCTGGTCTGCCTGCTCAGCCTATCCAGCCATCTCCTTGGCTGTGCCTGTCGAGGTGGGAGTGAGATGGCCAGACAAAAGTACTATTTTTGCCACCACAGCTGCATCATCCTGTGCCTGCACATTACTGAGCTGCATGAACACATTCAACAAAGCTCTGTGAGCAGTATTTCCCAAAAATATGAATGGATTCTCCAATCCCACCCTCATGTACATCCAGCTGTTCACACAAGCAAGGTGGTGCAGGACACTCTAGTCCTGTATTTGCTCTGGACATTATTATATAAGTTGGGTTTTTTTTTTACTTTGATCATAAGCTCTGTAGAAAATAAGTGAGCAACATGTTACTGGAGGCTATAAATGGTGCATGTATTTAGGAGTCCTGAGAAAAGTGTTTTCTCAGTATTGTTTGAAGCATGGGGCTGATGACAAAGGAGAGGTGTTAGTCATGCTGACCTATTCTTCTGATGCTCAATAACAGGGAGAAACAAGCCAGAAACCTCCTCCTCAGATTCTTGAAGGTCTCAGCACTACTTGGAATCATATAATGGTTTGTGTTGGAAGAGACTGTTAAAGTCATCCAGTTCCAGCCCCACTGCCACAAGCAGGGATACCTTCCAGTAGACAAGGTTGTTCAGAGCCTGATCCAACTTGGACTTGAAAATTTTCAGGGATAGGAACCTGTTCCAGTGCTTCACCACCCTCACAGTGAAGAATTTCTTCCTTATCTAATCTAAACCTACCCTCTTTCAAAGTCATTACCCTTGTCCTATCTTTAGGACTGTTTATTTTCCAGTTTTGGAAGGTGTGTGGAGGTAATGCCAGCCAAAATGAAGGAACTGAAAGATGTAAGGCCATGAGTATGTCACTTGACATCCTGCCTCAACCCATCCAAGCAGGGAAATACAGACACGTCTGCTCCTGTTTCCTACGTACACCTACTTAGAGAACACAGACCCATTAAAGCTGAGCCAGACAGCTATCTTTTCTTTAATTAGCTTGTCCTTTTAAGTGTCCCAGGAAAATTATTATAAGAAATACCATATGATTGCCCAAGAACAAATGAGATATGCTTTTAAACACCCTTTATTACTAACATTGCATAAGCATTCCAACAATCAAATCTAACAGTTTGTTATCATAGTTGCAATCCCTTTGGCTTAGTAGCAGCCAGATGAATAGCATGTCATATCTCTTATCAGCAAATAGCTGCCTGCCTTTGTAAACAAAACTGTCAAGACTGATTCTCCATACACATTTGCAAATTATACTCATCGGTTAAGTGTCTTGCGGCATATTTAGTGTGCTGCCAAGGGAATGCTGCCCTCACATCAGTTTTCTATGTTACCAACATCATAATATTGCCAAGGAACAGGTGGGTACCTTGCCAACTATGGCTTGAATTCACCAATATCTCCTACAGATCCCCGATGAAAAAACCTACCTATTTTCTAGTTTAGAAACTTTCAGACCTAGCATGTAAATGAGAAGTGTGTGTGATATCCTGATATTCAGCCTGCCCCAAAGAGCCCTGTGTCCTCATCCCAGCACCAGCACTTTTCTTATTGCCTGCCCAGAAGGAATTCAATTCCTTGTCCCAGTTTAACTGTGTGCAATATGATAATAATATCACTTATTTAGTGGTGGAGGAGAGTAAATTAGTTGTAATATGTACTCTGTGCTCTAACACCATAATATGAGCTTATAGGTTCAAACCACCCCCGCTTTGACAATTAATAATAAATGCAGAGGACAAAATTGATAGACACTGACATTTTTTAAAGGGAGAATTCCCTTTTTGTGATTTTTATATGGAAAAACCTCTGACCATACCGCATTAAGAATAATATAAAATATATTAAAATACTGGTACTAAAATTGCTGTAATTTTGTTGCTTTCACCTACAGAAGTAGGCTCATTTTTCATATGAAAACAGCTATCATGGTAGTTTTGACATTTTATGTTAATGATGTGTAATAAAGTAATGTGATTTCAGCAGAGAATTCTAATTAGTTGCCAGTAACACAATATAGTCTTGTATAATCACAAATTTTGTGTGTGAGGAGAACTGCCTTGTTCTTATTACAGGAACTAAAACCACAGAGCATCACATTTCTCAGTATTGTACCAGAGGAATGTAGGAACACACTCATGACCACATTAGGGAATGGCACTAACAACAGAATCAGTAACAGATAGAAAATGTGATGACACTAAACTGCAGATCATAATTCATCCATGGAAAAAGCCCCCACCCTACTCCTGTGCTCACGTCAGCCTGCACAGCTCTCAAATACTGGGGCAGGCGTTTCTTCTCTTCAGCTAATCAAGCCAGCATGGGAAGTGATGCTATCAGGGAAGTCTGGATCAGAAGGGGAGATGAGAAAGATCCAGCAGATCCTATTGCACACAGCAAACACTAGGGGAGAGTGACTACAGGAGTCATTTATTGCCTGTTGAAGGCCTTTCTCCCTTTATTCCCAGGAGCTAGAAAATCTGAGAGGGGTCAAATTTAGAGAGTGACTGAGTATCATCCAAGCCAGCTGAGTTGCAGTGTGGATGTTTGAGTGTGAATAAACCCAAAAGCAGTGAGGTCTGATTTCAGGGTCTCTCCATTATTTAAGAGTTGTATGAGGTGTAGAACTAGCTCAGAATAGCATGAGGAAAATGGCAAAACAACACACCAAGTTCTCAAGAACTAAACATGGTTTGGATTGGTAAATCATTAATCCAGAAAGTGGTGTTTGTGTTCTCTTTCTGAAAGAAAGCTTGGTTTAGCCCTCTTTAAAGATGTAATTACTTGTTTTCCACAGAAAAACGGTTAGCTTTACAAGGATCTTGAGAACAGTTAAGGAGAAAAAGAAGGAATATTAAAAGATGAGCATGAACTGATTTATATGTAGAGATTTATAACTTGTTGTTTAAACGACTATGATATATCAAAAGCAAGATAAGTTAATCATAATGTTTATTTCATGGTATCTATTGCATCTGTACAGTTTTCTAAGTATGAGGACAGTCTGCTTTACTGGAGTACTTTGCAGTTACAGTAACACACTAATGTGACAAGCAAAAATCTTAGTCAAAGTCTGAAATATCAGGTTAGCACAGGAAACCTTGTATGCCTTTACAGTTATGTGAATGTTTTTTCTCCTCTTCAGTAAAGCACTCTGCTGGAAGGAACAGATGTCTCTTTCTCAAGGACTTCAACTGGGAGAATTGCTGCCCTGAACCAGATCTTTCTTTTTTTTTTTTTTTTCCAGTCTACATCAAGAGGGGTCCAGTAGACTGATGGTTTTAACTTGTGTGATAGTTTTCACTTCCCCTTTGGCTTAGAGCTGGCTCTCTCCCTGCCTCTGCACCCCAGCCGGTGTGGGATCCCACCAGGGCACAGGTTGAGTTGCACCAATGTCCCTCTATGGTGTGGTGTCAGAGAGGACATTATTTAAAGCAGTTTCACAGACTATGAAACTACCCCACTTTCCAAGCTTTGCTTTTTCTTTCTCACTTGGCTTCTCCTCCTGGAATAGCTCAGCAAGCAGCACAACAGGCAGCACAACATGCCTTTATACATTGTCTAACCCCAAATGTGCAATGCCACCCTGGCACTCACCCACAGCCTTCCTCCAACAGAGCTGCAGCTGCGTCCCAGGCACTGCTACTCCCAGGCCCTGCTACTCCCAGGTCCTGCTTTGAAGACTGCACCAAATACCCTGGCAAGGGCAGATTGGGGAGAAAAAAAAATCAGTCCATGTTTCTGCATCTGAGCTGCTCAGAAGGGGCTTGCCACCCCCCAGAGTTAACAGTTAGTAGGTATGTAATCGTACTTATATAGTGCATGTGGGTAGTGACTGTGTCTCTTTCTATGCTGGCTATTCCAAGAGCTTCTTTTGACAGCTCAAACATGAAAAGATTTGTTATTTTTTGAAATGTAATGGTAGAGGTTTTATACTCTGGGCCAGAGTGTCAGTGGAGGCTCTTTGGTGATGTGTGCATTGGAAGTGACAAGCAGTGAATAACTGACACCAGGCATAAGTAATATTTTTAGTCTGACTTTGATATGTTATTCTTTTAAAAATCCAGTCTGTAAATACAGTCTACATTTGTTAGCTTGAAAGGAAGGAAAGGGGATGAGTGCAAATACAGAAGGGAAAAATGAATAACCATGACAAGGAGAAAAAGCAAGCAGAAATAAGCTGATAAAGATAAAAAGGAGTGGGATTATTAAAAGAGAGAATATAGACATACAAATGGATCAAAACTAATATAAAATTGCTAAAAAGCAGGAGAAAACTTGAAGATGAAAGGAATCACAGTGTAACAGATCAGGAAAAAGAAGAAAGTGTTTATAGATTCTAATCTGAATTCCTATACACAGCCAATAATGACTTCAGCACATTATGAAATAAATGTGTTTTTGTAAAACAGGTATGTGATGAAGTTCCATTGAATGTGAGACACTGGTTTGCAAGTAAAAAGGATTCTGTAAAGTTATTTAAAATATACAGCAGGAGCAAGGAGGGTGATGAGTATGTGTAGTGTAGAAGCAATTTGGATGGTGATGAAGTCACACTCTAAAACAAATAATATGATTAACCCCCATAAGAGCAATGCAGTTTTTCAGCTAAAAATTACTCATTCCAGGGAAGACATTTGAATGAACTCGTGGGGCTCTTTCAGAGACTCCAGTGAAGCCAATGACTGTATTTTCATTCAAACATTTTGCTTTTCTTTGTTAATTATCTGTAGACTAGAAATGGCAATGAGACCAGTAATCTCTAAGATGATATGTACTTTTCCTGAGTTCTTTATTCACACACTGCCCATTATTTTCTTTGAAAGCAGGAGCAGGTATAATCTAGCAAGGAACAGATTATCGAAGTCACTGAAGTATCTTCCAAAAGGAAATATTTTACATCAGAAAAACAGAAGAGAGAGACGTGAGGGGCTTCCAGAAAAGGTCAGTGGCTGAAGCAGGGTATCAGCTCCCATGTAGTGGTCTCATTATCACTTCCAAACAGCACTTTTACTTAGAAGAGTTGTCAGATAAAACTTCACATCAGTCAGCACACTTTTTCAACTTACTGAACATAACATCAGGAAAAGTATGCAAATCAGCATGTTTAAATAGCATAAATCATGGAAGAGACACAATGTCTATCCACAAGAAAAAAAAAAACCAAAACAAACAACAGGATTTTAATATTCTATTAAGGAAGTGGAGCATCAACTGCCTCCTTTCTGCACTTGGCTGCTGATAAGACTTAGTTGCAGCAGAGAAGCCATACATTAATCTTTTACAAAGCCGAGTATAGCAGGGAAGGGACTGCAGTCAGCTCCACTTGCAGAGCAGCCACAGGTGCCAAACAGCCTCCACGTTTGCCTCTCTGCAGCTGGGAACGGAGATGCCACCTTTGATGCCATCCTTTCTGTGCTTCTGCTCCAGGAGCTGAATAAATATTTGTTATTTCCTCGTTCCACAGGGCCTCTGCAAAATGATGTTATAAAGTGTGTAAATTATCAGGAAATCTTGGCTAGAAAGCACAGCACACAGCCAGGCATGTACTACCTTATTATTTAATAGATTTACTAGAGGAGTTATATATTTCTTACTTGATTGCTCAGTGCAGTAATGCAGGTATTTATTTTTTACCAAACAGATCTGTTGTAGATGTTTATGGAAATGACAATGTCTTCTAAATTTGTCTTTACAAGAGTGTGCAAAATAAATATAAAAGAGTGGGGGTTTTTTTGTGAGGAAAACAACATATCTCCAAAGATATGTTGTAGCATTATAGTTACATTACAGAATCTGAAAGTCTAATTTACAACAAAAAACTTGTCCATAAAATTTTTATTTATTCTTTAAATAAATTTATTTAAATATTTAGAATTTCTACTTATTCTTTCTTTTCCAGAATTTCTGAAATTACTCCTAAAGTCATTCCCAGTTGTTCAAATGGCTGATGTTTATTAAAGGTACCATATACTGGGATATATCCTACTTTACTCATCAGCCATTTTTCACTGACAACAAGGAGATTTTATGTGGATGAAATGATGGGAACTATTGGTGCATGTGAAGAAAGATTGGATTCTTGTGTTTTATACCCCATTAAAAGAGTCCTAATACAAGTCACAGCTGCAGGAAAACCACTTTGCAATATTTAATGGTGTATTGTCACAAATTATATATATGGAATTTTACTTACAATCATAATTCCTAATTTTACGGTATTTAATACAGATACAACCTGAGTTTAGAAACATAAAACATCCATTTTCAGCTGTGCCTCCAACTTAATTTGTGTTTATATCATATTTTCAGTAGTAGACTTCTACTACCACTCAAGCATTTCCCTGATTTTTTGATACCAGGTATATGTAATATTCATAATCCATTAAAAAACATGGAGAGAACACTATTAACCTTTAGGGAAATATTTATTTGTTGTTAATGCTGCAGATTTAAATTTAAACATATATTCAAGATGTACATTCAGCTTCAAATAGGTTGTTTTACATTAAATGAAGTTTCTTAACAAGTACAAGAAATAATTAAGAAGGCTGCATACAGCTGATTTCAAGGAGAAATATAAACAAATATTCTTGTCTACTAAAGTTTCCAACTTTTATTTATTATGCTCTACCTTACTTGGCTTTGCAAAGCTGTTATTAATATGATTTATTCATAAAAGAAAGTGACAAAACTATGTTGCTAATCCTCCTGACTCTGTAATAAATCATTGCTTGTTTGCTGTACTCTAATATATATTTTCAATAATGCAGAAGCAAGTTTAGGTCCTTGGGTAATAAAAGTCTCCATATAAAGCACCCACTCTTTGGCAAAAAAAAAAAAAAAAAAAGAAAAGAAAAAAAAT
>VZTN01011107.1:1700-47031 GCA_013400515.1 Erpornis zantholeuca | reverse complement strand
AAAAAAAAAAGAAAAGAAAAAGTATTCTCATATCTCTCTAAAATCCCTTGCACTTTGAAAACTTTTGGGGCTTTCATGTGTGAGCTTTGCAGATGCCAAGCTGTTTCGCTTCACATTCTGTGCATTGCTCTGCAGGGCCATTAAACCAGCCAGGGACAGCTTGGTTTTGTACCCACAGAATGAAGGACTGGGGGAGAAACACATGCTGTCCTTTGCCTTTTTGTTAAATTTGAGGTTGATTTGTAGCAACATCTACTTCCTCTTGCTGAAAGGAATTTAAGTATACCATGCAGGAAAGGTTGTACAACTGTTGAGTATAGTGTGCTTAGCCCCTGGAGGAGTTTTGAGAAGCATGAAGCACATTATATTAGATGGACAAGCAGTTAAGACTTCCTTTTTTTTTTTNGTGGGAAAAAGATTTAAGACTCCTTTTTTTTTTTTTTTTTTTTTTTTTTTTTTTTTTTGTTTTGTTTTTTTTTTAATTTTATTCTTTTTTTTTGTCAATTGCATTGTACATATGGATTGTGTTAAACTCAACATGTATGTTTGCTAAAAATACCCAGTGTTCAAAATACAGTCTGAAGTTAGAAGCATTCATCTCTGACTCACTGTCCTACATTATGCTACAAATTGCTACTGTTCATAAGAAATCTTGTGTTATAAACAACTGTCTTCCTAGGCCTCAGGTGACTTTTAATGAGAGCATGTATTCCCTTTGTGTATTCCCTCAAATTTCTTGCCAGGTGTTAATCTTGGCATTTTGAAAGATTTCATTTTTTAAAACTTCAAAGTATTTTGCCACATTGGCTGTATAAGAGTGTTTGCTAACTTTAAATATTTTAATATTATTTCAATATAAGTACTTGTCGTTGCATGAACCACTAGTAGAAGGAGTAATGGAAACCTCTCTCCACCTGAATTAAGTTCAATCATAAGAAGGTGCTAAATGTCACTGGACCAAATGGGCTACAGAGTACATTTTCCCGCACGATGAGTCCAAGCCTGCCTTGTCATATCACCCGAGTTTCTCTTGAAGGAAGGAATAGAACAACCATCTCTAGGAACAGAGTGAATCAGATATGAACTGTTTCCTCAAGGGAGTCATGTTCTGTAATTACCAGCAAGATTTCTAATGCTAAGAAGACTTTACAGGTGAAACTGTTGTCATTTTGCATTTTACCCAAGAAGTACCTGAGTGTTGCAATATGGATGTAAGAGTTTCTACCTCTTTAGTCAAGTCCTCTAGAAACACTGTAGATACTTTGATTTCCTCTTCTTTGTTTCCTCTCTTTTAAGAGTGTCCCTCTCAAGAGAACCCGTAAGGAGCTTCCCACATTACCCTGCCAGCAGAGCACAACTGCACCAGCTAAACCTGTGTCCTCAAGCATCTGCCTGCCCCAGTCCTTTGCAATTCATGGTGTGGCTGCACAAAGTGACACTACAAAGCCAGCTGCTGGCCCCACCATAGACCTTATTGCTATGGCAGCCCACAACAGAGAAAAACAGTAAAAGAGGAAAAAGAGTTTTCAGCCACCATTCCTCTGTAGAGCTGTTGGGAAGGTTACACCTGTGGTTAAGACAAGAGAAACCACCAAAACAATCCATTCTTCCTAATGAAAAATCACAATTGTACCATGCCAGAAATATCAGAGAATGAGAAGAGTGGCTCCATTGTGTATCTTTTCTCCATACAGTGTTTGGTGTCTTTCAAAGCTTGAAGAAATATTTTCTTCAGGAACTGCCATGTGAACCCAAGTCTCACCAACTCTTAAGCTACTTTTGAAAAGGAGACGAGGTAATACATCTTTTACTTGGGGATTAAAAAAATTATCATTAGGAGGTATCCATCTGAGTAACATAACAACTTCTGAAAATTTTACCATAAAACAAATGATATATATTTATGGGATTAGTTCAGTTCTCTTAACATACCATAGTTCTCCTGGGATATCATGAGAAATATGAATGCCATAAGGTTGTAAACAGCAAAACCTGCAATTATTGTAGAACTAAATAAAATCTTCATATGTGTGTTTACTTCCAGCATAATATGCAGTATAGCTGGTTTGTAAGTAAACAAAAGTGATGCATGTGTGTGCAATGATTCATATCCACAGCTAGATTAAAAGAAACATGAAATATGCAAATACTGCAGGAAAATATTTGCTAACAGGAATTATTTTTTTCATCTTTGGAATGAATATAGTGTATATTGATCATCATTAACCATTCATTGTTAAATAATGCAAAAAAAAACCCAAGAAAAAATCAACATATCATAATGAAACCACACTTGCATATTTTATTTGAGGCTTTTATTTCAATAGACTGGCCCTGGCAGTTAATGAATATACTTTCTTCTTATCTGAAACATTAATCTGATACTTGTTTTAGAAGTATTCGGGGGGAAATTACTCCATAATAATAAAGCTGTTGCTAGGAGGCTTGGAGAAACCTAAACCAATTTGGCTTGGAGAAATGGATAATGAGTGTCTTAGTGCTTTCTTTCTAACGTGCCCCTCGTGCTTTTACCCGAGAGCGGGAAATCAGTGAGTGGAGAATAAATCTCCATTCTGATTGTTTACAGAGCATAATGAGGGCCTCAAGCAAAGAAATGCATCATTGGCTTTGTACCTGCAGCTGAACTGCAACGCGTCCCATTTAATACCCGCCGAACACCACGCCAGACATGGAACAAAAAGCTGTCATTTTAGATGAACACATCTGCAAAGGTATAATTATTTGGAGGAAAGTTTGGAATAGTCCATCCCAGGAAATATTTCTGGTCCTTTCAGATTTTATAGCAGTGGGCTCCAATTTCAGTTCTCTCATTTTCTTTTCTCTCATTTTCTTCCTCATTAACATCTGATCCTGACATAATTTGCTGCCTTTATATTGTCTCCTCCTTATCTCAAATCCTGCATCTTTTACTTTTTCTTCAGTGCATGTCTCATTCTGGACAGGAAGACTGAGGTTTTGACAGTGCTCCCCTCCCTCCCCACTCCATAAAAAATATAGTTCTTATGCTTTCAGCTGTGATCACTCAACAGCTGTATTTTCCAAGATGAAGCCTCTCTGGGGGCTTCAGTGGCTCCCTGGCCACCTCCAGATTCCCACCCTGTATTGCTCACCATGCCTTGCCTGTGGCATGGCTTATTCTCTTTCTCACCTCAGTGACTCTGACCCTCAAATCCAAAACCTGTTTTTTCTCTCTGAGCATGTCATGTCTATGTCTGTTTCTCTACTACTCTCTCTTGGATCTCCTGTTGTTTCTCAAGGTCAAGCAGCTCTAAAATAGAACTTCTCTTATTTCTTCCTAAAATGCTTTCCCTCCCCCATTCCTCTATCACCAGTTTTCTCTGACATGTTGAAGCTCAGTATTAGGTTTGTTCTTTCTCACTTCATTCTCCTTACATTAAGACTTTCTCTAATTCTTTTTGCTTATTCTGGAATATTCAAAATAACAACCCTTTTTTACTGAGTATGTGATAAAAAATAACACTGATCCTCCCATAATTAGCATTAACCGCTCCCTATTACCCTTCTATATGCCATTTCATATAAATTTTACCCAACCTAAGGCTCACTCACCACAGCCCCCATACATCTTTCTTATAGAATTCAGACTTCCTCACCCCCATTTTTAAGATTCTTTGCAGCTTCTATCAGACAATATCTCATCTGACAACACTTCATTCCCTCTACTGTCCTCATCTCTCTCTAGATAATGCTCAAGATTTCCTTTCATATCTCTTTTCCATGGTAGTCTTCCCTCTCCAAGCAAGTTTACTTTTCCTTCCTTTCTTCTTGTATTCCTTTTCTGGATTCCTCAATCCTCTAAACCCATAAAAATTATTTTATATTAGAATCAACTATTAGGAACAAAAAAACCCAAAACAACCCCAAAACTGGTCAGAGCACGCTTCTCACTTCTGATATTTGCAAGTCAAGGGCAAGAAAGACATTTGTTGCATTTCAAAACAAGAGTACATGGCTGTTTGTCTGTCGTTGTACAAGGTATCACAAAGGATGTCTGTAAGTGGTATTACTATGCTAAATTTCCTGCAGTCAAACCCCATCAGTGAGACTTTAATTTTTCTGTTGCAACAGTAATTTTCATAAAGACTTGATCCAACAAAGTCCCTAAACACTTGCTTGTGTTCAGACTTGTGAGTGACCTCACTGTAGATACTGGAATTGCACACCTCATATACTTGCAATTAAGCATACAAACAATTGTTCTACTCAAATTGTGCTTTAAGCTAGCTTAGTGGCTTATTACATTCATTTTGCTTTCAGGGCATAAAAGAAATAATTTAAAGAAACGTATCTTGCAAGATGCTGAGTTTAGGCATAATTTTCTGGTTTCAAAATATTTTCTACTTTATTCTATTTTATTGTACAGACTGAGGAATTAGTCTTCTGACTTTTATGGAAGTTCACAGATAAAATAAAGAGTATGTTAAAAAAACATAAAATGTCCTTATATGAACACCTGGGGATGAACATTCTTGCAATTTCTTCTCTGCCTCACATGAAAAATGCCTTACCATAATGACACATTTTAAAAGTGTATTCCTATTAATGAATACTGACTTCCTCAGAAATAAAGATATGGATAAATGGATATTGAAATGTAGAAACATATGGCATAGAGCATTTATTGACGAAAAAAAGGCTCGATGTTCTTTCACAGAAACTACTCCAAGTAGTACTCCAAGTTATTATACCATTAACAGTGGTTCAAACGCTTCGAAGTCTAATTGCTTTTTGTCTGGTGCCAAACCAAAAGGTCTAACTGCATACAGAAGAGAAAAAAAGACATAATATATCTTTGGTACTAAAAAATGGATATATCCTTAAAATACCAGGCAGCATAGGAAGAGTACTTGGAATGCTGAGTAGCGTTTATATAACACATAATAAATTTTAACTTTACAAAGGAAAGAAACTTTTCTTTATAGTTAAAAGCAACTCTTTTTCACTCTTTTAAACATTTGCAAGTCAGTATTCGCCATAATAGTGAATAAACATTCAAAATTTTGTTGTGATCATAAATACTTACCCCTTCCTCGGGGAAGGGAAATTTCATGAGTTGATCATAAAATGAGTGTTCAACAAACTCACAGAGAAGCTGTAAATGCAGCTGAGACAGCTTGGCTTGAACTCTTGGATTTTATCCATTTTTTTCCTCCCAGAAGTCACCCCTTTTTGGATACCTTCCTCCATCAAATGCCACCTTTTCGGATCTTCACTACTCCTTCCACATATCCTTTTCCCGAAATTACTCTATTAAAGCATCAGAATCTCCCACTCTTCAAAATATATATCACACTGAGACAATAGCTCTCAAGGTCACTTCCCAGAATCTTTTCTATTGATTAGCATTAAAAACTCCGAGATGTCTGGCTGGATGAGTGCCTGTTAGGCTACTGCTAGCAGCCCCTGAAGTTTTAGTCTGTTTTATGGAAGAGGACATGTATAAATTTGGATCTTTTTCTTCCAGGTATCCCATTGCTACATTTAAATATCACAAAAGGTATGGGCGGGGAGCAAACCAGGGGATTTCCTCGTGTGGTGCACTGTTGAAGAAGAGCACAAAAAGCCAAGTTCTGCATGCCCTGAGTGTGCTGGATGGGAGTCAGCACAGCTCTGTGCAGCAGAGACAGTCCCTTTCATCTGTGAGATCAGAGGTTCAGCCTCTGCGCCTATCAGACCAGCGCGGCTTTTAGCAGAGATCTTTGGATTTGCGTTCCCATTTTCAAATATCTTCATCTGTGCTTGCTGCCAGCTCAGGAGCAGCTCTGGGCACTGGGAGGATGAGTGTTAAGGAAAGGTGTTGACTTCTCACACGTGTGGGGAGAGTTGCTGATGTGTGTCTTCTGCTCAGTGCAGGGAAAAGCACTGAGGGCAGTGCTCTGAGGTCAGCCTCCTGTGAGCAGGCCAATCTGCCTAGAGATACTCCTCCTCCAAAACAGATATGAAACCATTTCCCTCTTGCTGTGGTGATGAACAATGTGCTGCTTGGAATTCCTCAGTTTTTATCAGAGCGGACATTTCTGTGGTGTCACTGTACTGGGGCTTTGGGTAGGTCATATTTCTGAAGAAGAGCTGTGTATGATTCCAAAGTTCTTCTCTGTGCCTATCATACCAGAGGAAAAAGTGCTGTGCAGTTAGTTTTTCAATGTAAGGGTTAAAAGCTGCTGTCTCTATTTTCTGAGCTGGGGCCCCAGTTCCATCTATACACGTGCAAGTGACACTCATACTCACAAAACTCACTTAATTGAGGACTGAGTCATTCCCTCCTACATTCAAACCCATGCTCCCAACAGCTGGTACACAGCGTCTTTTGCAGCTTTTAGAGTTTTGGGAGGGTTTTCCTGGAATTTTCATGTATATACTGAATATTTCTTGTTAAATCATGGTCACAGTCTTCCCTAATCCTGACATTCCCTGTTTCTACTGGCAGGGCATCAATAGCTGTTTTTCCTGTTGTCAGTTCTGCTGCTGTTGTTCTTATTAAGATGCTTCTGGGAGTTTTGAGAGGTTTGATTCCTTTAGACAAAGCACCAGCATCAGCCTAGTTCCCATGGCTACCAGCTCTTCAGTCTCTACTCAATACAGACTTTCCAGCCATTCTCATTTAAAAAAAAAAAAAAAAAAAAAAAAGAAAAATAAAAATCCTTCCCTTATCTCTGGACACTGGAAGTTGAATTGCAGCTTCTGTTATTCACACTGGCAGCAAGAAATCCTAAAGAGAAAACTTAAAGAAAGACATGAGTATAAAGTCTTGCTGTGACTGTTCGATTCAAGGCTATTGCTGTCACAAATACATCTTTCAGTCCTGCACATAAATCTGTCAGGATCCATGATAAAATAACTCCTAGGATTTTTTTTTCTCATCTTTTTCGTCTAGAGGATTGAGTGGATAATTAATTTTTTTTGGTTTCCTTGAGAAAGTTTGGTTAATTTTTGGTATTCTCAAATCAAATGAGTAAAATGAACTGTTTGAACCAAAATGAGAACATTTTGTTCCCTGCTTCCACACCAAAGGACAGGCAAGCCAAAATAAAACCATTTCATTTTCAATGAGGATAATTTTAACAAATGTAAGTAATAGAAAACACAGATATAGCTCTGAAAACCATTCACAGAATAAAGTGGGAAATTTAATTTCTGTTCTCTCTTTTTCAGGCAAACCATGGTCCACTTCTCTGACCGAACAAGAGTTTTTTGCCTTATTTCAATAAGTCTTTAAGGACTTTGCACAAAACTTAACTTAGCTTTAACTGTTTTCTTCCTGCATCATATCATATTCTCTAGTGGGGTAGTTAAAGCAGGCTCGTGAAGTGCCCCTATACTGGGAGAAAATATTAAATTCAGGCTTTTCAGATGCTGAAACTATCCCAACCTATTAGCTGCTCAGTGTGGATTTCTTTACTTCTCATTTCTAAATCTAGTCATACACATGGGCAAAACTGACTGAAGTGTATAACTGGCTTTAGGATGAAGAAACTTGCACTACTATAATTCAATAAACTGTTTTTAAAACTCTCTAGTCTTCTAGAGTTTTGCCAAAAGAGCATGTAAAATTTCAGAGGAGATCCAGTCAATATATTACAGTCATGCATTAACATGTCAGACAATATCTGATGGCCCAAAATACTTGATTTGGGTATGATTTAAACAAGAACAAGTCTAGAATGTCTGTGGGTTTCACGCTGATTTACCACTACAATGTATACATTGCCCAAACTGCACAAAACTCTAGAAAACAGAAATTCTTCTGGTAGCACAGTATAAGTGACAGCTGGTTGAAACACTGCTTGAAACTGTCATTTTTCAAAAAATATAGGCCTTCTTTTGAACTATGAATTTAAATAGTAGCACTGTATATAAAATACCGTGCCTTGATTTTTTTTTTTCTCAGAACTGATGATAAGTATTAGCTGAACCAAGGAGAAGCAGCTAGATTCAGATACTAAAAATTGATTAGCTAACAGAAAATATATTTAAATTCAGTTATACTGGCAGACCTCTCTAAAGATATGGTTGCTTTTGGGACAAATATGAGGTGAAATTTCAGTGTGTAGGATTCCTATACAATTTTCAGTTTGTTCTTTGTTGGAAGAGCCTGGGTTAAATCAAAGTACTTCTCAATGTACTCAAAGTACTTCTACAGTGGTACAGCTCTGCTCCACCAAGTGTCTACTGTCATGGTAGTTTAGCTCACTGATCCCTCTGAGGGATTGTTCTCCTAGTGACAGGGATAGAAGGGCTGTCTAGTGTCTGGGTTCCCCCACACACTTCCCCTTGGCTCTCTGAAAGGGCCGCATGGCAGCATGTCAGGAATGTATACATTTGACTGGGATTTACGGATAACAAAGGACCAAGCTGGAATCGTTTCTTCATCACAGGTTTCCTGCTATGTGAGGATCAACTTTTCACCATGTGTGCGACGAGGCTGATGTTTTTGGAAGGCTTCAAATCTCCCGCATATGTGTGGTACAAGTGGTCTCTGTGCACATTGAATACACAATCGGGGTCGCTGTGGGCCATCTGTGCACCACACATGGGGAATCTGACACTTTCTATCATCATTAAGCAATATTAATGCAATACTCAGCACAGGCTTAAATAATGGTCAGAGCAACTAAAGCTAATGTAATCACAGCCATCCACACTCCTTCCATGCTGGGATCCTCTCAGAAATCTCTTCTTCCCGAAGCCGTGAGTTAAAGCAGGTTACATTTGAGCATTTGACAAATTCATCTGACCAGAGATTTGCACTTCTGGGCAATTCATCCCCTCTTGAGCAGCACATTAAAATAGGTCAGATGAACTGCTGCTTACTACTGCCTATTTCTCTCTCTTTTTTGACAGAGAGCCTAAAATGAAATCCTAAGCAGTGAACACCCACCTGCCAAAAGCCATTACAGCTGGGTGAGAACCATTGCACTAAGTGCCTTTCAAAAAGCTTTTAGCTAAAACTAGGTCCTTTTAAAATGCTTTGTGCCTTTCCAGAGCTGCCTGCCATTGCATCTGTCCTGCCTTCCGTCTGCTTGCCACTTGCAGGAGGACCTTCAGGCAAGCCCAAGGCCAGTTAGCAGGACCTAACTCCACTTCCCTACACATCCACCATCTGGCTTGTGGGACTTCTGTGGGTATACACCCAGACCTTGTGTACCTCTTCAAGGTCTCCTCAGCGCGTGTTCCCTCCCTAGACCTAATTGCTTAATTAACAGTTCCCTTCCAACCCCTGCTACCAGCACCTTGAACTGGCTGCTTAGGCACTGGCATTCTGGGGCATTCTGGGGCTAAAGGAGAGTGGATGTAGTAAAAAGCTAAAGGAGGTGAGCTGGTTTTTGCTCTTGAAACAGGGAAACCAAAAACTGTACCTTCTGATGATTAAATACATCCTACATTCATTTTAAACTACTACTTGTGATGCTATTATGTTTCCCCAAATTAAAAGGAATTTATCTTGGGGGAACTATTTTGCCTACTGTCAAACCCATGGATCTGGACCTTGGTTTGGATGTAAAAATTGTGCCAGGGACTCTTCCACCAGCTTTTTATCTGGGAGAAGTGGAAGTGAATTTTCTCTCAAAAGACAAGCATGCGTTTATATGCAACCTAAAACTTAGCTACTCTCTCAAAATGAGCATTTACACTTTTCAAATCATTAACATCGCCTTGGATACCAATTGCAGTCAACATTTAAAATGACAGCTTTTCTCAGAATTTTCATTACTGCAAGATGTAACTCAAAGTAGAACTGCCTGTAATTTCAGGCAGATCAATGAAATCCACCTTATGCTGATCTATTCAAGAACGTACTCATTGAGTACACTTGAGGAAAAACCTGTTAATTCTCCAGAATTAGGCTTCTTAAAATCTTCCAGGTACTGCAAATTAAATTTTGTTTAGTGCTGAAGAATAGACCTGTTTCCTGCTATATTTTTGAAACTCTACTATAGCCTTTCATCTTGTGAGCATGTAACTGAAGTTTCAGTTAGGGCTATTATGTGCAGTCTAATCTCTGGGCAACACAACACAATGATCTCCATGGCAAAAGAAATACTAAGAAATCAGCACAAAAAGTACTTACTACATTTCTGAAGCATCTTTAGCTGCCGAAGGTATGTTAAACATAGTCTGTTAAATCTGTTAACAACTTGCCTCCCATTAATTGTTCCCTCAAGAGTCATTGTTCTTTCATATGGTCTCTTAACAAAAATAATATACCAATAAAGTAATTAATATGTGTAATATAAGGTTTATTTATAAGATGTTCCTTCTGCAGTAAGAGATTACACTAAGTAAGCCATTCTGACATACTCCCCTCTCTGAATGTGTCATGAATAAGTAATTAAGGAGGCTTTATTTTTAGAGTATTTCATTTGAACAACACTTTCAGGCATGTGGAGTGATTATTGGTGTGTCCTATGCAGGGCCAGGAGTTGGACTTGATGATTCTGATGGATCCCTTCCAACTCAGTATATTCTCTGATTCTATGGTTGTGTACTGATAATTTCCCCTCATCTCATGAGCTTAACTCTGATGAAATTGTGTCCTATACTTAAACAGGCATGAGAAACTAAGCCTGATTAGCTGCTAGCTTCAAGGGGAGAATGTTTTCCTTTCACTGACAAATGGGATGTCAAGGCTGCTCCCCACCAGGGCCAGCAAAGCTGAACACAGGTGCATGAAGAGCAAAGAGAGCAATCCAAGAGAGGTGGTAACTCTCCATGCTCTTCAGTAGCTCCAGATGCTCCAGGAGACATTTTATTTTGTGTCTTCTGGCTGCCCCTATGTTTCACAGGGACAAGCAATCCTTTCTTATTCTTTAATCCTGTTCAGCCCCTGAACATCATGTCACTGTGGCTGGAGTGGACACTTTCCTTCTGTGACAGCCTTGAGTAAAAATGAAAGGGCTCATAAGAGCTTGGTTGGCACTCTCATATTTTTCTGCTTCCCAATCCATTCCTCTGTACAACATTAAGGCTACTCATAAATATTCTGAAACCATTTATGCACTCAAATTTTTAGTCTTCTTCAATTAATTGAGCTATATCATGATGTTTAATATGCTAACTTTGGGGAATCCACTTTTTTCCCAAATCTTTTTCTTTCTAAAGCTGGCATATATCACTCATCAATATTACCCTACAGCTCCACAATGTTTTGTACATTTACTGTGTCATACTTTAATTCAAGATCAACATCCTGCGTTGATGTTTTGCCTTAGAAGAGGGCTGACACAAAGGCACTGAACCTCCTCACTACCTGGATTGTATACACCAGAATTTATGGGGCCCCTGTGGTGTAGTGATTGACTCCCTCTTTCTCCCTTGGAGGGTACATGCACATTTGTGCTTTGATAAGTTGAAAAAAAGTGGAATTGCTCAAGAGGTTTCCAATGAGGTTTCCAAACACTTCCAGAACTGAGCATATGTTGCTCACCACCACCACCATACAGCCCTAGCTTTGCTCTACAGGCATTCACGCATTTTTATTTCTCTATTCACCATGTCTCCATGCTGGCCTATTGGTTTATTCAGCCAATGAAAAACATGGTAAATTTCAAAACTGAAAAAATTCTGTGTGGACAATTCTTGTTTTGGTCAAACTTTTCCAGATTCCAAAAATACAAGAGATTAACTTGGTTAAGGTAGAGGTGGGAACAGATTTTGCATCTCTCACATTTTGAAGATTTGTGTGATTGTTATTTTTTATTGGAATGCAAGTGTTATAAAAATGTTTGTTGAACAAGCATTTTGCCTTCTGCCTCATTGCTCTGATGGTACCTTCCACTTTACAAAGTTGTATTATATCCACTGAAATACATAAATGAAGCATAAACTAATATAGCAATGACTAAACAGCCAGGATGTGGATGCCTGAGTGATCCCATCACATATTCCCTTCTTGATTTACTGACACAGTTAGAGTCAGGCGAGATGCTGATGTTTGACCTCCATTTCATAGGACAGGGTGAACTGCTGACAGATGTTGACCTTACAGGCTTGCACGTCTGCAGTGCTTCCCTGCCATTTGCCCAAAATAGCTTTGATTAGCTCATTTTCAGATCCTGCTTCAGTGCTCCTTTTTTTTTTTTTTTACCTGGTTCTTGACAAAACACAGTACAATCAATCTGGGCATAAAAAATGCGTTCAGTTTTCAGTTAAGTGATTGGCAAACAATTGGATTTTACACACTTTTTAACATAGTATATCAGAATAAGAAAAACAAACACATCACAATGTTATTTTGTATATATTCTGCATTTTTAATAATCTTTGAGGCTCCCTCTTTTATTCCATCATGGTAATAATCTGGATTTATTTATTTTCTGGTAATGAAAGGATATTGTGTGCAAATTCTATTCCCAGACCAGCCAGATTAACAACTGTAAAACCCTTCAACCCTCTAGTTGGCAAATGATTTATTGTCGTGACATTCAAATGTGTTTTGCTTCAGCATTAATGACAGGAGTTCCAGAACTTGTCACTAAGGTGATAAATGGATCCTTAAATGTACAGCCTTGAGAAACTGGGAACAGTGCCATTTTCCCCCCTTCAATTTATTGAAAATCACCTCTCTTTACATTTACAGGAAGTAGCAACTTTTTTTTCCATCCTGTACTTATAATATATCACCATTTTGTTTATGAACAGTTAATTACTTTATTCGACCTCCTGTTATTGGGAGGGTCTGGGTTAGTACACATGAAAAGTACTCTGAAAACAGCTGTTGCAGGACTGATTTTTTTTGACCTTGAAGAAGATAACTGGAATGAATAAAGCAGCCTAATGAAATACAATAGTAGTAAAACTGCTATGGCGATGAAATTCACTGAGGGCACATTTCCTAATATGTCTGTTTTAGGCATATCTATACAAGCTTATAAAAATGAGGAAAAGAGGTTCCCAAGGACGAGTTGTTCCTATACTGAGAAAAAAACATTGACATTGCAACCTATAGCAGTTGCTAAAATACTTATGCAGATGAAAGATAACAGACTTAATAATGTTGTTATAAAATTTGGAGCTCTCTGATATTTGCAAAAGAAAGATGTGAAAAATGGTAAGTTTTACTCAAAGTGCAGAGAGAAACTGCATTTAATTTTTGTCAAAAGTTTTTACTCTGAAGATTCATATGTATTTGTGAAAAAGAACTGAGTTTAATGAATTTCTTATTTAGGATTTGGTTTCTCAAAAATGTTGGTAATGTTGTAAATTCAACAAAATGTGTTCTATTTTCAAACCAAAGCATTCAGACTGTTCATTCTATGGTGGCTGTTAATTCAGCAAACTGATTTAACTTGTAAGAAAGAAAAAAGAATTCTACAATGAAACACTTTTGTGCTGAAAGGTTTCAATTATTTCCATTCTTTCTTGTTATTAACAGTGACCAAGTTGAGAAAATTATCCTGGTTGACTGTTTGACCTTGTTTGGATGAGAAAACTGACTTTTAATAAATCCTCAGCAGTTTTCCAAGACAAAAAATCATTTTCATTCTTGCACATTAATAAAATTTTGTAATAAACTCAATCTGTTAGTATGGGTCATTTGGTATTTCGAAAATACTTTGCATTCAGATGTCCCTGATGGGTTCATACCCCTTGCTGGTGTGGGCAGTAGACAGTATGACACCAGTTGGGTATTTCACAGCTCAGACACTGCACAGCTACCCAGGCATGCTGGAAACACCCAGGTGTCAGACTGAGAGGGAAGGAGAAGGCAGGAGTGAGAATCAGTGCTGACTGCCCCAAATTCACTTCCTTGCAGCAGGGACCATGCCAGCCTCCTCAACTCACTGCTTTAGGGTGCCTAAACTGAACTGCTGTTATTCAGATGAAAATTAAGGCTTCTCTGCCAAAGAAAGCTGGAGTAAGCTCAGTGTGACTGCATCAATTGCTCTGTAAAGCTCAGTACAAAATGCCACCCAGACTAGGAACAGCTTCTGCATCTCTAGCACAGACCATCCATTACAAACCCAACAGCCCAGGCACAGCAATTAATACAGTGCCAGTAGTTTTTAAGTGTGACTGTACTTTATCACAACTCTAATGTGAAAAATTGGATGGGAACTCCTGGGAGAACAAACTTCCCCTCTCCAGTGAATCTGCAGCTCTCGTGCATAGCAATCCTCCAATATTCATGAATCTGGGAAAAGGATAAGATGAAAGCAGAAAGTGCCCTTGTATGTAAAAAGCTTAAAAATAACAGGGAAATTAATGAACTTTGATGTACTCTGAAAATGAGGAAATGTTTAAGGGGTGAAATAGAGCATTTTTTGTTAACATTTCTTCCCCATCCTTCATAACAGTAGCATAGCAATAGCTTTACTGTTGACTGTTCAATGAAGATTTATCTTCAGCTTGGACAAACTCATCAGATTCATAGCTGGTATATTTCTGAATGCCGTTTGTTCTGGAAAATGAGGGCTGGTCCTTTGTCAATTAGAGTTCCGTCTAAAACTATCTGCTATGATTCCCAGGAGCTTTATTCCATGTGAAAGGTTAAAGGTAAGTTTCCCAAGTCTTATAGGAAACACTCCTACTGTTCAATAGTGCAGGATGCAATTTAAGGTCACCATTAGGTAAGAGGAAAATATGAGTTGTTTTATACTTGAACAGAAACCACAGGCCTTGCAAAATACCAGTAAAGTTTCAGTGCTGTGAGAAAAATAGTGATGCATTTTTTATTGTTATGAAATGTCTGATAAAGGCTGGAATAGCATTCATAGTAGAGATTTAAATAAAGTTTCTATTACTCTGCTTCCTGGCATTTTATCAAATCAGATGGATGTAGACAACATATAATATTATCAACATCAATCCCACATTCAGACTCTCCAAAGCATCTGAAGACATCTTTAGGAGTGCGTGGGGCTTTTTTGCTTATTTGTCAATACCTATGGTGTAAACTGGAGACATAATGATGTTGTGAAGTAGCTCATTCTGATAACAGGAAACACCTTACCTTGCTTTTAGCCTGGGTTGCTCATTGTTGGCTCCTTTCAGGCTGACTTGCTCTGAGGTGCCTGTGAAGTGACTCGGTGTGGCCCCCAGAAAAGTTGGCTGTTGTCTTCTGCGGCCTCCTGTGACCTGTTTTCCAAAAAAAAGGGCAGGAGGAGAAGCTGTGATAAGGAGAATGGTTAAGATTGGGATCATCCACTGATACATCAGCTTGTTTAGGTATATAGTGCTAGTTATACACACTCATACCTGGCTTGGAAGGAGGGGTGATCATTGTGGAAAAGATGAGTCAAGGCGACTTAGAAGAACCAGAGGGCTGAGGAGGAATTTAGACTTCAGTTACCCAGAAGAATGACGGTAAGTGAATTTCATGCCTGTCACTGAGAAAAGTACGAACTACCCAAATATTAGAGAACTCTCAATTAACCTTATCAGCCCAGCAGAGAGGACAGGCTCTCACCATAGCGCCATTAGGGCTCTGCTGAACACAGTCAATAAAAGACAGGATATGCTGCAGAGATAAGAATGGGATGATAAACCCTGCAGAAGGTATAGTGCTGTAACCAAGTCTGCCTCCCATCTAAAATATGAAGAACAGCACTGGAGAGAGAAAAAGAGCAGGTTCAGGAAAGAGTGGTGGAAAAACTGACCTGCAAAGTGGAACTCACTACAGCAGAAGGTCAATGAAATCAGGAATTTAAAAATAATTTTAAAGTCATTATAAATAATGACAACAGTTTTGGGAAATAGCTAGAAAATCTCATGCGTAGGCTGATCTTTATTGGATCCAGCATGGACATAATGATGAGGGAAAACTAACCCACCTGCACTTACTGAGAAGTTCTTAAATCCTACATGGAAACATCTGCTGGACACAGGTTGAGAGTACTGGACTGCATTTCACATATAACAACTCCTGTAGTCGTATACTGGTTGAAAATTAGAGAGGAAAGAATGGTACTGAGTCAGTAATATAGTTGCTCATTTCTTTACCCCCCAAAACACCTAAAAATTATCTTTCAGAATTCACTTGAATTTCTATGGAAAGTTCCTGTGAACATGCCTTCTTTGTGCTTGTTCAGACATAAATCAAAAAAGAATCTTTCCATCAAAACATCAGCATGAGACCAACCCCTGAATGCTGACCTCAGAGAAATAGTCTTGTGCTGCTACAAAACGAGACACTTCTGTGTCTCTGCTCTGAATAAGTTGTTAACCTTCACCCTTTTTGCAGCATTTGCAGAAATAATCATTGCTACTTATCATTGTTACTCATTGTTTTCAAAACATGTGTGTTTTGAAATCTTCGCCTTGAGAAGATTT
The DNA here is from genome assembly GCA_013400515.1 of Erpornis zantholeuca. Lineage (NCBI taxonomy): Eukaryota > Metazoa > Chordata > Aves > Passeriformes > Timaliidae > Erpornis > Erpornis zantholeuca. The sequence continues at coordinate 30,720 of VZTN01011107.1, read as the reverse complement.
TGCAAAAATTGCATATGTACAATTAAAACTAATGGGATATGAATATACTGTAGTTAACAAGCCACAAAGACCCATTTGAAACAGGACTTTGAAGATGTGATTTGAACACTATGATACAGAGCACCTGATGAGTGAAAATCCTAGATTGAAGAAAAGACATGAAATGATAAACTATTAGAGAGGGAAGTGCTGAAGCATTTCTTCTATAGAAGTACTTTAAAATTTACTTATTTTTTAATTCCTCTCATTGTAACAAAAAGCCAAACTTCATATATTTCCAATTGATTTTCCTTTTCCAATTGATTTCCCTTTTCATGGTCCAGTGAAACTTGTCACTCCTTGTATTCAGTGCAAGTTTTGTAAAGTGCTCACATTCACAGTGCCACCCATTGTCTAAACCAGGCTGTGTTTGAACCTATGTTCTAGGGTGTGAATACCTGTGCTTGGCCAAGGGTCCTCTGACAGGGAATTGCTGAAGGTGAGCAGAACTGAAATTTCTTTGGGTTTAAGGGCCGAGGTGACCCTAGTTTGTTAATTTAGGACCAGGTTTTGTTCTGTGAGCCCAGAGGTAGCACTGGTTACTCCCTTGCATCTCAAAACTAGACCAAACAGAGGGAAAAGTAAACATGTCTCTGAGCATTTTCTAAGAGCTGTTCTAGATCTCTGCCCGCTTGTTGTGCTGCGTGTCCTGAATCTTGCCTGAGGCAGCCAGCGCTTCTCATGCACTGAGGGGTGAGCTGCAGTGTCCAAACCAGGGCAACAGATTCCTCTTAAGGAGGCAGTGAGCACTGGGCATTGCAACACCCCCGGGAGGTACAGCTGCATTCCATCCTCTAACTCAGCTGTGGAGAGCCTGAGGGCATTCTGGCACTTGAGCTTTTGAGAACTCTTTAAATAAATAGCAACAAAAGTAGAACAAGGAGTCAGCGTAGCATCACTTGCATGTTTTTACCACCCTGCTATGCAAATATTTTGTAGTTAATAAATAGTCTAATAGAAGAGAAGGAATTATAAAAGTCGTGTGGTCCAATGTCAGAAAAACCTCAGTGATTTCTGCATAGAGATTGAAACTTGCATTTGGACAGAGGAGACAGATTCGACCTTGCTGTGAAGACTTAATGTCTTCACTGCATGCAGTGGAGCACTGTTCCAGTGGCTAATTATCCACACTTGCTGCTGGGAATGTGCTATTTCTGGTTTGATTTTGTTTAGTTTCTGCTCCTATTTAATCTCCTTTTTTTTTTTCATTTTGTTTTGTTTTGTTTTGTTATGTTTTGTCTTTCTTGTTTTCTTCTCTCTTTGCAAAATTAAAGAGACAGCCATAGCCACTAATCTTTTTCTTATGTTGGCACTATTAGACTGTAACTGAATCCCTGCTTAGCCAAGTTCAGGCTGAGCACCTCAGATTTCAGAATCTACATCAGACTTTCCATAGCACAAATTATGTCTGTTGTTCTTTCTGATCTGCCTTTTGTTTGCCCTTTTCTCTTTGACACCAGGATCAAACTGTTCCTGTGCCAGACTTTGTTGTCTTGTACACAGAGGTAATACCTCTCTCTCTGCTGTAGCTGCCTATCAAGCCAAAGATGCCACTTGGCAGGATAAATGTTTTCTCTTTAGCCTATGCTGAGTTTGGTGGAGTGGTGCAGCCGTGGAAAGGGAGGGAAGGAGTGGAATTTTCTTCAGAACAATACAGGTAAAAGAGCTGCTGCTCCTTCTGGAATAAGGCTGGGGATAATCCCCTGTGTGCATGGGACAAGGTATTTTATTGCCAGTGTGTTACCGTGCCATAGGATCTGCTGCCCATGAAAACCTGGGGCAGGAGATCAGGACATCATAGCAGGTTTTGGCTGAGCAAACATGAGGATGTGTCACATGTGGTGCTGGACCTTCACAGTGTCTCTAGCTAATCTGGCCACCAGCATAACCCCAGGGATCAGAGTGTAACCAGGGAGCAAGGGAGCATCCCCCTCAGAAACTCTTCATATTAGCAGTCCTATGCCAACCTTCACTTGCTTACACCATCTCCATCTCTCATTTCCCTAGTCCCTTCCTGTCTTCCTACATCATTGCAACACACAGTTCTCATCCTTCTGACTGCTGCAGACACCCTGATTTGGACAGGGTATATCTTGCTGGACACCAGAGCTGTACTGGTGTAGATGCTGGAGGCAGCCAGGTTTTCACTGGATGAATGTCTGTGAACTTTGATAATTTTATTGAATTGTGAATGTCAGGGTTGTAAAATACATACAGTGTTTTAAGAATGTGCCTCTGGGTTAGTACCTAAAACTGCTTTCTGTCAGAATTGAGAGATCTTTTATGGTTATAGTCCTTTCACTTTCTGCACATTATTTCAGCTATATTTTTAAACAAGTGTATTCAAAATTGTTCAACAGACATTTTCTTTACACATATTTCAAACTACTGCTTATCTAAAAGAGAATTAAAAAAATGAGATATGTGCTGTTACTTATCCTCAGGTTACTTAAGTAACCTGCTATTATTTCTATTCCAGGATTGAATGAATCACATTTTTAAAAGCAGAAGGAAACATATCCAAAAGATTTCCAGATAGTCTCTGTGGTCATTAGACCTAACTACCTGGTAGCATTAGTAATTTCACTATGTGTTATCTGAATCTTTAGGCTTTGAATCATCTCTCAGTTTGGCTGTATGTTCCTAAGCCAATTTTGAAAAAGGAAATTAGGCTCCTAATTTTGAAAGCTGAATGGTATCAGAGTGAATTAGGCTCTAAAATCTGGCTTGATTCTGTTCACTGTCTGTGCCATGACTGCAAGGCACTATAAGACAGCCATGCCTTTGCAAGAATTTGTGGCTTCTTATTTTACACTGTAAAAGTTATCCTAAATACACCATATATTCAGCCATGAAATTTGCTAATGTATTTATATGCTGTTATGACTAACACAGGCATTCTTAATTAATAAGTCACAATTTCTTATTAGGTCCCTACTCACTAAGTGGCATGTGACTCAGTTGAAAGGAAATCATCAGGCAAAGCTCTGGTGAGTGCTTTAGAAATACCGTAATGGCTGCACTGCAATTAATGAAGTGTTAGAGATAATCCATTGCCATCTGTCTTTATTTTGCTAAGCCACTCAAGCAGAGACCATATTTGAAGGGAGAAAAGAAAATCCAGATCTAGAAGAATACTGCAAATGAGTATTCACCAATGTTTGTTCCAGTTCTGAGCAGCTGTTCAGTGTGATCGTGTTCATACCTCCTTTTATTCGCTATTCATGATCATTCTTGCAAAGGAGGTTTTTCTTCATACAAATACCTAATTGCGAAGGAGCACGTTGCTTTCTTCTATTCACAGTGCTTTTGGCTCTCAGAGAGGGACCAAATCAAATTCTCTGACTCCACTGGCCGACAGCCAGTGCACACAACAACCTGGGAGCAGTTCTGAGGTGAGACTTGCACAAAGGGATTTGGTACAAAAGTCCCCAGGACTCCCCGCTTCCAAACCTCGAGTGAAAGAGAGAACAAATGCAGAAATGACTGAGACTGTCAGGAAAATGGCTCACTAAACCTTTTGGCCAGCTGCAGATTTTCCTAAGCTCTAAGCTGGGCTGCAGCCCCAGGGGCTTGGAAAGGCTGGTCTGAAGGTAGGAGGCTTTTTGTCTTCTTTTTAACTGTGAGATACAATGAGGGCAACGATCTTTTCAAATGGCCATACTCATATGCATCTTTATATATACGTATGTGGTGGCAGTGCTGCATGGGGATGCAGAGGGAATTCCCTCCTATCTGCACATCTCACGAATCTTAAATGACTTTTTTTTTTCTGGTTCTGGTTCTGCTTCCCCCACTTCATCATGAAGACTCACCTCTCTGTCCTTCTTTCCCACCTTGTGTTCATCAAATACAGGTACAGTTCAATCATTAGCATACTCGCATCACTTCGAAGACATCTAAGTCTCTTTTTTTAAAAGTTTAATTAGTTTTTGTCTGCAACACTGACCTACCAATCAGTCCTATTAAACCAAACAGAAAATATATGTTAATAATAATAAGTCTACTGGTCTCTCCAGGCGATGATTTTTATGATAATGAAGCCAAAAACTGTGGTAAAATCAGAAAATGGTCAGTGAGCATCTTTAAAACAGTGTGAAAAACACTGACTTTTATGAGTGTTTATTCCACTCAGTTAAATTGTCCAAATGAAACACTGACAGTTTTATTACCTAGTGGACTGTAATAAACCAAAATTCAATATTCTTGTTTCACTACAACTATTATTTTGGAACATCTTGTAAGATTATGTTCTTCGTGTCCAGAAACATAAAAATGCAGTAATTCAAGATACACCAAACAGTTTGCCAAATAGATTTTGACAAAGGTGCTTCATCAATATTTTACTGAGAATGAAAAATGAACAGCTCCATTTTATTTATTCTCTCAGGAGCCTAGCAACATCTCACTGTGCTTCAAGGGAAAACTCAGTGCTTCTGAAATTATAAGTCTTTCATGCAATCTTTTAAGAAGGTTCCAGTGCCACACGTCCATAATTTTTCATTTATTCTTTTAATGGGACCTTTTTCTTGAATTCATCTCTGGTATATTTTTGAGTAGCAATCATAACAAAGCAGCACCTCGTCTGCACAGGTATTTATTCCTACAGAGATCTGCGTTTTTGATTTTATCTGTGTGTGAAATGAATTCTGACAGCTCAGCCTATCAGTAAAAATGAAGGCTGCTTTTACAGAATCAGTTTGCTCATGCACTCCCCAGCTAAACAGGCTACAAAAGTCTGACAGTTTCATCAGGGAGAGGAAGCCTCTGAGTCTGTTGATTTCCACTTCATAACTTAATTGTAATATTTTGTAGCCTGAAGTAGTTCAAAAAGAGGAACAAAGAATGAAGACCTCTCCTTACTTGTCGAGAGCCAAATATTCCCCCCTTTACCATTCATGAGCTTTTTATCCATGTTTGATTCCATTAAGGGAAGCATGCACACATGGCAGAGGGACAGACATTGCCTTTTACAGGCCATTGCAGAATTGTAACCTAAGTGCTCTGATGGCTTCTTGGCAGTTCCTCCTTCCTTTTAACGAGAAGCTGGGGAGAGGACACATCTCCCATTTTCCTGCAATTGGAGGTCCCTAAAGGAGACGAGGTGGAAACTTTCCTCAGCACCATGAAATGGGCTGTTCTTTGGAAACCCCACACCTGCCTACAGAGAGAATGCCAGGGCAGTGAATTCTTCTCTTTCTTATTGGCATGGGTCTTTTAGAGAAGGTAGCAGTACAGGTATGGACAGACAATTCCACTTTCTCAGCTGTCATTCAACCCTTGGCTCTCAGGTGACTCGTGTCACTGCTTTGGGTGCCAGCCAGCCCTGGTTAAGCTAGCTGGGGCTCTGTGATGACAGCTAGTAGGACTTACACTGTACCTTCCTTTCTGAAGGCCAGAAGATATCCTTTGACTGGCCTCAGTTCCATTACTGTGAGTGATTTGAATTATAATAATACCTCTAATATTTTTCATAGAAAGATGTGCAGTATGTCATAAACCTTTGGAAAGAATGAATGAACCTGTGGCTCAAAATGATCAAAACCAGCTTTTGGTGCATTATTCTGCAATGGAGATTTGCCTGCAGCCTCTTTTTCTGTAGCATTTCTCTTTATATGTTTTCTCAGCATCAGTTGTTGGTCATTCCATCACAGAAGAGAGTTGTCATTTGCAACATGTGATAATGCTGCAAGCACACGTAAAGCATCTTAGATCATAGAGATTTTCTCAGAAGTGACTGATAATCCAAGAGATGAACTGACAGGGAGATAGTTGATGTAGAAGTAAGGCCTTGACATAAATCTTTCAAGGGAAAGGGAATAGCTGGTTAAAGAAAATGAAAAAAAGAATGTCAAATATTCAGGAAGCTGGATAAAAGTCTAGGTTCCAATGCACTTGCACTTCCAGAATACCTACTCTGAGAGGACAGTAAAAGTAAATCAGAGCATCTGTTCTCCCAGCATTCATGTTTCACTACTGTTTAGGTGTATGTTCCTGGTTTGACAGGGTCAGCAGTTCGTTTCATCTAAATGCATGTTTGTCTCCTTAAATGATCTTTCAGATCATGTTTACTTGTTTACTTCAGTCCTTGGATGCGGATTTACCCAGTGAAAACTGGCTGCTGTGCATTTTGATGTTACAAGATGCAGAGCTCTGCACATCCCTGTATCTGAGGGCACAGTTAAGCCCTCAGAACAGCTGAATTGTGTCTTTGTACAACAGGGGATTTGATAATTGGGCAGATGAAGCATGAAGGAATGAAGCTAGAGAGCTGGTGGCACAAATTCCAGCCCGAATCCCACAAATTGCATTGTAAGAATGATTTTTTTGTCTTTAAAACATCTTTATAGCAGGGCTGTAATGGAGATAAAGCAAATGTTATTTACTGCTGTAGTATCATTCAAATGTCATTCTTTAGAAGCATGCTCACAAGCAGGCACAGGGCAGCAGTTGAGTCATTGTGCTGTCTGCATTTGTAGCTGTTCCCACTAAACTGAATCCCAAGGCCACTCAGTGCCTGCATGACACGGAGCAGGGTCATGTCAGAAACATATCCTGTTGTGTTTGGGGTGCAGTTAGGGATAATAATAAGTTGGCTTATAGTTTAAATCAGCAATGATTACATGTGTCTCTGCCAGATATGTAGAAAAAAACATCTGTAATGTTCATGTCAGTTTTGCATCCAGATTCCTTAGTCAGTTGTGCATGGGAAAAGGAAGTATTTTGGAATACTGCCAACACATGGATATTGGGTTATTACTTTAATTGACTGCATCAGCAAATGCACAGAAGTATCACTTACCAGACAAGTTTCTCTTGGTTAGTCTCTGATAGTGGATTTCTGTTCACATAAATGGAGTTTCTAGAGCTTCCTAAGGAAAGAAATATGAGAAATAGACATCCCATTTATCATCCTTAGGCCAGTGGGAACACTGAATATTTTAACTAAGTTTTGACAAATTGTGTGTAAGTTGGTGATCTAGGAATGAAGTTCTGGAAACCATTGGCTATACATTTGTAAAAACAAGTAGGAAATTTAATATGTTAGGAGCCAGATGGAAGGAGTATGCCGGTGTCGTGCAGAGAGAAACTTACACTTGAGGCAGGGAATAAACTCTAGTTATAATTACAAAAAAAATTTTGGCTGCACTGGAGGATGTTTTGTCATTGATTTCAGAGAGAATAGAATTTCATCCAGAGCATGTAGGAGTGAACAGTGTTTGTTGGGATCATATCTTCAAGACAGATGCATGTATAAACTAACGGACAGATGCCCCAGAGAGAGCAGTAACAGTTAGGAATAAAATTACTTTTTTCCCTGAACAATGAACTTTTTGTATGGTTTTGTAATGGCATTTTTTCACTCTGCGGGGCAATTTGTGAAAATATGTTTTGTTCCTTCTCCTTCTTTAAATTTGATGTTTTCAAGCTGGTTTATGTGAAAGGAAAAGAGAATGCAATCCTTAGGTAAGCACTTGCTGCTCCAAGAGAACAGCTTTTGGCATTTGCCTTATGCATGAATGTAGTGGCACTGAGTGCCAATCTCTAGAAAAGAGGTTTCACATCAGCTCAAAAACTGACAGTACTGTGTATGTTGATGCCAGCTTTGTGCAGGGCTGTGATCTCTCCCTGGCTCTGTAGAAGAAGCACCACACTGCCCCTTCTTTCCAGACCTGTCAGCTGGTCCTAAGGGCACACTTCTGTTAGCTGAGCCTTCCCATGGCACTCTGCTAAAAAAAGCTGCTACTAGTTCCAGACCTGAGATCTCCACGCAATACAAAAACCTCTGGTTTAAAACCTGTAAGGAAGCATTCTTCTTTTACTTGTTGTGCAGAGTTATTGTGCAGAAAGCAAGGCTGCAAAAGGAACTATGTGGACACAGAACATATTCTGCCAGTGGCAAAACAGGCATTATGAATTTCACTGAAGTATAGACCAAAGTTTGTTTTTAGCAGAGGGGAAAGCACTAAGGGTACATTCTACTCATTCGAGATTTACCTGGGGTCCCAGAGCTTCATAGAGGTGAAATGACAACTGTTCTGCGATGCCAGTGCTTAAAGGACAGTCTTTGCCCTGGGTGACACCTTATGAAGGGGATGTTATCTTAGCTGGACATTATCAGCTGTGTAAACTCAAGACTTGAAAAATTCCCTCTTCAAAGTGCATCACTAAAATTTGAGGAAATCTGGTGTCTCCTGAAACACTTTGGCAAATCTGCAAAGTTTTCAACTTTCCTGCTTCCATCTTCATCCTGGAAAATCAAGCATGGGGTAAAAGATATTTTTTTTTAAATACTTGATATTATAGGGTTTAGAATGCAGAAATTCAAGGAACGTGGAAAATAAATGAAAGAACTGATCTGACTGCCAGAACCTCAGCCAAGATTCAGTGCAGCTGTGGCTCAGCAAGGGCAGATGGGTCAGGAAGTCTCTGTATCATCCATATTGGTCTGGCTGTTCCGAATATCAATTCTGCTCATTGCTGTTGGATTATACACTGAGGAGAAGAAGAAAATTAACTTGCTCTCTGGAATGCAAGATGAGAAATAGTTTTGCTGCCCAGCCTCACATTTTTGAACTATGATTCTGCTGATATCAGCAGCTGTCTGCTGAATCATCCTTCTCTTTTGCTGGTGCCTTTGTCCTTTTTAAAGAAGAATAACCACAGTGAAACAAGATGGAGTAAAATACAGCTGAACTTCAAAGGGATTACTGCACCAGGGACTAGAGATCCACAAAAAGACACAGTAAAGAAACTCACTAATGTAATGTTAATATAACAGGGAACAGCAATGGTTTTAACTGTGATCCCATACAGTGGAGTGAGACTTATTCATACAGAAAAGTTCAGAAGGGTGGATTTTTTGTAGGTTTTGGTTTCCACCCTAATTTTCAGGTGATATGTGGCTTTACTAAAATTGGTGTCAGCTTTACTGCTGGGCATAGAGGAATCTCAGGTTGGATCTGTAATATGTATGTGTCACACTTCAGTCTTTGGAGGAGTTCTTTATACACAATGAACACAAACAGATTTGGCTGTTCTGAAACGTGAGTTTCAATTGTTTTGATAAAAATATTCCAACCAAAGATAGAAAGGGAAGCTCCAGAACAGCACAAAAATGGTAACACACACACATAGACACAGACACAGACACACACACACACAAATGCTTCCAAGCTTTCTGTTACAGTGCCAAACCTTGGCAGCAGCATATTATTAGCTTGTTTTTCAGACTTTCTGGTCTAATTTTTGTCTCTTTCCTAACAGAATAATTTCACTGACTTTAACAGATATCGTCCTCACTTTTCCAAGAAGGATACCACATATAGGCTGGAGAAATACATGTAACTTAATGAGACAAATAAATTTCCAGATGTTTTTCTGCTTTCAGTGAAAAATTGGGGGTTTAGTCTTGCCTGTCTAAACATAACAGTAAAGATTTGTTTGCTTTCACAAATGAATAATATTCCAGATTATCTTCTGTGGGTTTCAGTTGCTATTTCTGCATATATGTATATTTTCTTCTGTCCTAAATTTTCTATTTTTTTCAATAAATAGAAAACTACAATAAATATTACTGGCACTGTTTATTAAAGTTTACAAAAGGGTTTAATCCATATCATAGTTTTAAGACAAATTTTCCATTTAGAATTAGTATAGTATGACTGAAAACAGATAACAAAATATAATGTCTAGAGCTGCTATGTATTTATCACAGCTGAGGAAATGAACTTTTATATTATCACTTCAATGAATTAGCACTTCTCCTAATGGAAAACTCGGTTTAAAAAAAAGTCTTCTCTTGTTTCATTTTTTGTTTTTGTGTTTTGCTTTCTTTTGGTTTGTGTTTGGTTTGGTTGGGTTTTTTGTTGTTTTTGTTGGGGTTTTTTTGTGGGTTACTTTAGATAAAATATCTGTATTTCAGGATTTTGGGTGCAATCATCTTCCCCCAGCCTTTGATAATACTGTTTGTATGGCAGGAGAAGTGCTCATAACTAGGTTTTGTTTAGTGCTGTGAGTGAGCACTTGGCCCTGAGCCTCCCTGGGACATGTTTCTCCAAAAGCTGATTGAGGAAGGCAAAGTTGGACTTCTGCTCTGAATCTCTCTCCCAAAAGCCCATCCTTCTCTGTTGATACCAAGATAATTCCAGGTGCATTTTCCAGGGGAATATTAGCAAATGGAGAAGCTGCTTAATATTCATGTATTTTAGGGTGGTGTCCTGGTCAGCTTCTGGAATGTAATAAGGTTATGCAGAAAAGCTCTAGAAAGCCCTGGCTGATGAGTGCAAGACTGAGAGGAACAATTCTAGTGGGATGGCCCCAGGGTGACCCAGGGCAGCTCAATAAGCCAGCAAACCCCTACCCTGTTTTTTCCCTTAGTTTTCTGCTGATTCAGGGAGCTGAATCATCTCCCTGGCAGGTCAGAGCAAGGTGAGAATGGAGAGGAGAAGGAAGAAGAGGAAGAACCTGGCCCCTTCAGCAACACATCTTCCAACTGGGCTCAGCCTGCTCCACCAATCACCTTTTGGCTCAATTCCCATGAAATACTGAGGTAAATTTAGAACAACTGTTTGTCACTCAAGACTTACTCATTCACCACCTCCACATGTCAGTGAAGAACAGTTTATGCATGCAGAATTTCCAATCACTTCATACGTACTTCAACACTAATATTCACATGCCTGCACCTTGGGTTTACTCCTGCTCAACAAGAAACAGATTCTCAGTCCCTGTCAGGTATGCAATTTTTCTGTGTGGGTACGCTGTTCAATGTGGTCCATTCAGCAGGAACTAGTTCATTTACTTGTGAGTTAATCCGGAAAACCTCTGTGGCAGTCTGAAACAAAGAGGGATTGATGAAAAAACAGACACAGCAGTCATTTATTTGGTGATGTGGTCTGAATAAGAGACGAACAGTAATGGGTTATTTAAACAAGCCTGCTTTATTGTCTTTGTGCTGACAAGATTCTGTGACATTACAGAAGGAGATCATCAAAAGGTCCAGTAAAGTTCCCTGCCCTTTAGTGCAAAATTTCTCCAATTTCCTCCAGGCAAAAGCAATCTGCTGACTCGTGGCATCTGCCCTGTGCTGCACAGGCTCTTTTAGGGTGAATGAAGTTGTGCTTCCTTCCACATTTAACAAAGGGAAGTGAAGGAAGTATTGCTTGCCGGATGTATATGCATGTGCTTATAAATAACACTACACACACATGCACATACATATACTGGGGTATGTGCATGTGTGTGTGACTGTATGCATTACATATATATACAGAGAAACATGCTTAGAAGTACATATAGGCAAAAAATCCCTAAAACTTTTAAACTAGACATGCAAATTATGGCTTAGAGCTGATGGAAGCAGCCAGGCAGGAAGTGAGTTGATACATTTCTGCTACTGTAATCTCTCTTTAGGTCAAGTACTCTGGCAGCAGGAAAAACATTGCCTCATCAGCCTGTATCTGCAAACAGCAAATACATCCTGGTGGATGCCATCTGCCCCCTTATTGTGACTTAGGCACACAGGATGGGTAATGCCAGAATGTGTTAGTGGGGCTGTCCTGTCCAAGGCAAGTGAAGATGCTCAGTATTTGATATGTGGAACAGCTGGAGATATGGCAGAGAGGACCAACAGAGATCCAGAAAACATGACCTGTGAGGAAACATTAAAAGACTTGAACTTGTTTATCCTAAAGAGGAAAAGATTAAGGAGGAGACAGAATAACAGCCTTTAAGTAAAGATGAAAAGACAAAAGGAATAAATTGTCTCTAGAACCATGATGAATCAGATAAGGGGGAATAAAATCAGATTTTTTTCAAGGGAGATTCAGATCAGAGACTATGAAAAGTTTCTGCAGAGAGCGAGTACATATGCACACGTGGAGGAGATGTGACTGCCAGCACTGAGGTCTGCAAGAATAAAGCAGAAGAGAAACTGTCTTGAGGGGCCTAGATTATTGTTTTCTGCAGAGGGCTGGAATTCTTAAGGCTCCTGCCCAGCTCATTTTCTGACTTTTTGGTAATTTTCAAGCTATTTTATCTAGTCCAATGATTTCTGACTAGAAAATTGAATCAGTATGTATCAGGCACCCTTGGGATATGCTAGGGAAAGACTAAGACATCTGAAGATTATGCATCTGCTACACAAGTGTGACATGCCCAGACAAGGAGAACACAGACCATGAATGAATCTTTTTGGTATATTATATATGATAGAGACATTGAAAATTGGCTTTGTGTGCACATGGAATGGAGAGAAATGCTCCTTTATTTCCCAAAACACAGAGAAATGCATTAAAACAAATGTTCTGAGTTAGGATTAAGCTTGAAAAATCCAGGAAACTGAGAGTTAAACTCCTCACTCTTTCCCACAAGTGAAAGCTGTTGTGCTTGGTCCCTGATGCATAGCTTGAATTTTTGCATAGTTTAGTTAATTTAGAGGATTTAGGAAGGCTTGCTATAAATATTACATAACAGTAACATTCTGTTGTATCAAGAATGAATACCAAGGACTTTATCAGAGGCAGGAGACGAAGTTTGAATCATGACAAGGGGGTACGTAGAAAATGATGTTGAAATAGATGTAGAAGCAGTTCAAGCATACTAATATATGCTAATTTTTTTTATCTTCAATTCAGCTTGCTTTCTCCTGACCCCCTTTCCCAAACTATGTTGCAAAACCAGAAAACCAAGTACTGCATAATACTTCTTGGACTTTCTTGGATACATTAACTCAAAGACTCCCTGTGACTTCAGTGGATTTGAATCTTATGAATGCCTGATTGCAGTGCGTGGTGATAACGCAACCAGCAACATAATTTATGTTCATAGTTTTGGAGGAGGGAGAGAAATCATAGAATATACTTCTTTGAATAGCAGAACGTTACTTTGTCATAGCATTTCACCTTTTCAACACCACCGTCTGTCACATTTTGAAAAACCCAGATAAAGTAGCATAGGGGATGAGGCTTATACACACAAATGACAATACCCATCAACTCTTTTCCCCCAGCATGCCCCCAGATTGCTCACGAGGTTGGCCTGCTATCCTTGGAACTTTCCAGTCAAAGATTTTGCAGAAAAAATGTAATCGTTAGAAATAAAAGCAAGCAAGGATTGTGAACAGGCAGAAAGAGAACAAGGGTGAAAGTGACTCTTTAAGAACAAGACTGCTAGCAGCAGGACAGGTGGAAGCCAGTGAACATTAGATGTGGTCTCCAGACATAGAACTGTATTTAGGGATTGTCAGAGGCACTGATTGAGAGACCCAGATCCCAGATGCTACAGGTGTGAGCCTGCAGGGAATGGTTTGCCACCATCAGAGGGATCGGCCAGAAGCTAAGACCAGCCCCAAAGTACACTGTGCCCTCTCTGACTGTCCTCTAGCAGGCAGAGCTGGGTGCTGGTAACAGGGTCCATCAACAGCATACCACCCCCCTCTCCCCTCCCCAAAAAGTGATAATCTAGGATCCATCCAGGGACCAAAGACAGGACTGAAAACAAGGTTACTACACAGATCCAAGGCCTGTCCATGAGTCTGGGCCAAAGGCAACAGCTGGACCAAGCCTGAGCTGAAATGGCTTTCCTGAGCCCAAGGAGAGAGGTGGGATAGTACCTTGATGGTCACAACCCACTTGGTACTGTGATCTGGTGACCAAAACTTAGGGTTTTATACAGCACTGTTCTGCTGTATGAAACAACCAGAGAGATATATAGGCCAGTCTTGAGGAAAGTTAGCAAAATGGAAATTCGTCTGTTGGGAATAATATGATTTCCAGGTGGACTTTATTAGTTATTTGATCATCCATCATTTAAAACCATTTCCTTTCCTAAGGAGCACACTTTGAACAGTTATGTTAGACAATGTCACTTAATAGATCCCATTTTTAGAACTCAAATCTTGCCCAGTTACAGACAAGTTTGTATTGGCAGGAGCCTGTTACTGTGCAGTGTAAAAAGGGATAAAAAGGGAGGGCATGGATTACTGGAAAGGTTAATATGTAAGAAAGAAGTAGCCCCTGCTACTTCAAATGCTTCAAATTTCTTGCCCCAGTTCTGGCCTGAGAGAATGGCAGAGAAAGGAAAATATCACAAAAAAGCTACAGGTAGCGGATTTTGAGTTGTATCTGGACTAAACATACCTAGACAGTGTTTTCTTAGTTCTTTCCACTTGTTTGAACCAAGCTGTGATCCTGTGAACTTTTCTGAGCATCAAAGGTCAAACCAAATCCAAGATTATTAAGTGATATGCATATCCTTTAACCTGACAGAGCAAAATCAGGTTTGGTTTGGCTACTTAGAGCTATGAATCAAGCTAAAACAAGCATTGTTTGTTTCCTGGTTGCAGAAGTCAGAAGGTAGCACATGCTCTTGCACAGAAAGTCAAGCACCACTCCTGCCTTTGTGTTTTTGGTGCCAGCTGATGCCAAGCAGGCACCAGCCTTTACCCCTACAAAATTCTCATCTTGGTGAAAGTCCATAAGACAATTCAAGATTCTTTCTCCTGTGGTTGCAAGAATCACAAAAGTGATTCTCCAAACTGCAGATAAGTTGGTAGAAGAGAGGTTATCTGAATTGTGAGTAGAAAGAACTGAGCTGGGGTTTGGTACGTCCTATGCAATAAATATTTACATGGCTCATTCTGTTCTCAGCCAGGAAATTGAATGCTGTGGCCCAAGTTGTTGGGTTTTTTTAGTTTTTTTTCACAGTGACAAAACACTTGCAAGGTGGGTTAGATGATAATTTTGGGCACTGCTGAGACCCCAGCAATCTGCTGAGGTTTTTGCTGAAGCTGTGAGTTCAGCAGTTGGAATCTTCAAAGACATATGTATTATAGCTCTGGCTGGTATAAACCTTCCATCTTCTGTGAACTGTGGCTAACAGTGTAAAATTAGATGGGAAAGGTTGTGTTGTTGGCATTCCATGGAGAAGTCTTAGCAGGGCTATAGCTCCTGGTTCTGCAACCTCCTCATGTCCCTAGTACAGTAGCAGAAACCTTCCATGTCACAGAGCTTAACTGTGGTCATCACAGCCTTGAGGACCATGAAGAGACAGAGGTAAGGGTGTTGTAGAGGAATTAGCATCCTCAGAGATTACCTTCTGCTGGAGTTCCCCAAAGGGCCAAATGGGAACAACATCTCACCCAGTTCTCCTCCAGGTCCAAGCTTTCCTCTGCATTAGTCAGGAGGAACAATGGAGTCCAGTTGTAGTAAAAGAACAATATTTCAGGAATAGTTGAGCCCTTTTTATTCCAAAGGAAAATCTGTAGGGAGGAAAGTTTCTTTCAACACACAGGATGTGATGTTGCATTTCTGGCATTCCCATAAAGATATGTTTTTCTGATTCAGCTAAAAGTGTCTGGTACCTATTTCATCAGAATTCTCTCTTAAATAAATCACAGGGAGAAAACCTCTGAAGAACAAGCACAAACTGTCAGCACATCTCTGACATTGAGACACTGCTACGTGTTCCACACTTTCCTGTCCATAGCAGACTGCGAATGGATAAGGAACAAGCATTTGGGTTGGGTTCAGAAGCATGCCTTACAAAAAAAAAAGTACCTGTAAGATCACAGAGCTCTTGTTTGTTTGTGCTGAAGGAGATGGAAACAACACGTCTCTCTGAGGAAGCAAAAAATCTGTTTCACACCAGTGGCAAAAGCTGTCACCTCCCCTAGTAGGTGAGGGCACCTAGGGATGCTACAGGACAACAGCCTGTTCACACCTCCTGGGCTGGAGCTCTATGCTGGTGACAGAGTGCTTGCTGGAAAATTCAGCAGATCCCACTGTCTGTTTTCATGCTGTTTTTCCTCACTGTTTATTCCTTGGCTTTTCAGCAGGTTCCATGGGCATCAGAGCACGTGCTTGCCTGGCTCTCACTGACAGTGTCTGCAAACTATGTCTGAACTACAGTGAAGCTGGGTGGCTGCTGGCTGGCTCCTGGCCTCAGTAGCCACTGCCACTGCACTCCAAGCTTCCTGGCCCTCAATCCTCCTCACCTGGATGGGATTATGCACTGTGTTCCCAGTACTTCACGTATTGCTCTCTGGGTTGTTGTCTTTGTTTGAAAGACAGGTCTGCTAAGGAAAGCAGAAACCTCCCTTGGAATAGAAAATGCAACCCCCTCCCCTCCGAATTATTATAATTTTGAAATCAAGGGCTTTCAAGCAGAGATATGGGAAATGGGAATAACAGTTCTTTACTAATGATTATATAAACACATATATAAAGCAAGGCAAACAAACAGCAGTAACCCTGGTGGTGATACCAAACAGAGCAGAGTCCGGTGCAGCCTCGCTGGGCTGTCAGGCAGCGATGTTCCCCCGCGGCTGCAGGGGGCGCTCCGGAGCGAGCTCGGCCCTCACAGGAATGGCGGCGGCAGAGAGTAAACTCACAACCCCCTGGGGCAGCGGGGAAGGACCCTCGGGGACAGGAGGCTGGAGCAGGAGAGATGGATCCAAATCCCGGGCTGTAGATGAGATGTATCCAACTCCGGAGCTGCAGCGGGGTCTCAGGAGGTCTCAGCAGGCAGGGCGCTGGAGCTACAGTGTAGCAGAAAGCGGCAGCGGCAGGAAAAAGCCGAGACCGAAGCAGGAGTGATGGCTGTGCCAGAAAATGGCTGAAGCAGCAAAGGCGGCAGGGGCAGCAGAGGACTGGCAAAAAGAGCAGAGGAGCGGCAGGGCAGAGCAGCCTCTCTCTCCTTGAGATGCCAGCGAAACTGCAGCCAGGCTGTATCTCGCTCCCCTTTGCCAGTTCCAGTCCCGCCCAGTTCTAGTTTCTGCTCAATGAGAACAGCTCCAGGCAAAAAGGAGGGCCGGGCCCTTCTCTGTGGCCATGTCCCTTTGTTTCTCTTAAGTACCCAGCTATTTGTTCCCTAGCAACCAAACATGGGGAAAAATTCCTTTAAGAGAGGAGAGGAAAAAAGGAAAGAATGGGGAGCTTCTCAAACTCCAACAGTTGTGTCTCTAGCTCTTCTGATAGCAGCTGAACAATTTACTGACAGGAAGGTCACCAGTCTGGGGTGGCAGAAGGGGTAGGGAGAAACGGCGTTTATTTCCAATGTCCCAGGTCACTCTACTCTTTCTTCCCTAACCTCATGCTCAGCATACATTTTGTGGCCAAGGGTAGCAGTTTTGTATTATCCTCTGCTTTAATTTTGAATTGGGCTGGGGTTGAAATCACCTCCTCCCCAGACGTTTCCTAATCCTGTATTTCTGTGATGGCTCTGAACATAGCACCTCTTGCTATAACCAGCATCAGATACCCTGGGGAAAACTTTCAAGTCTTAAAACTCCTGAGGCAAAGATGATTACTTTATGATTAGAGAGTAAGTGGTGCAGTCCAGAGTATAAAAGTATTGACAGAGACGGTGACTCAAGGCTTAAATTTGAAGCTCACTTTGATGACCTGGAGCAAGTCTCTGGCTTCATTTTTTTCACCTCTTGAAGTGTGTAAACTTAATAGTCTCTTCCAATGTGTTTGCCCAGACAGACTCTACCAGATCTTTTTTTTCTCTTTGTAAATCATGTAAGTATCATTGTAATGCAAAATCAAATAATTTTATAAAACCAGAAGATACCCCAGCAATCAACAGGTCACCATACACAGTAATAAAGAAAAGAATAAATATTTGAAGAAGGTGAACAATGTTAAGTTGAATTTGCCTCCATTTGTACTTCTCCTTTGGGACTATGATACAAGATTCTTGTTCCTTACTTGAAGAGGTAGACTATTTTAAGGAGTTTGAGTGCAAAAAGCCTGACTTTCTGGCATTACATGTCAAATGTCACCTCAGAATTTGACAGTGTGAAGCCATGAGTAGTTACAGCTGGAATATTTCACAGCACAGCAGTCATAAAGTTATTCCTTAATGGTGGAAAGTTAGATGAATGAAAACATTTAAAAATATTAATGTTCCTGCATATTGTGGATCCCTCTTTCCTGCGGCTGAAGGCAAAGTAAGGACAAATAAGAACATATGCTGCTGTTTCTCGTTTGAATTTATTTTACCAACATCCCTTGAAAAGCCTAGTCATTTCCAAGAAGGTCGTAGGTGGAACTCAAGACAGAAATCAAAATTACTTTGACAGTCTAGGAAAATCCTGTTGAAGTATCTAATTTTCCCCGTGTGTTTAATGCCGTTTTCACAGTTCTTTACAAGCCT
This sequence comes from Erpornis zantholeuca, assembly GCA_013400515.1. Taxonomy (NCBI): domain Eukaryota; kingdom Metazoa; phylum Chordata; class Aves; order Passeriformes; family Timaliidae; genus Erpornis; species Erpornis zantholeuca. The sequence goes on along the minus strand of VZTN01011107.1, from coordinate 12,519 downwards.
TATAACCTCATAGTACCTTTCTGTCCTCTCCACCAGTGTATAATTAAAAGGCCATCAAGCTCTCATTGGCTGTGACTGTCAGATGTCCTTTTAAACACATCGCTGCTGTGTAACAAGACCTTACACTGCATTCCTTCCTTGAAATATTTTTCCTATTTTTTTTATATATTTCTGCCAGTAAGTGTGTCAGCATTCAGCCAGTGTGCTGGAGGGCAAAATGCTAGCTGGAGCTTTTTTTGTATCAAGTGGTACTTCCCAAAAGGAAAAATAGCCAGAACAACAGAAGAGCTTGCATGCATTATGTTGTGAAGGGCTGTATCAACTTGACTTCCACTTTCATACCGTATTTTGCTGGCCGAACTGTTCTTTGAATGGAAATGCTTAAGGACTTTTACTCCCATTTAGCAGCTCGTCCTCTTGAAAAGCCACTGAAATCTAAAGCTCAACTGGGTATACAATGAGGCTGCCTGACATGCCCAAATGACCTTTTGGATTGTAATAAAGGATTTTTAAATGTTCCAATTTCTTATGAGGGTGACCAATCTACTGTGAAAAAAAGAAAAAAGAAAGGTGAGATCAAATGGCAACTATACAGAGTTTAGCAAGGATTCTGCAAAGACTGCCTAAAGTCCCGTGGGTACACTTCAAAAGCCCTTGAAACACGCCCGTGTCCCCTCAGCCCATCTTAACAGCCTGCTGTAGTGCTCTTTCAGTGCATATCTTATGATAGCCTCTATTTGGCTGAGAAATAGAAATAGAAAACTTTGGTCCACTTGTTGGAAAAAAAAGAACAACAAACAAGCACAGAGAAAACTGAGAAAGCCCAGAGAGTAAAAGGCATTTAGGGACAGACTCTGGACTTTTTCAAGTAATTAGGAAGTAAAAAAAAAAAAAAGGTAGAGCTTTGTCATGAGATGCTGCACTTACAAGGATTAAGCAGCTGACTGTACATCTTTATACCAGTAAAGAAGAGAGAGAAAGAAAGAAAACAGTATCTGTTCCAGTAATTCCCCCAGGACTTTGTCTCTTTCATAGATGTTTTGGTCTCAAGGATTGTTTTTCTGTTTTTTGTTCCACTCTCCCTTTAGCCACTAAATGAACTGGTGACAACAAACTAAACAGTGCATAAAGGCTGAGTACCGAATCTGTTAAAACATCCAGCAGATAACAGGATGGGATAGAGTTCCAGCCTCAACTGCATCACCCTGAAAAGCATAACCAAGTAGTAACTTGTTTCTGGCATTTTCTGTTTTAGAGGAGCTCAACTTTGTATCTTTGATGCTAACACCCTATTTGATTTAAATAACAATATGGAAATAAACATCATATTGAGAGGGAGAATGGGTAGGAGATCAAATGCATTAGCATACAAGGCGTATCTAGTGCACTCATCATCATATAATATATACCATGAGTTAAATTCTCTCCTCAGATACAATGGCACAAATCCAGATCAATTTTATTGGCTTTGATAGAATTAATCTATGGATTCACCATAATGAACGAGGGGAGGGAGAACATTTCTATGCAACAGCTTCTTATGGAAATTGCCTCTAGTTTTTGTGTTCTTTAATCAAAATCTTCTGTGAACGAACAAATTCCAAGCCATTTCTATCAAAAGCCTTTAAAAGTCTTGTTGCTTGTTTGCTTGTAATCAAACAATTCATCAGGAAACCAGCAGATAATGAGAAAACCTAGTGCAGGAGGAAAAAGTGTTTTACAGCAGTAACAAATAGACTTGGGGAATATATCTTACTGATGGCTGCTACCCTGCTCCTGCTCTGAAGAATTCTTGCCATGACCCTCAGGGGCAGTTTCTCTAGAGCTGGGTGTTGTGCAGCACTCAGAAGAACACCTTCTTCTTCCATATCTAAGGTGTTTTTTAGCTCTCCCTCCAAGTGAAACCAGTCTCAGATACCATTTGTGATGCTTCAAGTGCTGCAAACACAGCTCAGGCCTTTCTCTGACCTTCCAGGGAGGGCTCCTCCAGCATATGGCAATAATTTGAGTTCTCCAGATGTTCTCAGGTCCAGATGAACCCGCAGGCAGCTCTCGCCTAGTACCAGCTGATAGGGGCTGCAGTGGGAATGGCTGCCTGGAGTAGGGAGAGCAGATAACAACCTCCACAGCTGCTCTGCACATCCAGGGTGAGGAAAGGGAGGGATGAAGAAGGCGGATGAGATGAGGGGGGAGCTGAACCCAACCATTCTGCTCTGATTTTGATGGTGATATATTGCAATCTGAATTCAAACACTGATGGTATTTTGACAGTTCTGCATTTCTTGGTCACTAGGGGAAAGTTTGCACATGAAAATTCAGTTTAGTAGAATTTGCAAAGGACTTCAGATTAGTAAATGAACTCTGTATGTGCTTATTTAATTAATGTCGTGAACATGAACATGAACTAAGAGATGATGTTTAGAAAAACAGTAATTAGAGTTGTGGATATACAGGTAAATGATGTAATTAATTCCAGATTAAGTTTTTCAAGTGAAAATTTCAGTAACTGTGAACAGTTACCCTCTGTTTCTTCATGTAGCTTTACTTAGGGAAAGATTGGAAGAGAGACAAGCTATCTTCCTTGTCACTAAGACTGTGCTGATTTTACCTTCTGCTGACCCAGGGTGCACAAGAACCAATTTAAATCCTCCCTCAGCTTTAAGGGAAGTGAGCTGGTATCTCTTATAAAAGTGACCTTATCACAGCATTACTGGTGTGTTGCTGAGAAATTCCCAGCACTGCCATCATGTCTGCTCCTAAGCCTGTTCAGATAACTTGAGAGCTGCGCTACTGTTGTATTCCAGCAAAAAGAGAAGCAGAACAAGAGGTAAGGCTGCAGAATGGAATTAGATGCTGGTTCATTACTGGAGAAGTGGTTTGGGGTTTTTTTGATTAAAGTAGTAACAGTCTTCAGTAACTAGAAAATTTCTTCATATTAAAAAAAAGCCAGACTTTAAATTCTTAATCTGAACTACCAAGATGGAGGTTGTAATGTTCCCTGTTTACATACCCAGGTTTGTTAAGTGTTAAAGACCAGCTGATTTAATCTGAAAAAATGCTGATTGTTTCATGAGTTTTGGCTCACAATTAATTTTATTTTTCTCTGAGAAATGACCCTTCTAAGAAAAAGATTTTCAATCTTTTTGTGCCTGGATTTACTTTGCCAATTAACTGCACAAAAGGTTCTAAAATCACCCGGATACACAGCCAAAATCTCGTCTGTGGTAACTGTTTATTTCCCTTCTGCTGGCAAGGAAGACCAATGTGTTTTTCTTTTTTTCCCCTTTCATTCTTGTCCTTACTTGCCCTCTTTTACCCCTTTTCTGGTTCTTCCCTTCAGCTCTGTTATTTGAGGGTTATTCACCCTCTATTTTCCTTGCTCAGTAAGAGTCTTCATGCTTCTGGGGCTGCCAACATCAAAGAGGTTGTAGCAGCTCAGCAGAGCCTCAGGAGAGCAGAACAAAGACATCAGGACTACAAGGATACCTCATGCAATGATCTTGGGCCAGCTCCACTTCATCAAGCACGGGAGCAGGGATGAAAAGGACAGAAGCTTCCCAGGGACCAACCAGGGCTCAGCTTGCACCTGGGGAAAGTACACAATTATTCTGACATTAAAATATTCTAGATTTACACAATTGCCTTAATTTTATTTTCTTTCTGGTTCATACCCTTATAGATTATTTTCCAATTACTGCCTTGGAAGTTTTTCTCATGTTTTACTTCCACTTCCCAGTCAGTGGGAAACAAGATAATAAACACACCTGTTGGTTTTACTCCATTGTGTTTGTTTAATGATATGACTCCAAATGATCCAGTCCTTTGGGGTGGGCTTTAAGGGTTTCATGTCTCTGCAGGGAAGTTACTGATTTCATTTACTGTCTTTCCTGTGGGAAAAAGGGAGACTGCTTTCATAGGAAATGGAGTATGAGCTATGTCCCAAATGATGGTGTGTAACAGAAGAAAGTCTTGAGGACAATGCCTTCTACTCTGCATCAGGCATAAGAAGACCCCAGGTGAGTCTTTAAGATTTGCCATGAGGATTATGGAAGATCTGCAGAAATATAGGCCCATCATTATGAAAAGCTTCAAAACAGGACAGGCAGCAGGGAGTCCATAACTCCTGTGTCTCTTTCTGTCCAGGTTACAGTAGTTGTGGGTGGTCCTTGGGGAGGGGGGGAGGCATTGAAATTTCATTGTCTCCCATATGTATAATGCCAAAAGGCCTACAAGAGCCAAAAGGAGGTCCTGCTTTCTCCTCAGACCCTCTGTTTGACCCATCAGGTTCCCGTTCTCCAAGGTGGTGTGCCAAGACCTCCACGGGAGCAGGAGAAGGAAATGCCATGTCCCACCTTCTTCTTGTTAGAGGCCATGGGAATGATTTGTGCATAGAAGCTCTCTAAGAGTTAGGGAGTAGAAGGTGGAAATCAGAGTCAGCTAAAACAAGGAAGAACTGGGTTTTAAATAACTCCGTCTTTGACCATCATCCTGCATGAATCTTGGGTATAGCCTGGGGTAGGTTCCACCATGTTGTGGAATAAACAGCACTGAAAACAATTGCTCCTACAGAGAAAATGAGATTAAGTATTTGCTCTTTAAAAAATTAATGGAAAAGAAAGCATTTTTGAAGATGTAGTGAACTTGACAGAATTAAGGAACCTTTATGCAATTACAGTATTCCTTCAGTGTATGCTGTTCTTTTGCCACTTCCTTTCTCCTATTTGACCCAGAAAGCCTAAGAGATACATAATTCAGTGGGTGTTTCCTATGGTACTCTACATGCAAGCACAATGAAGAACTGTGACAAAGAAAGAGGCTGTAGGGTTTAATAGAAGTTAAGAGATTCATTTAAGTTGACAGGGATACAAGTAACCCAGATTCAATCTGGCCTGCATACAGATTCGGCCTCTTGGAAGATAAGATATCTACATTTTTTCAGATAATAATCACTAAAAAAAGAACAGTTAATGGCTGTACTCTTCACTCTTCCTTAAAAAAATGCCATGAAATCTAACCATAAATCAGAGTATAAAACATAAAGTATTTACAGAAATTATAGTAAAACAACAAGGATAAGAGGACAAATTAAAATTTCTAATTATTAGGTAATAATATTTTAGAATATTAATAGAATAATTTAGAACACACAGTTAGAAGTGTGTTCAGTTCCAGACACCCCAGTACAGGAGATGTACAGAGCTACTGGAGAGAATCCAGTGAGGGGCTGCAAAGGTGATTAAGGGACTGGAGCATGTCCCCTGTGAGGAAAGGCTGAGAGAGCTGGGACAGTTCAACCTCGAGAAGAGATGGCTCCAGTGGATCTCATCAAATACCTGACAGAGGGAGGACAGGAGGATGGAGCCAGACTCTTCTCAGTGGTGCCCAGTGACAGGACCAGAGGTGATGGGCACAAATGGAAGCTCAGGAGGGTCTCTTGGAACATCAGGAAATTCTTTTTCGTGCTGAGGGTGACAGAGCATTGTCATGGCTGCCCAGAGAGGCTGCGGAACCTCCACCCTTGGAGATAGTTCAAACATGTATGAACATGGTCCTGGGGAGCTGCCTGGGGGTGCCCCTGCTTGATCAGGGAGATTGGACCTGATGGCCTGCAGAGCTCCCACCCAACCTGAATGCTTCTGTGGTTCTGTGAAGGGAATTACAGCCCTGCAGCTCACTGGAGCTGAACTGCAGACAGAGTGGTGGTTCAATGAATGAGTGGAATGCTATGAAAAATACAAGGATTATTTTCTGGTGAAGTCAAGCACATCTTTTCCGGCCTTTTCTTCACTGGAACTAGGATTGTTTAGTAAAGAAAACCAATCTGTAAAGCATTTTTTTCCCAAAGCTGGAGAATAATGTGACAGATGAGGATGACACTACTTGTAGAAGATTATACTTCATACAGTTGACAAATTTTCCACACTGCAACATCAGATTTGGTCTTGTAAGTAAGTTCTATCACTGTTGCTTCCATAGTGAAATATTTGCAAGGAAAATGTTGAAGCCAAACACTTATCATTTTGCAGTGTATCCTGAAAAAAGGTTCCTGGCTGTTAGGCAATGGCTCCAGCTCTGCCTTGCACATGGACAGCACTTGAACCGCTCCTCCTGCTCTCAAGGGTATCATCTGCACAACCTTTGGTTTCACTGCATTAACTTGCTCTTGCAATCTGCAGATGATAAAAGTCTGCAAGTGGAGGTGGAAATCCCGGAGATAAGGGAAAATGGTGGGTTATCCTTCAGAAGCATTGATTCCCTTATGCAGGCTGTATAAGAGAGACAGAAGCCATACACCCTTCAAGTTGCCTGAGGGAAGTCATGGTCTACTCTTCCCCTACAGTTCTGCTGGGAAACCACCACCCAAACAATCCATAAACTGTCCTGAGTTTTCCTCCTATTTTTGGAGACTTGTTTATTGTGCAGGAGAGCACTTTAAAGGTTTCCTCAGTCTCCATGTGCTGTATTCCTGCAGCAGTAAAAAGGCAGTTATTCCAAACCCAGGATGAGGCAGGGACCTGGGTAAAGGGCTCTGAATGAGGTTTGGAGATACGCTGTGTACAGGAAAATGAAGGATCCAAACTTCTGTTCAGTCTGATCCTCTAACTCCACTATGTGGGTGCCAGGATCTCTGTCCACTAGTACCTGCTTCATGGGTTTGGTGCCCAATGCCAGAATATTCTAATAAATGTAATAAAGTTACATTTGTTGAATACTGTATAATCACAGCAAGGAGGAAGAACAAGCTGAGATTTTAAGCGTAAGATTCCCAAGTTCTTTAAAGATCAGGGTTTTCTTTTCTTCCAGCTGTCTGCTGGATTTTGCTGTTATTTGGCTTGGAGGCAGCAGAAGTGTGATTCCCTATGCTGGGGTTGAAACTGTGGGATGCTCTGGAGTGAAACCCTATGGCCAAGAACAGACTGTGCCGTGTGAAGGACTGAGGATGTTGGCAGTTCTCACAAATGAAGAAATTGTGACTGGATTCCAGTCAGGTGGAGCATGGCTTTTGTAACATTTTTAAAGTATGATGCTTTAAAGAGAAACCTACAGGTTTTCACCTGGAGTGAAGATTTACATATTGAAAAACAAATCATTAATCTTGTACCAAGATAAATGGCAGAAAGAACGAGTCAAACCTTTGACATTTTGGGCAATATTTCGCCCTTAAATTACTGTCCAAGGGGACTCCTCCTGCACCTACAAGAGCACCAACTGGCACATTAGAAAGTGCATATTATGGATTTTTGTTTCACAGAAGCCTTTTTTCCACCTGATCACAAAAGGGAGGTTTAAGAAGCATAATGCCACAAAAGAGAAAAGGGCATCTTATGATCAGCACCTGGAAACAGAACATGGGCGAGGGAGAGAAGGCACACAAGGATATTGAGTGCAATATACATTACCTGATGGTGTATAGCCTAAAGGTTAATCTAGCCCCTTATGTTTTGAACATAAGTTGTTTTGACATACGTGAATTAAAATGACACAAACAATCCAAAATTAAAGAAAAAAAAAGCCCTAGTTTAATAATGGTCAGACAACAGATTTTGCTGTCAATTTTATTTAATAAAATGTTGCTTTCCTGCATTTTTTCTGGTTTCCACCTGACGTACCAGCATATTTGCCACAGAAGCACTGATAGCAGAAGATGGTCTCCTTTGATGTATTGGCTTGGATTATGGCAGACTTCAAATCAGCTCCTGATTCAGTTCTAGTTTTCCATAATCAGTGCATGCCCGAGCTCTCCAAAGGATACTTTGAAGAGATAGTACAATAATACTGCTTTTGTCTGATGTGTCTGACAGTATTTGGCACTGCACTCTATTTCACACGCAGTCTGGTCTTGCTAATAAAAATAACAGCCAACAGTTTTATCATGATCTTAGTGCTGATGAAGAAAATCTCTAAGATGCCATTGTAACTGAAGATAAATTTTGATAATTATAAAGTGGAACAGAATTCCTGTCTCAAATATTCTGTTCCCCTGCCCCCAACAAAATGCATTTTAGATTCACCCAAGCTGCATTTCAGTGGATCACAATATAGAGTCCATTCAGTCTGGAACGAGTGTTTGCTGCAAATCCTCCAAACCTCCAGTGTGACATTTGCCCTGCAGGCAGACTAGGGACATCAGAGACAGTGGAGGCCCTGTACTGGCATTTGCAAAAATAATAGGCTATCCATCAGAACAGTAATTTTCCTCACTCCAGGGTCCCAAGCTGAGAAAAGGTTAGTCCTACAGGCCTAAGGGAAACTGCAGAGCACAATAGAGCTCACACTGCCGCATGATTGTTATAATTCCTTGAGCTGATAAACACTGTTGTTGTTGATAACCATCTCAGTTTCTGAAGAAATATTATAAAGTGAGCTCAAGGCTTGGGACCGAAAAAGTTATTTATTTTTGCAGAGGTGCTATGCAGCTTTATCTGTTTTGCTGTAGCAAGTGCTAAATTAAACATGATAAACGCAGAATCATGAACCCTCAGGCATTTACGACAAAATGCAAATTTCCTGCTGCTTAGCTACAGCACCACGAAACTCTTTGCTGGGAGCTCTTCACTCTGTAGAGAATATAAAATATTTGATCCTTTTCCCTTGATGTCAATAGGGCTTTAACTTCATAGACAGCAGAGGCAGGCCTATAATAGCCTTGTTTGATCAAGTTATTCCTAACAAATTTTAGCATGGTGTGATGAGGTTTCTCTGCCTCTGGAATATCCCCAGATGTTCAGGAGCTCTTCCCAAGGCCAAGGTAGTGGTTATGGATGGAAGTGCAAGGCTGGTCAACAAGAGGCATAACAAACAGTTTAAACTCCAGGAGCAGCACACTAAATTGCTCTGACACCCCAAGTGCCTCATCATCACTGCTACTTGCCTTTGCTCTGTCTGACTGCTTTTTCTCTGTCCTCAAGGGAGAGCAGAGGGTAAAACGAGTGAGTTTGACAATGAAATCACAGCTTCACAGTCTTAGGCAGAGAAATATGAGAGCAACTTCCTTCTTACCTATCAAAACTGGATGATCAGGTCATGTCTTTCATCATCGTCAAGTGGAACTACAGGACATTGAGCCCAGAGGTTTTGGGTTTATTTTTTTCCAAAATTTATTCATTATCTTTATGCATATTTAAATTATTTATCTTGCTTATAGAGCTACATGAATCCTGGGCATCTTTTCTAATTACTTACATACTGAAATATTTGGAATTGCAGTGTTTTGTTTCGCTTTGGGTTTAAAAATTATATTTGGGCAATATTCCAATAACAGCATTTACTAATAAAACCCATAATCCTTTGAATTTTAAAACAATTTGGCTACCACTATTTGCTGAGTTGACATCAGCTCACAAAAAATTTAGCTCCAGTGAGAGAGGCTCTTTGTTTTTTTGGAATGACTGTGGCTCATACATTAGCTCTGTCCAGCTCTATTTCCTGAAAGTTTTGACCCAATACAGTTATATTGGCCTATTTGGTAAAGCTGGAGAAATGAAAAATATGTATTTTTTTGTTCAAAGGTTTTTTCTTTTTTGCTCCAGTGCCTTGCTTCTTGTATGGCTCCTAATATGTGATTTAAAAGCTCATCAGTATGATATGGCAATAAATGTCTTCAACAAAATCATATCTTCTGTGTTTTGTGGCAAATGTTTATGCAAAGCAAATACTGAGAACATAAAGAAGACATATCACAAACAAGAAGTTATTTGTGATGCAAGAATGTGTCATTTTTATTTTACTCTATCACACTGGAGGAGATACAGACACACTAAACCAGAATGAACTCAGCAAAGCTGATGTAAACATTTGTTGTCCATTCCTGTTTAGTTCCCTGCTAAGTGCATTAAAGAACATCTTCTGTTTCAGTGTGCATTGNAGCAGTTACTTTCCAGTGTGTGCATCCAGAACAAGCACTCTTTCTATATCACAAGGAACAGCACAGAATGCAGCCTCTGTGAAAAGCAAGAAACTTTACTTAAACTTTAGGTGTAAACATTTACCACTTATGCTGTTAGAACAGGGGCTGTATCTTCAGAGCTGCCCTTGATAAAGATGTTCGCTTTTTGCAGAAAGGGAAGGAGAGCACAACTTACACAGCTGTGGCCTCGTCCTGTGACCTCCAGTGGCCAACCACCACGGGTTGTCAGCAAGTGCAAAATCAAATCCCTGCCAATCAAATCCCATCTTATTCAATCATGTATTCAAGAGGCCTTCATCTTTCTTTTAAAACCAAATATTTCTAATTTGGACTTCCAAAAAGAAGTTCAAAGCTCAATGCTGCTTGAATTGTTAAAGTTTTAGAGCTGGAAAGCAAGTAAAAAAGACAAGCAGAGAGTTAGCCTGATGGTAATATGTGGTGATGACTTTGTAGTGGGTTTTTGAGAAATCTCAGAGCAAGGCTGGACAAATGCAAGCTTTTGCTAAGCTGTTCTGAAAACCATTTTCTAAGGGAACTTTCTGTAGTTTCATAGGAGAGAGCTTTGATGAAGAATGTAAATAAGAGAATTGTTTATGGTAAGGTGGTTGCCTTGACCTATGAAATGTCTTCCTCTGTCTTGTGAATTCCTGACTGGGTCCAGTCAGAGAGACACACACACACACACACACACACAGANGACACATTTTGGGCAAACAATTGTTTGAATTACTCTAGTTGGCTATCCAAACCTAGCAGTTACTTTCCAGTGTGTGCATCCAGAACAAGCACTCTTTCTATATCACAAGGAACAGCACAGAATGCAGCCTCTGTGAAAAGCAAGAAACTTTACTTAAACTTTAGGTGTAAACATTTACCACTTATGCTGTTAGAACAGGGGCTGTATCTTCAGAG